>JARHVA010001474.1:282500-457500 GCA_037957365.1 Torreya grandis | reverse complement strand
CACCCAACCAGACAACTATTTTTTGGCTTACTACACCTTGCCTTATCAACCTTTGTTTCCTTCTAACAATTACCCACCCACTTCTTATTCAAATCCCCCTCTTCAATCCCATCCCACCTATGCCTTTGGTAGAATTCAATAGTATGGGGACCTATGTTGAATATCTAAAATAACCCCTCGATCATAGTATACGAGGAGTAATTATACATTATCCCCTACTTAACCTTCCTAAATTCAGAGGAGGAGATACAAACATACTTGTCAAGACATATGTTACTGTTGTTCAAGATATCTTGCCTTGGGATGGAGTATTTATGGATTTATTCCCAAGACCCTTCAAGTAATTTCCCTTGATTTATATTATTACCTCCCCAAGGATCTATACATTCCTTTCACTAACTCATGACCAAGTTTGTTAAAGCCTTTGACATGAACAAGCTCCTAAAGACTGATATACATGAGTTGTTACACATCAAACAAGAACAAAATGACTCTATTACCCACTTCATCACAAGATGACAACAAGTCTTATACTAATTTGATAGTGTGCCACACATGGATCAAATGGAACTATGTGATATTTTATTTCATTCCCTTAATAAAGAAATGAAAGAAGATGTGCAAAAACTATCATACAACTCATATGAAGAAACACTTGAAAGTGCTATATGAATTGACCAAGTGGCCATTTATAGTGGTTATATAACCTATGGGACCAATATAAATATAGTTGTTCTAAATTAGAACATTGATGGTTATCAAAACTCTAACCAAAGTAACCCCAACAAACAAGGTCCTAAAATTCTAAACTGGAACCAAAATGGCACAAGGAATGGTGTGATTGACCAAAATAAGAGACCAAATAGTATAAAAATAACCCTCCTTAACCTATGAACAACAAAAAAATTATAATAACAATAATAATGTAGGTGTGAGGAACCAAAATATTAAGCCCATAGTCCATATGGTTGATTTTAACCATCTTCCACCCTATAACACACAATTTAAAAATTTGTCTCCAAACCAATTCTATCATGTTGACCATTTCCACAATATAAAAATCAATAATTTCATCAAGTAAATAAGAAAAAATTGTTTGGTCAACAAAACCAAAACCATAGGCTCATGGATTACAATCCTAATTGTTGACCATTTTTCGCCCAACAGGCCAAAAATCGGTCCCCTTCTGTCCCTGTTGTTCTAGGCCATTTCATTTTCCAATTTTGCATGAATCTATCCATTTCTATGGACTCTGTAGGATTTTTACAGACTCTGCAGGTCTAAAACTACGGACTCTGCAAGTTTTGGATTTCTATGGACTCAGCAATTTAGTCATTTGGCACATGAAGGATCAGTTCAGAGAGTTCTGGGTTTTACAAGGCTTCTTCGGGCTCTTATCTGAATAAAGTCACAAGAAAAGTTGGCATCTTTGAACCATTGAACTGGTTCAATGCCTTAGTTCAATGCTCGATTCAATCGGTTAAAGTTCAACACAAGGTTTATCAGCCTTGGTTTAATTTAGTTGGTTCAGCAACTTTTTGTTCATCGTGCTTAAGTTCAAGGCCTTGGTTCAATCGGTAGGTTCAATCCATTGGTTCATCAGTGAGTTCAAACATCTTAATTCAATCACATTCGATTCAATGTTTGGTTCAACCACTTGGCTCAGCGTGCAGTGTTGAACCATTGAATTGGTTCAATGGACTATTTCATTATTTGGTTCAACGCTTTGGTTTAATCATTTGATTCAATGGACGGTTCAACGAGGAGATTCAACGAACAGTTCAAAGGGGCTCGACACGCAGCATTAAACCATTGAACTAGTTCAATGGATTGGTTCAATTTCCTTGGTTTAATCAGCTTAGTTCAATGCCATTAGATCATCAACTTGGTTCAATTGACTTGGCGCACAGTCTTGAATCATTGAATTGATTGAACTGTTGAACTATTTTTGGTTCAACGGGTTGGTTCAATGGCTTGGTTCAAGGGTGCACCCCAAAGTTGAAGGGCAGGTGCCCTTGTAGAGGGTAGCTCTGAGTCCAAATGCCCTTGCAGAGGGTAGACAACTTTTTAAGGCAGTCGAATGATTTTTGAAGGCGTGAAGAAGACTTAAAGGCCAAATTATTTTGGACTTTTGTCCGAAGGAATTCCTTCAGACAAAAAGTCTGAAGGAATTTGAGGAAAGGCCGCTAGCGTAGAAAGAAGTAGAAAGAACCCAAAACCAAGGAGTAACAAAGACCGAGACAATTCTTGCAGACTTTTTGTTCGTAAGAAAAGCCCGAAGTAAAAAGCCTGCCGAAGGACCCGAAGGAATTTGCCAAGGACGGTGACATCCTGAAAACCATCAATTTCAAGAAGGCATATTAGCCATTATTTTAAAGTGATGAAGAGTACACAGGCGTCAATTTTAAGGCAGTGAAGTAGCCATTTGTTTTGAACTATCTGAGCGCCAAATCATGGAAATAGCTCGAGAAATGCAGCAACCCACCAGAAGATCGCCCCTGAGGGCTGAAAGAAGACAAGGAGCAAAAATGACAAAGCAGTTCAAGTGGTGAAGGGAAGGTGAGTTATTTCCAGATGAGCGATGCAGCTAATTTTCTCTAGTTGGCATTTATGAGGGGACAAACTGCAGTCTATTTGTAGAAAAGAGTCGTGGCCATGTTCTTACATTAATGCTTGAATGCCAAAGTTAATTTCAACAATTGTACAATATGGTTCCAGTAGGCCTCTTCTATAAGAATGATATCAGTAACAGTGGCTTCCTCTTCCCAAGGTTCAAAATGCACATGGGCCACTTGCAAAAAAGAGTGCCAAAAATCTGTCCTAGGGAGCGCCAAGTTCTCTTCTTCTTTTTATATATTGTAAACTTCTCTTTTGAGAAGAGGATTTGACTCTCAGCATTAAGGCAAAACTCTGCCCAAAAATCTCTCAGGCTTGTAAGGCAAAGCTCTGCCAGATTTTACCTTCAATCAAGACTTAGCATTTTTACCTCCATTTGGACTTGCACTCATGCATATGTCTATGTTTTCTTTTGTGTCAAGTCATTGTCTTTGATGCTTTTCACAAAATGACTCCAACATGTCTAGTGCATTGTGAGTTTCTCTTTTGTAGGTTTGCCAGAAGTGTCCCTAGAGGAGTATAGGTGCCTGTGAATGGGCTGTCAAAGTGTGTGTCAGAACACCTTTGATAGTTCCTTCCTCCCTGTATCTCCATAGACCCCTAACTCACTGACATAGAAGAGTTTTTTGACTTCAGGTGAAGTGTATGGGCACTTCTTTTGGTGAAAAGTGTATATTCAGGCTGGGTGGGTCAACCTTTTCTGGTGTATCACCGTTTCATTTTTTAGGCTTAGGTTCTATTTTTTTTAGCATCTCTCTCTCCCTTTTCATCCCCCCCTTATTTTATTTTATTTCTTAGCAGTAGGAGAAACTAGGGCCTAAAGATACATCAGAGGGAGCTAGCCCTCATCTAGAGACTCTCCCCTCTAGCTTCATTGGTCCCACAGGTGAGAGGGGAGTTTCCATTGTTGCATGTGGAAAGGCAAGAGCTCAGTCTCCTACCCTTGGGTGCAAATCCACTGCATCAATAGTTTTTGGCATGCCTGGTGGGACCAATTAGGACAGGTTTTGTCCAAAGAGTTAAAGAATTTTTGGTGTGTTCTTCAACCAACCAACCTTTAGAGGCTTTTGCATCAACACCAATGGCGACTCTGAGTTGAATCAACTGGTTAAGCAGCCTTGGTGCCATTAAGAAATCACTTTTATATGTATAATCCCTTGGCACAAAATCATGGACCTTGTTTTCCTTCTTATAATTTTGATCAAGCTCAACCTTTTTATGGCATCTCCCCAAGTTAGCCCTCCTAGTTTCCCTACAACGATAAGGGAAGTGACCCTGGAGTTTGAGAAGTAGATAATGGAGATTGATAGACTGGAGGAGTAGTATGAATATCAACAAGAGCTGATGTATAAAGAGGAGTGTTTATTTAGGCAAGCTGAGGCCTTGCAATCCATGGAGGAACAAGTAGCAAAATGGAGAAATCCATTTATTCATGGTAGTCAGCCTTATGTGCCCTCTCCTATTCTGAAGAAAGCCCCCTCTTGTGCACCAAATCCTTTTTATCAGATAGCACTTGCTCACTCCAATTCATCTGATGCATATACTCTCAATCTCATGTGCCTGGCTTTCCAACATCAAAGGGCATCAGAGCAACCCCCCATGGAGATCAATCTTCTCAATTCCTTATATTGCAAATCTCCCATTGGGGGGAATACCACGAACCATCACATTCCCCTTCTAGAGATTTTTTTGGTGCATCAACAGTCTCTTCTTAGCATTCCTCAACCTCCCCAAGTCTTTCAGCATGATGTGTAGATTCTAAGTTGGAGGAAGGAATGCTAGGAACCAGCCTAGAGCCTTGAAGAGGATGATGCTGGTGACCTCCAAGAAAGACTCTTTCAGGATAATCTAGCCAAGAAAATTGAAGATTTAGAGGCTACGATAAGACTGCTTCATGAAAGAGAGTTCAAACTTCCAGACCTTGTGTAGGAGCCCCAGGACCTTGGAGAAAACAAAGTTGCTGCCTGTTCACAGGAGCAAAATTCCAATTCTGAGATCTTGAACTAGGGGAAAATAGTAGAATCATGGGGCAGGAAGGAGGAGAAGTAAGGTTTTTCTCAAAACCTTGAAGAAGATGAGGTTGCCCTTGCTCATGATGATGTTGGTGACTTCTAGAAAAGGCTCTTCCAAGAGGATATGGCTAGAAGAATTGCAGAGTTAGAATCTAAAGAGAGATTCCTCAGCTAGTGTGTGATGGATGGTTCAGACCCAACGACACATTCCATGTCTGAACACACCCCACCTACACATTTCCAAGAGAGATATCAAGCCACACCTGATATTGATGAAGTACTGACCAAATGGAAAGAGGAGAATCATTTGATTCTAGCTTAAGGACTGCCTCCTCTTCCACATGGTTTTCCCACTTCACCCCTTCTCAAAGAGGAACCTGTACTGCAAGAAGCAAGTGAGGAGTAGAAGATCCAAGCTATAGTTTCCAAAGGGGTTATCATGAGTGACAAAGAATAAGAAATCATCATTGATGCTCCTTGTGAAGGCCTCATCAGTAATGGAGAAGACTCAGGTCACACATACATACAGATGTTCCAGTAGTATGAGGAGGAATAAAAGCATGGTGAGCTCTCTGCCCCCTTATTCGATGAACTTCCTTGTTGCTTCGATGAGGAGGATGACTACACTGAGGAACCTGAGTTGGAGGAGGATCAGGAGGATATCTTTAAACATCTAGAGATCCTGATCATCAAGGAGGAAAATGAGAGGTCTGTCTTCCTGGAGGAAGGCCTTGAAGAAGAAAGCTTTGAACAAAGAGGTGATGTTCTGTGGGATGAGCAATCATTTTGTGAGTCCATTTCAGACATCACAACTATCACCCTTCTTCAAGAAGGTCAAGAGGAAGCAGAGGATGAGTTTGACACAGTATTCAATAAGGCAAAAGGAAACAAGTCAGACCATGTGCATTGCAGAGGGATTGTATAGATCAAATGGATTATGGTGATGAGCCAACAACCATTGATTTCTTGGTGAAATGCACTAGCATGAAGGACCAACATTCAACAAGCTTCCAGGAATAAGTAGAGTACACATATGTTGGGAGCATGTTTGAATCTGATCCACTCGGATACCAGCTAATCTAGGTGACAGGCAAGAGGAGCAGGTCACCAAATCTCCTTTTCATTTAGCCACTTATCTGGTGCCATAAGTCTTCTTGCCAGGAAGGGGACTTAATAAATTTTCACTTTGATCTAGGAGGGAAGTAGATGTACTTGGTTAGTTGTATATATTAGTTTGCTTTTAGTTTCTTTTCCTGCTTTCCCTAAGTGCAGTTGTATAGGTAGTGTTTTTAGCCTTGTGTGTGTTTTCCTTTGTGTGTGGGGTAAAAGCTTCATGTTTGATTCTCAAATGTTTGGGGCTATTGCTAACCTTTCTTCAAAGCTACATTCTAACTCTGTGCCCAATGAACTACAAGGCAACTAGTCTCTAAGCATAATAGGCATGCTTCCCCTGGGAGTCACTAATTTGTTGACCATTTTTTGCCCAATAGGCCAAAAATTGGTCCCCTTCTATCCCTGCTATTCTAAGCCATTTCATTTCCCAAATTTTCATGAATCTATCCATTTCTATGGACTCTATAGGATTTATACAGACTCTGCAAGTCTAAAACTATGGACTCTGTAAGTTTTGGATTTCTATGGACTCAGCAGGTTAGTCCTTTGGCACATGAAGGATCAATTCAGAGAGTTCTGGGTTTTACAAGGCTTCTTCGAGCTCATATTTGAAGAAAGTCACAAAAAAAGTTGGCATCTTTAAACCATTGAACTAGTTCAATGCCTTAGTTCAATGCTCAGTTCAGTCGGTTCGAGTTCAACGCAAGGTTCATCAACCTTGGTTAAATTCAGTTGGTTTAGCATCTTTTTGTTCATCAAGCTTAAGTTTAAGGCCTTGGTTCAATCAACAGGTTTAATCCATTGGTTCATTAGTGAGTTCAAATGTCTTAGTTCAATCACATTCAATTCAACATTTGGTTCAACCACTTGGCTTGATGTGTAGTGTTGAACCATTGAACTAGTTCAATGGACTGTTCATCATTTGATTCAACACGTTGGTTCAATGCTTTGGTTCAATCATTCGGTTTAATGGATAGTTCAACAAAGAGATTCAATGAATAGTTCAAAGGGGCTCAGCACATAGCATTGAACCATTGAATTGGTTCAACGGATTGGTTCAATTACCTTGGTTCAATTGGCTTAATTAAACACCATTAGATCATCAGCTTGGTTCAATCAGCTCGGTGCGTAGTCTTAAACTGTTGAACCATTTTTGGTTCAATGGGTTGGTTCAATGGCTTGGTTCAAGGGTGCACCCCAAAGCTAAAGGGTAGGTGCCCTTACAGAGGGCAGCTCTGAGTCTAATTGCCCTTGCGGAGGGTAGGAAACTTTTCAAGGTAGTCAAATGATTTCTGAAGGCGTGAAGAAGACTTAAAGGCTGAATTCTTTTGAACTTTTGTCCGAAGGAATTCCTTCAGACAATTTTTTTGAAGGAATTTGGGGAAAGGCTGCTAGCACAGAAAGAAGCAGAAAGAACCCAAAACCAAGGAGTAACAAAGACTGGGACAATTCTTGCAAAATTTTTGTTCGCAGGAAAAGCTCGAAGCAAAAATCCCACCGAAGGACCCAAAGGAATTTGCCAAGGATGGTGACGTCTTGAAAACCATCAATTTCAAGAAGGCAGATTAGCTATTGTTTTAAAGTGATGACGGGTACACAGGCATCAATTTGAAGGCAGTGAAGTAGCCATTTTTTTGAACTGTCTGAGCACCAAATCATGGAAATATCTCAAGGAATGTAGTGACCTGCCAAAATATCACCCTCGAGGGCTAAAAGAATAGGAAGAAGATAAGGATCATAAAAAATAAAGTAGTTCAAGTGGTGAAGGGAAGGCGAGTTACTGCAGACGAGTGGTGTAGCCAATTTTCTCCAATTGGCATTTATGAGGGGAAAAATTGTAGTCTATTTGCAGAAAAGAGGCACGACCATGTTCTTACATTAATTCTTAAATGCCAAAGTCAATTTCAATGATTGTACAACATGGTTCTTGTAAGCCTCTTCTAGAAGAATGACATCAGTAACAGTGGCTTCCTCTTCCCAAGGTTCAGAATGCACATGGGCCACTTGCAAAAAAAGAGAGCCAAAAATCTATCCCAGGGAGCGCCAAGTTATCTTCCTCTTTCTATATATTGTAAGCTTCTCTTTTGAGAAGAGGATCTGACTCTTAGCCTTAAGGCAAAACTCTACCCAAAAATCTCTTGGGCTTGTAAGGCAGAGCTTTGCCAAATTTTAACTTCAATCAAGACTTAGCATTTTTACCTCCATCTGAACTTGCACTCACACATATGTCTATGTTTTCTTTTGTGTCAAGTCATTGTCTTTGATGCTTTTCATAGAACGACTCCAACATGTCTAGTGCATTGTGAGTTTCTCTTTTGCACGTTTGCCAGAAGTGTCCCTAGAGGAGTATAGGTGCCTGTGAATAGGCTGTTAAAGTGTGTCTCAGAACACCTTTGATAGTTCCTTCCTCCCTGTATCTCCATGGACCCCTGACTCACTAACACAAAAGAGTTTTTCAACTTCAGGTGAAGTGTATGGGCGCTTCTTTTGGTGAAAAGTGTATATTCGGGCTGGGTGGGTCAACTTTTTCTGGTGTATCACCTTTTCATTTTATGGCTTAGGTTCTATTTTTTTAGCATCTCTCTCTCCCTTTTCATCCCCCCCCCTTTTTTTTAAATTTCTTAGCAGTAGGAGAAACCAGGGCCTAAAGATACATCAGAGGGAGCTAGCCCTCATCTAGAGACTCTCCCCTCTAGCTTTGTTGGTCCCACAGGCGAGAGGGGAGTTTCCATTGTTGCATGTGGAAAGGTAGGAGCTTGGCCTCCTGCCCCCGGGTGCAAATCCACTGTGTCAACACTAATGTCTATTGGCTATTACATAGAGTCATTGGACAAGATATTCATGTCTATAGGGAATATACCAAGTTCATTCAAACACTCTTTTAAGACCAACACAAAATATTTGTAGACATGTTATTATAGAATGCTAATGCAAACCCTCAAGCCCTAGAAACTAGTAGTGCAATACCACATAATGTCAGCTTGGGCATATATCAAAACCCTTTTATAGACCATTATCAACACATGATCCAAAACTAGCCACAAATAAACATATTTTATTAATTTTGTGATTAAATGAAATTAACCCTAATCAAATAAATAACTAAGTAAAGTGAAATGGATAACTAAATCAACATTCAACATACATTTCACTTGCATAAAGAATGATAATGAACAACTAGGTTTTTGAGAGGAAAACATGTAAAAGGATGAGATACTTATCTTTTTTGAATATTAGGAGTTGTATTTGATTGTGTTTAACTTGTAGGATGACTACCCCATTATTAGGCATGACTATTTGCTTTCCATTTTGAATTTAGACACTAGAGTAGGATTGGATAGTAGAGCAGTGCACTCATGTCCTTCCCAATGCTCCTATCCTTTGGTGTTTTGAGCTTGTACCAAGATTTGTAAGTTTGAGAAAATGTTTCTATAGCTATATGATCTTTTGTCATAGACCTATATTCACAATATAACCCTATATTTTTCCTTATTAAACTCAAAAAACTAATGGAGTACTACACATAATAAGCACATAAAGATCAAATTATAAATGGGAAAAAAATGGGGAAGGTGGGATTATCTAGGTTATCCTTAGAACCCTTGTTATCTTGAGTGCTGCCTACATACCCCAATGATAGCTATGGGATCTTCTGTCACAAACTTGTATTCACAATATAGCCCTATATTTTTCCTTTTTATCCTCAAAACACTAATGGAGTCCTACACACAAGAAGCACACAAAGATTAAATGCAAAATGAGAAAAAATGGGGTAGGTGGGATTTATCAAGTTATCCTTAGAACCCTTATTATTTTGAGTGCTTCTTACATAGCCCCAATGATTAGGACCTTAGGCTGATGTAGTTATCCCTTAGGTATTGTGCATAATCAACCAAGGAAAATTCATATCTAAAATTATTTTCACTTAGGCCCTAATCTTGATCTAAGAATGAAATCTATGTGTGGTATGTAAATACTTCAAAAATATTCAGAGATTGAGCTTATTGTGTATTGATCCTTTTATTAGCTAGTTCTAAAAGATAACTGCTAATTGTAAAGGGCCTTAAACACCCTTTTAAATAAAATACTCCTAATTTTGAAATTGAAAAAATATATTCACACATTTACCCAATCAAATAAAGTTAAAATGGTCATAATAAGAGACCTAAAAGAAAAGGGACCTAAAAAACTCTTTAGAATGTGCATTGGACAATAGTGTTGGGAAGGAAACTAGAGTGGTATGCTCTTATCCAATATAACACTCCTATCCAAAATTAAGAAAATAGAATAATGACACATGAAATTGGATAGGGACCCCTATGACTCTATCAAGGACTGACATGGAAGAACTGAGACTATGACAAGAGAGATATTTAAAACATGAAATAGTGACAAAAGAGATAAAATACTAAGGAGACACACGTGGATAAGATTTTGATTCAATATTAAGATTGTCTACATATAAGAGATACAAAATATATAATACTTGTGTTTTTATGACCAAATTTGGGTGTATACATTACCCCCTTTTAATTTTGTGATGTAATAAAATGAAAGTACTAAAGTAAAATAAAAAATAAGTACTTGCACTTACTTATGTAACATGTGCTTTATAGAAATTGGAGGTGCCATGGGTTTGATGTGATCAACCCACAAGGGGAGAAGATGAGCTCTAGTGATATTATCTTCTTGGAAAGAGAATTTAACAAGAGTTCGAGTGATGCATATAAAGATGGATCCACAATGTGGATGCCCATGTACTGAATCTAAGTAAATAACCACGATGTGAGGAATAAACCATTCTTTCTCCCATTATAATATTTGGGTAGAGATATGGCTAGAATCTAAAACTCTATTTAAATTCAACCCTACACTACTCAAATAAATTGGTTCCAAGTGCAAAAAATATGAATGAACCACTACAAATGGATATAAGATTCAATCTAGTGTAAAATTGGAGTTAAAATTATTGCAAGTATCATTATAAATTGAGTCTAGTGTAATAACATAGAGAATGACATAACTTTATCATTTCATCCATAAAATCTAGTGAAAAAATTGAGAGATGAATAGTAGTATGCCATGCAATATGCCCCCAATATGATAAATAAGTAACTAATCCATGTAATCTGAGTAACAAATAGAGATTTTAAGTAGAAAATAACATAGAGAATGAAATGTTTTGTCATTCATTTTATATAACCTAGTGAAAAAATTGGGAGATGAAAGATATGTGTCATGCAACATGCCCTTGATATACTATCTAGATAAACTTAGTCATATAATATGACTAATAGAATTGTATCATATGTAGAATTGCACTATGTGCATGCCCCCATTACCATAAATTATGTAAAAACTTAACTAAACTACATAATTGTGTGATTATGTACGATGTACATACCCTGTTCTTGTCGACCATATGTCAAAATTATGTAAATTTAATTAATAATGTAGTAAACTATGATAAAACATAAACCATTACCCTATGTATATTTAAGAATATGAGTAACTATATAAATCTGGGTAATTGAGTCAATCTAAATCACTGTCATGCTATGCATAATATATGTGAAAATATGTGTCATGAAGCATGGTGCCATTTAACCCTAATTTGGATTGAAGAATCCTACTTGGTTATTGTTATCATCAAAATTTTCACCCTATAAGAAGGTGTTCAAACCTTATCCATATTTGGGCAACACGAGAATACTTATAGGTATGTGGGTTTACCTAGAGTAAAAGTAGAGATATGCCTAGAATCCAAAACTCTATTTAAATTCAACTCAATGCTACTCAAATAAATTGGTTCCAAGTGCAAAAAATATGAATAAACCACTAAAAATGGCTATAAGATTCATTCTACTGTAAAATTGGAGTAAAAATTGTTGCAAGTATCATTCTAAATTGAGTCTAGGGGTAGAGATATGCCCATAATCTAAAACTCTATTTAAATTCAACCCTACTCTACTCAAATAAATTGGTTCCAAGTGCAAAAAATATGAATGAACCACTACAAAAGGCTATAAGATTCATTCTAGTGTAAAATCAGAGTAAAAGTTGTTGCAAGTATCATTCTAAATTGAGTCTAGTGTAATAACATAGAGAATGACATGACTTTATCATTTCATCTATAAAATCTAGTGAAAAAACTAAGAGATGAATAGTAGTGTGCCATGCAATATGCCCCCAATCTGATAACTAAGTAACTAATCCATGTAATATGAGTAACATGATAGGACCGAAACACCCCAAAGCTCTGACACAACTTGTCAGATTTAAGAGAACACATGATTACCATTGTATAAGCAATTAAACATGCAGAATAACCAGAAGAACAAATAACTATCAATGAGATAACACACAGAACATGAGAGGCAATATACAATTATATTCAACTCATTACAAAGGAATCTACAACAAAGAGGTGGGACTCTTTCTTCCACTTCGTGGGCTTACAGTAAACTTCCCTCCAGAGTAATCTTCTCTCATAGGTCACAACACACAGCTAACACAAGCTGTTGTTCACCTCATTGCACATCTATACAATCGAGTACACAAACGTACTCCAAGTAGATCTCTTCATGATCCTGCTGATGTATTGCTGTCACCTTGGACCCTGGTCAACTGCAGATCTCTGTCTGACCCTCACATACACACATCCCTGCATATCAAACATGATCTTACTTAAACATACATGGGGAATCCTACTTGATTCCACCATGGGAAGACTCTCCAAGCTTCACATAGCTCTTCTCCAAATTCTCCACTTAACAATACAGCCCATGAGTCTATTATATAGATCTCATGCATACACAAATAAGACTTGCTGCTCAAGGCTTCGAACAAGCCCTTAACATGCAAACTCTGCGTTCACTTAACTGACTATTCGTCAACAGCAGTTCAGACCACCACAGGCGACTGACGTCGGTCCCTACCTTCTTGGAGGTGACCGATGCTGGCCGATCTTCTGCCGATGCCGGTTTCCCTTCTGCGTCCCCTGACCATCATCGGTGTGGCCTACCGATGCCGATGACTGCATATGCTAGAAACCCTCCTGTTTGCCTTAAGGTGTAGCTTTTAGCTCCACACCCTAATAATCTCCCACTTGGAGATAAAGAGCTGCACCTGTACCCAAAACTAGTACTCTATCCAATCTGCATCCTGGCTTGTATTACTCTTCAAGCTCTCACCTGAAGACAACCCACCACACTCCTTGTGGTGTTAAACCTGTACCTAATTTTCTTCATTCTCATCGTACCATCTTCTGCCTTGCTATACTCCCACTCAAACAACAACCCCTGTGAGTAACCTGTAATCAACAAACACTTAACAGATTTGGGACATCTGTTAGTCAAACTCGCTCTGAGGACGTCCAACCTCGCTCTGATACCAATTGATAGGACCGAAACACCCCAAAGCTCTGACACAACTTGTCAGATTTAAGAGAACACATGATTACCATTGTATAAGCAATTAAACATGCGAAATAACTAGAAGAACAAATAACTATCAATGAGATAACACACAAAACATGAGAGGCAATATACAATTATATTCAACTCATTACAAAGGAATCTACAACAAAGAGGTGGGACTCTTTCTTCCACTTCGTGGGCTTACAGTAAACTTCCCTCCAGAGTAATCTTCTCTCATAGGTCACAACACATAGCTAACACAAGCTGTTGTTCACCTCATTGCACATCTGTACAATCGAGTACACAACCGTACTCCAAGTAGATCTCTTCATGATCTTGCTAATGTATTGCTGTCACTTTGGACCCTGGCCAATCGCCGATCTCTGTCTGACCCTCGCATACACACATCCCTGCATATCAAACCTAATCTTACTTAAACATACATGGGGAATCCTACTTGATTCCACCATGGGAAGAACTCTCCAAGCTTCACATAGCTCTTCTCCAAATTCTCCACTTAACAATACAGCCCATGAGTCTATTATATAGATCTCATGCATACACAAATTAGACTTACCGCTCAAGGCTTCGAACAAGCCCTTAACATGCAAACTCCACATTCACTTAACTGACTATTTGTCAACAGCAGTTCAGACCGCCACAGGTGATCAATGTCGGTCCCTGCCTTCCTGGAGGTGACCGACGCCGGCCTGTCTTCTGCCGATGCTGGTTTCCCTTCTGCGTCCCTTGACCTTCGTCGATGTGGCCTACCGATGCCGGTGACTGCATACACTAGAAACCCTCCTGTTTGCCTTAAGGTGTAGCTTTTAGCTCCACACCCTAACATAACAAATATAAATTTTAAGTAGAAAATAAATAGAGAATGAAATGGTTTGTCATTCATTTTATATAACCTAGTGAAAAAATTAGGAGATGAGAGATATGTGTCATGCAACATGCCCCTGATCTACTATCTAGATAAACTAAGACACATAATATGACCAATAGAATTGTATCATATGTGGAATTGCACTATGTGCATGCCCCATTACCATAATTTGTGTAAAAACTTAACTAAACTACATAATTGTGAGCATGTACCATGCATATACCCTATTCTTATCGACCATATGTCAAAATTATGTAAATTTAATAAATAATGTAGTAAACTCTGACAAAACATAAACCATTACCCTATGTATATTTAATAATTTGAGTAACTATATACACATGGGTAATTGAGTCAATCTAAATCACTATGTCATGCTTGTATGATATATGTGAAAATATGTGTCATGAAGCATGGTGCCATTTAACCCTAATTTGGATTGAAGAATCCTACTTGGTTATTGTTATCACCAAATCTTTCACCCTAGAGAAAGGTGTTCAAACCTTATCCATATTTGGGCAACATGGGAATACTTATAGGTATGTGGGTTTACCTATAGCAGAAGTAGAGATATGCCTAGAATACAAACCTCTATTTAAATTCAACCCTATGCTACTCAAATAAATTGGTTATAAGTGTAAAAAATATGAATGAACCACTACAAATGGCTATAAGATTCATTCTAGTGTAAAATTGGATTAAAAATTATTGTATCATTCTAAATTAAGTATAGGGGTAGAGATATTCCTAGAATCCAAAACTCTATTTAAATTCAACCCTACGCTACTAAAATAAATTGGTTCCAAGTGCAAAAAATATTAATGAACCACTACAAATGGATATAAGATTCATTCTAGTGTAAAATTGGAGTAAACATTGTTGCAATTATCATTTTAAATTGAGTCTAGTGTAATAACATAGAGAATGCCATAACTTTATCATTTCATCCTTAAAATCTAGAGAAAAAACTGAGAGATGAATAATAGTGTGCCATGAAATGTGCCCCAAATATGATAACTAAGTAACTAATCCATGTAATTTGAGTAACAAATATAGATTTTAAGTAGAAAATAACATAGAGAATGAAATGGTTTATCATTCATTTTATATAACCTAGTGAAAAAATTGGGAGATGAGAGATATGTATCATGAAACATGCCCCTAATCTACTATCTAGATAAACTAAGTCATATAATATGACTAATAAAATTGTATTGTATGTGGAATTTCACTATGTGCATGCCCCCATTACCATATTTTGTGTAAAAACTTAACTAAACTACATAATTGTGTGAGTATGTACCATTTACATACCCTATTCTTGTCGACCATATGTCAAAATTATGTAAATTTAATAAATAATGTAGTAAACTATGAAAAAACATAAACCATTACCCTATGTATATTTAATAATCTGAGTAACTATATAAATCTATGTAAGTGAGTCAATCTAAATCACTATGTCATGCTGTGTATAATATATGTGAAAATATGTGTCATGAAGCATGGTGCCATTTAACCCTAATTTGGATTGAAGAATCCTACTTGGTTATTGTTGTCACCAAATCTTTCACCCTAGAATAAGGTTTTTAAGCCTTAGACATATTTGGGCAACATGGGAATACTTATAGGTATGTGGGTTTACCTATAGCAGAAGTAGACCTCTAGGTTTAAGGGCTAGCTACCTAAATATACCTTGAAATGCTTATCACCTACTTAAATAGTTGCTTGTGGGAAAAGAGATATAAGTTTTCATGAAATTAAAATATTCTAAAGGGTTGATACACTGGAAGGATTTCCACATGACCATCATACTTCTATCAAAATGAAACAAGACCTACAAACTAGCTTCAAAGTCTTAAAAGGTTCTAACGTATGTGTTTCAACATAGAGGTGATATACATGAGACAACACAATGTAAGTGAACCAGAGGGAATATTTAACACTCTAAGAAAAATTTTACACTTGAAATAATCCTAACACACTAGCTACACTCCATATGACCTATTAGAATAGGAACTCATGCATACAAAATGAAAGGATTGAGAGAAATCAAGGATAAATGAATATCTCTTAACCATTCACTATACATCTCTTTAAAAACTTATACAAATATAAATTAAATCAAAACCAAAATTTAATTTATTATTCAAAGCTAAAATACAATGTCTCCAGTAGGGCTTTGCCATACGTGGTGTGGTATTACTCTACAAGAGCCAAAATGGCTATTACTTAAGAATTGGAGAGAGGGGAGAAGAGAATGAAGTACAAGAGTTACTAAAACATGTGTCAAGTAGAGAAAAGGGGTTTAAAATTTAGGAGATATGGATATGGAATATACCATACAAGTTCTACTTGGACAAATGCCCCTCAAAACATGAAACTCCTAAAATGTGGTGTAGGACTCTTCAATTGTTTGCTCAAAAAACTACCTTCATCTTTTATCCTTCTTGGAACATCCCACAATATAATAGGAATATATGAGATTAATTCACTAAGATGGAAGGGTTATAAACAAGCCCCAACATGTATTTATTGCATCCTTAATACTTATATTCTTCTGAACATGAGTTATCACTACTTGGAGTCCAAATAACTCCTCTTTCACTCACCCTTCACACTTATCACCAAATTTATTTTTATTTTCCTAATAAAATACATACATAGGAATTTATGACACTTTTCAAGAAACATAATGGCCTTATATTCCTCAAATAGACCTTAAAAGGCCTTCTACTTAAAGCTTTCACCTTCTCACTTGCTTGTTCACTATGCCAATTTGGACTGGCTGAGATGGAGGCACTTGCAAAGGAACTTATGAGATTTTATGATGCATTAAATTGATATTAGGGGTTATATTATGTCTCAACCTATCTCCAAAATTGACTTTCATCCTTTGACTCTCCCTTAAACTTGTAAAACACCAATTTTTTAAAATAAACCATTTCTTTGCTCTATCAGTACAAGTAGGGAATAATCCAAATGGGTGGGGAGGATCCATAGAGAGTTATTTAAAAATTAAAATCATTTACCAATCCATTATATCCCATTTTTATGCCTCTCTTAATTCATCTTCCCAAGCAGGTCACTAGTAAGGGGTTTAAAGGGTTTAGAGTCATTTTACCCTCTAAAGATTATTCATACATGTCTAACATCCACTTTGCAAAAAAATTCAAATAAATCCTTGTTAAATATCTCCTTAAACATCTCCCAAATATTTATACTCCCATGCAAAGTATCCATATATGTGTGAACATCTCAAGCTAGCCTCTCAAGCTTTGTTCTCCATTCTGCATACCCTATGATGGTATTAAGCCAAAAGGTGGCTTCCCTATGGTTTAATTTATATTCCAATAGTTGTAACACAACTTATATATTCATATAAACATGTTATAATTAATTATAATGTCTATATAGTGTTATAAATGATAATGACCCCCCAATTGGGCTTTAGTCTTGAACTAGACCTAGTAGGTATACTTGCATACTTGTAGGTTTGGATCTCCTTGTTTGGTTCCTAACCACTGTGCATTTTTTTTCTTATTGTTCCATGTCCATCAAAAATCTCAACATCCTCTTGTAAGGTTATAATATTCTCTAACCCACCTTCTTATATCCTTTCCTCAAAACCTACAGGTTTGCACCCTTGGGGAGTGCCCTTTATTTGAGACAAAATAGAGGGAACTTCCCCTACTACCACAAGCTAAAAGGTGATATGAATGGATTATTCAAGTTGTGATGATTCTATATGTAAGTCCTAAGGTATGTTTATGTCTCTATCACCTCTAAACATCATATAAACCTCAAGGTAGATTGTCATAAGGTTAACTATATAGGCTTTAGACGTGTGATTGTAGGTTGCATTGTTGGAATCTATCCTTCCACTATTTCTATGTTATGGGCATCTCTTGTAGTGGTAATAATCATATTGAAGGTGTCCCTCTCCTATATTCTTATCATCAAACCTTTATCCAACCTTACATTTCTCACTCTCACCTTGACTGGTCTTAACATAAGTGATGACTGTATGTTATTGTGTTCTAAGTTTCACCATGATTATAGGTGTATATTTGGTCTTAGATCCTATATGAAACATTTAAAGACCTTATTTAAGTCATCATTATAATTCCATATTCATCTAAGTCACTTCACATCATGCATTTATAAGGACAACACCAAGGTAGTCATCCTTTAGGTCACTGCTAACTACGGTCAACTGTAGTTGACCCTTTTAGAGCAACAATGGACTTGTAAGTGAACATCAACAATTGAAACTAATGATTCATGACTTAGGATCCTTTAAAGTTTTTGGAAACATTTTTTAACTCTGTAAGTGTTCTTATTATCATGTTCTCACCAAGTTCACATATAAACCTACAAGTAATCACCTACAATCAATTATAGGTAAGCTTTTTGGGGGCAAGGCACCTGCAGGCGGTGGTCAAGTCATAACCTTATAATTTAATTACTTCTTGATGACCTTTGAAATAATAGTGTGTTTCACAACACAATAGGACCACTCAAACATAAATATATGCCTCTATACTACAAATTTGGATTACGAAGGTCACATGAGGTTCAAAACTATAAACAACATTGAGTATTTGTAGTAAACAAATGTGTAACTTTGAAGTCTTCTAGCATGGAAAAATATTGGCCAAATCTCCCACTCTCCCTTGAAATTCATTACCCTACATGAGTGATACAAGATGTAATCATCAAAACCTATTTATACTCCATGTTTTTTCCTCATATGACAACCTCAAAAGTGGCTAGGGCTCTATGTTAGAGCTTTTAAGGAACTTGTCTCCTAACTCATATCTCCAATTTGAACATGGCTTTTAAATTTTGACTACCAATCTAATTATTCACTCATGACTATCATAGTCTCATATAAATCTAAAAAAATCATGAAGGTTTCAAAGAGTTTGAAGACTTTCCATATAACACCTTCATGCCTCTGTGTAAGCCACCTGTATATGGACATTGTAGTATACATACAATAGGTATGAATATGGGTAGTGTGCATAAAATATGAGAATGCAATGAGGTTTAGAGCCTTCATAAAATTTCAAATCGATTATTTTCACCACAAATAACCTAATTTTATTCAAATAATCCCTTTCAATGTGATTAACATTTGTGAGGCACCTATAGGCATGCATTAAGTTACAGACCAAGTAATGAGTAGAAACATGAACAATGCACATGGTGAATGATATTATAATCACTATTAGACTCTTAAAAAAATCTCAAATAGATGTTTTTCACCATGAATATCTTGAAACAAATTTTAATTCTCCCATATTAATGTGATATGTTTCTTATAGGTTCACATCCATGATGTATGACTATGCATAGAACTTGCATTGACTATCACAATTTATTATATATCATTTGAAAAGCTTGGCTTGTTGGCTTATGATATTAAAATGTGTTAACCATCTTGAAACCTTCTATTATACCTCCATTAACATTCTCAGATCTTCACACACCATGAATGTGAGTGGAAGTAAGCAGAGAGTTGACTGTATGCAAGAAACTAACTATATATCACATCTTGATTGCAACCTTCATGATGTTAGCCTATCAAATTATTATTATAAGGAGAGGGGATAAAGAATAAATTTGAGGCATGAATCAAATCACCTCTATTTTACTTAAAACCATTATAGAGAAAGAAACCTTCTACAAGTGGTGAAACATGCTCGCAACTAAATAATGGTGACGTCATCCTATAATCTGATCTGTTTGGCTCATGAAATCAACTTCAAACATGCAAAACAAGATGGAAAATATGAAATGAGGAATTCCACCTCCTTTATAATCAATTTAAACAATTAGATTATATGGACCTACTCATACAAGAGGAAAACCTGTAGGGTGTGCGAAATAACAAGCAAAAATGGACAATCAACTTGTTAAGAATGGTTCATAAAGTATAGGAAACCATTATTCCAAATCCAAACATGAAAATGAGGTAGACCAAGTGTACTATCTATAACCAAGATAATTTGACTTGGAATTCCTCTTATTGGCCATACCATCCAAAGACCTGTTGACCAATTTTGCTTGCCTAGTGGAGAGATGGAGAGAAGAAATGGATTTTGATCATTTTTAGAAATTAAAGAGAATTTTTTTTTGTAAATTTGAGTTAGGGAAGTTGAAGGGTCACTGCATAAACTTCTCCCATGTGCCACTCTCTCCCATAGGCCATACAAATTTTAAAACTCCTTATTTTTCACTTGTTTTCTTGATTTTTATTTAGGAACCTACAAGTTTCAATTATTCCTAACATTATTGACAAATAATCTGACATATTATATGTTGGAAGGATGTTTATAATTCATGGACACCAAGGAAAACTGTACCACTTCATTTTGACCCATATATGACCCTTAAATAGCATAAAGACTAAAATGAACTATGACCAAGGATAGAAGTACATTAAATCACATCAAATAAACCATTAAACACCATATGACATTATAATAGACCCCTAAATCAAGTTTTGGAATATAGGGGGTTGACTCATTTTGACTTGTGGTTAAAATGGTCAACATTCTTGGTAATTTTCTAAGGGTGGTATGCTTGCTATACCAAGACCAGTAGCATAATCTTATACATTAGGCCATGGAGTCACCTATACACTAGTTTGACACACAATTTACCTTTTAAACCACACCAAACATAAAGGAAAGACACACAAAACATGACACACCAATATAAAACACACATGTATTCAACTATAACACTTATTGAACACAACACAATTGAAAGAAAAACACACACACCTACTCTACTATTTAAAAAACCTTAATATTGAGGTGAAAAAAATATTACCAACCTCAACCAGGGTCAAAGATGGATCCTCTTGCATCTTTTTCACTCCATGAAGGTAATCTAGCATGAGAAGCATGCTTATCATCAACCACTTGCATATGTAGATGATCAAGAGACCAACCACCTCTATGTCTTATTAGTCCTATAAGTGAACTATTTGGATCCTTCATGAATTCTCTTTATTTCTCTCCAAGATCCTTGATTGGAGCTATAACCCTCTTGATCACTATCATATCTGATCTACACTCCTTAAACTATAGATTGGAATGTATGATAACTACCTCAATATTTTTATCTTCTTATGCATGATGTGCTTGATGCATGGGGACATAAAGATCTTTATTTTCCAATACCTTTTGATGTGACTCAACATTATATGGAGATATTTAATGTCCTTGAAATAAAAAAAAACCTACCTTGGACTCATGAAAATCCTCTTTGATTGTAGGCTTTCGAACAATAGTAAGGTCCTTAATTTCATGCTTGATTAACCTTCCTTTTCCTTGATCAATAAAACACTCAACATCATGTTTTTAAGGATAATTATAAAACTCATTATATATTCATTTCTTGGAAGGGGAATGAGTATTACTTAACTGGTCAAATTCTTGACACATGGCATTGAATTTTAGGTTATCCTCCTCTTCCTTATGAGTGTCATCATCAAGGGAAGCCTCATCAATAGTAGGTAGAAATACGTCATTATTTACATTATGGTGAGCAATCATATCCTTCAATCCATCATCATCAAACACATGAATCAAGTAGTTAGTCTCAACAACTTGTGAGAAAGAATGTTTGACACTTACTTCAGCTCCTTCAAATGGCTCTTCATGGATGATATATGTGCCAAGGTTATTTTCATCAAATTATGCATAAGGATCATGAGAATAAGAATTTTCACCAGATTCATCGATAAATAAGTTAGATATTCCCTCAAGTTTATAATCACCATCATCCACATTAGGCTCCTCCTTCTCATTAATCACACAATTCAAGTTAGAACTTGCTTTAATATATGGATTAATGTGGAATATAGCAAGGGGATAAGTTATTATGGTCACCTTGGATCTATAACTTATCCTAAAGGCTAAGAAGGAACAATAAGCTAAGAGGTAGTCACCTATATTGGTTGTAAAGTCTCTTGAAAGATAAATTGCAAAATGAGTAGGAAGGTCAACAAGAACAATGTCTTGAAGGATGAGAAAACTAGGAAAATCATAGAGGAAAAACTTTAGGTTTTTTTAATCTATCCTATTTTATTAGTAGGTGTACCATATATATGAATTACTCATTTACTATGGGGTTCATATTTTAGGCCCAACTTACTAGCTATAACTTTGGGCATGACTGAAGTAGAAGTTCCACTATCAGCTATGCAATTGTGGACTAGCTTGTCACCCATTATGAGAGTGAGGTATAAAGGTGGATGTTTCTCAATTTTAGTAGATGGTTAAACAATGGTGTTAGGGGAATTTTTAAGATTAACATGACCATGACTTTGAATTAAAGGTGAGGGACTAGTAGGGATAGTGGACATCTACTTTTGTAATAACTCCTTTTGGCTAGGCATATGGAGGACATCCCACAAAGAGATAAATGATTTGGAAAATTTAAATAAATCCACTATGTTTAGGGTCAAATTACTTAATTTATCTTGAGTCCTTGGAGGTAAATAAGTTTTTGAAACTTGAGGAATTGAATCAACTTGATCAGACCTTACCACATTCTGATTTTGAGGATGTGTAGGTCTGTTTGGGCCTGCCATGATTTCAACCATACTTTACTACCTTGTATAAGGATTGGATTAAATTATAGGCATGATATTATCACCTCCTAAATCCTTCCTCTTATATCTAGTTTTGTCTAAAATACAAGTTCCTTGGTTGAGCACAAAAGTATCTTCCACCAAGTAGTTAGTGAGGCTTTCTCTTTGAGGCTACCAATCCTCATTTTCTTACATCATGAATTCATCCTCATCTGATAGGAGAGGATTGAATCCTCCTTAAGAAACTATAGCTTAATCTCCACCTTAATTTTCATCCATAAATTGGCCTAAAATAAAAATTTTCTCCTTACACTAAGTTGTTATGCATGGTACAATCTCTCTTGCATTGGTAGTGGAATTAAGATTGTACACATTGGTCAGCCTATTGAAGTTAGGCTGCCTTTGACCTCTTCCTCTCCAAAATTATTGGACATATTATTGTTGATATCGATAAGGATTTTGATGATCACCTTGTGATATATTGGCTTGCCTAAGCTGAGCTCTTAACAATTGATTTTTTACATATGGATCCATGGCATTATCTACCTTCTTAGGAGTAGTCTTAGGCTTGGAATTTGTACTTAGAACTTGGGCAATGCTTGGAGTATTAGCAAGAGTTTTAGGTAGCAGAGGCATATAAACTTTAAGATGCAATGTTCCTTCTTAAATTAGGCAATTATCAACTCTAATGGAAAGTTCATATGCTTCAGGAAGAGTGAATCCACACATGGATTGAAGCATGATAGCAATATCAGTACCAATGGCTCTCAAGAAGGTAGGGAACACAAAGCTAGTAGTGAGTCTCATGAGGGGAGGCAATATATAAAATTTCTTATAAAACATATCATTTAAGTCATGCATTATTTTATTGGGAGATATTTTGATCACATTGAGCTAATATATGAGAGAATTATGGTCATTTTCATCTTCAAACCTTGAATTCATCAACACTCCAAAGTCATCCCATGATGTAATGCATCCACTAGACAAAGTCCTATACCAATCAAATGATTTCCATTTAAGGGACATGGCAAGGAGTCTAATGGAAATATTCTCCTTAGTGACATTGTGGAAACTAAAAAAATTAGAGATATCCCTGATGTGTTCACTATGTGTGACATGACTTTCACCATTGAATGTAAGCATACTCTTTGTAGCATTAAGAAGAATATCATCATAAGCCTCAAGGTGAATTGGATTTTTAGTATTAAAGGTAGGAAATGTATTTTTCATAGTGATGTTTTATTTAAGATCTTCACTTTCTTGGCTAGCAAAATCTTCTTGATCTTCAAAGGGTAGTTTAGGATGAGGATATTGAACTTCAAGAGGAAGTTCAGGATGAATAGGTGGATTAATAGGATTGATAACTCTATTAGATGATGACTTAGTAAGGAACATGAAGTATGAGATCAAATTTATGAAAAAACAATGGCATTGAACTAGATTTTACCTTGAATGGAGTCAACAAATGATGAGTAACACACTAATTTACAGCTGATGTTGTCAAGACCAACATTCACCTTGACAAGTTATCTTGAAGACAATAGGGCCTACTGAGTATGCCATAACTATTGTTACAAGATATTGCAACATAAAGGAGGATGTTCAATCCTTATCTATATTTGGCCAACATGGGAATACTTCTAGGTATGTGGGTTTACCTATAGCATAAGTAGACCTCTAGGTTTAAGGGCTAGCTCTTGAATGTACCTTAGAAAGCTTATCACCTACTTAACTAGTTTCTTTTGGGAAAAGAGATAGAAGTTTACATGAAATGAAACTAATATAAGGGGGTGATACACCATAAGGATTTACACATTACCATCATGCTTCTATCACAATGAAATAAGACCTATAAACCAACTTCAAAGTCCTAAGAGGTTCTAACATAAGTGTTTCAACATAGAGGTGATATACATGAGACAACACAAGGTAGGTGAAATAGAGGGTAAATTTCACACTCTAAGAAAAAATTTACACTTGAAATAAGACTAACACACTAGCTACACTCTATATGACCTATTAGAATAGGAACTCATGCATAAAACATGAAAGGATTGAGAGAAATCAAGGATAGATGAATATCTCTTAACCATTCACTATACATCTCTTTTCACACTTAGAAAAATATTATTTAACTCAAAATTAGACTTGAATTTATTGTTAAAAGGCAAAACACAATGTCAATTCAGTTTGGCTTCACCATACATGGTGCAATATTAGTCTACAAGAGCCAAAATGGCTATTACTTATAAAATTAAAGAGAGAGGAGAAGAGAATTAAGTGCAATACTCATTGGAGTATGTGTGAAGATGATAAATTGGGTTAAACATGTAGGATAGAGGAATATGCAATAAAAAATTCAAGGTCTACTTAGGTAAATGTCCCTCAAAACATGAATCTCCTAAAATGTGGCATAGGACTCTTAAATTGCTTACTCAAAAAATTGCCTTCATTAATTGGCCTTCTTAGAACATCCAAAAATAGACTAGGGAAATATGAGATTATTTGAATGAGAGGGATGGGTTATAAATGTTAGGATCCTCCTTAGAGTACAATTGATTACCTTTGTATAAGCAACTAAACACGGAATTAAACCAGAAGTAATAAGTAACTAGAAATCAGAAACAACAAAGAATAAGAGATACGAGAAACAATACAATCTGTATTAACACTCTTCCAAAAGGAAATAAAATGAAGAAATCTATTCTTCCCACACCTCTTGGGTGTATAGTAATTCTCCCTTAAGAGTTCTCTCTCTCAATCAATTACAACCAACTCAACACTGAGTTGTTCCCTCCTCTAGCAGATCTCCTTGATCCTTCACACCCTACAGATCAACTGGCCTTGCTTACATGTGACAATCAACCCAATGGTTGTTGTTGCCTACACTTTCAGTGACAATCAACTCAATTGTTGTTGCCTACTTACTTAATTACAATACAGCCCCATGGGTCTCTTAAATAGATCCCATACCAAACAATAATTAGAAACGTAGAATCAAGACTAAAATTAGTCTTTACATGCAAACTAACTATTCATCTAAAATTAGAAAAATAGTTCTGGAAACACACAAGTGGCCAATGTCGGTTCTTATCTGACTAATGACGACTGACTATAACTGATGCTGGTTACTGTGTAGCTAAAGATAACCGATGTCGATCAACCCCTAACTGGTTCTGACTAATGTCAGTTACTGTGTAACCCAACAACCTCCACATTTGCATATCTGTGAAGCTTTTAGCTCCACAACTTAACAATCTCCCACTTGGAGATAAATAGCTGCACCTGCACCTGTACCTGTATAGCAACATCCTCTAATTTATTTCTAGCTTGTATCTCCATCTTCAAGTTTAATCTTGAAGACCAACAAAAGTTGAATGAAGATTCAACTTCTCCTTTGTTACCAGCTTTGTTAACATATCAATAGGGTTCTTATCTTTGCTAGCCACCGTGATTGCAACAACCTTTTGCAACTCTAAAATCTAGCTAACCGCCATTCCACCAACAGTGAACACATATCCTGTGGTACTTCCCCTGCCATCCAAGTCACCTGCCATATCTGAATCTACATACCCATGTAGAGAAGTGTTTGACTCTACATAACACAAATGCCTACTGCTGGCCCCTCTCAAATATCTGAGAATCCACTGAACTGCTTTCCAGTGCTTCTTTCCTAGATTGGCCATAAACTTGCTGACAACTCCCACTACAATCTGCCCAAATTTCTTTCTGACAGTGACCGATCCCAGTCATCTCTGGCTAACCTCAGTGTGCACCTAACTGATGTCAATTCCACCTGACATCCCTGATTGACATCAGTTTCCACCTACCCAACATCATCGACTTCGATCTCCACCAAAACAACATTGGTTCCTGCCTGATCGACATCGGTCTTTGCCTGACCGATGTCGGTGTCTGTGTTTTCCTGTGAGTGATGATTTTTACCCATGAGCATATTGTGAACATAACCTTGTCCAAATCAACATTACCCTACTCAAAACTATTCAGCCTCTTGAGTTGATCTCTATCCATCACCTTCTCCTTGAAAACCAAGGCTTTCTAGTTCTTAAAAGTGTCAAAAACATCAGATTTCCTCTTTATGCAATAAACCCATACCTTTCTTATAGCATAACACTGTGATCCTCCAATAGAAGCTCCCTGAGCTGGTCCCCACATGTCTACGTGAACAAGCTCCAACTTGTGCTTCTTCTTTGTTGACCCAATTTTGTGAAACCTCACTTTCTCTTGTTTCCCAAAAATACAATGCTTATAGAAATCTCGATCTATGCTTTTCAAATCTGAAAGCTTACCTTTTGACTTAAGAACATCCATTCCCTTTTTTACTCATGTGACCAAGCCTACAGTGCCACATCTTTGCATCTACATCTGAAGTAGATAAAATAGAAGGAGAATTAGTAATACAAGTAGATAGATAAAGTGTACCTACTTTCTTACCTCTTGCTAATACAAGTGCACCCTTGGAAACTTTCCAAGATTCCACTGTGAGAGTTACTGTACAACCCTCATCACCCAACTTTCTTTCAAAAATTAGATTCTGCTTCAGGATGGGTACATGCATGACATCCTTCAACACCCATGTGTTGCCATTCTACAATTTTAGATGCACTTCTCCTTTGCCAACAATTTGACAAGGCTTACCATCCCCTAAATAAACTTTTCCAAAGTCTCCATGGACATAATCATTAAAAAATTCTCTATTTGGAGTTACATAGAAAGAGGCACCAGAATCTAACACCCAAGATTCTACTTTATCCAAGGAACATATAAGAGCATCCTATGCAACAATACCTACATCATTTGCTTCTTTATTTCCTTCATGTTGATCTTCTACCAACCAACAATCTTTCTTTACATGCTTTTTCTTTCCACAATTCCAGCAGGTTATACCTCCATTTCTGGATTTAGATCTACTGCCTATCTTTGACCTTGATTTCCCTTGCTCGACCTTCTCTCTTTGCTTTCCCCTAATTTCAACACTTAAAGCATTACATGATGTTTCCCCTGTGCTTTTCCTACAAATTTCTTCATTCAAGATTACACTAACAACATCATCAACTTTCAAGATATTTGAAGCAGACACATTATTACTAACTACCATTACCAAACTATCCCAACTTTCAGGTAAAGAGCATAAGATTAAGAGAGTTTTAATTTTATCATCAAAAACTATTTTGACTAAATTTAACTAATTTACTAATCCATGGAAATCACTAAGATGACTATATACCGATCCACCTTCTTGCATTTGCAAATTAAATAATTGCTTCATAAGAAATACCTTATTCAAAGCTGAGGGTTTTTCATATAAATTTGCCAAAGTATCCATTAACTCTACCGTTGTCTTTGCTTGTGATAAGTTGGAAATCATAGATGATGCCAGGCTCAACCTTATAGATCCCAGAGCCTTTCTATCAAGAACATTCCATTCTTCATCTTGCATATATGTGGGCTTACTTGAAACCCCACCCAACAGTAAGTATAGATCTTTCTGATACAGATAATCTTCTATCTGCGTCCTCCATAATTGCTAATTCTTGCCATTGAATTTCTCCATTCTTAGTTTACTTTCTTCTGCCATTACTTTACTCCCACTCAAATAGAAACCCTTGTGAGTGACCTGTAATCAACAAACACTAACCCGCTCTACCAACCTGAGCTTTGATAGCAATTATCAGGATCCTCCTTAAAGTACAATTGATTACCTTTGTATAAGCAACTAAGCATGAAATTAAACTAAAAGTAATAAGTAACTATAAGTTAGAAACAACAAAGAATAGGAGATACGAGAAATAATACAATCTGTATTAACACTCTTTCAGAAGGAAATATAATGAAGAAATCTATTCTTCCCACACCTCTTGGGTGTATAGTAATTCTCCCTCAAAAGTTCTCTCTCTCAATCAATTACAACCAACTCAACACTGAGTTGTTCCCTCCTCCAGTAGATCTCCTTGATCTTGCACACCCTACAGATCAACTGACCTTGCTTACATGTGAAAATCAACCCAATGGTTGTTGTTGCCTACACTTTCAGTGACAATCAACCTAATTGTTGTTGCCTACTTACTTAATTACAATACAGCCCCATGGGTCTCTTAAATAGATCCCAAACCAAACAATAATTAGAAACACAGACTCAAGATTAAAATTAGTCTTTACATGCAAATTAACTGTTTGTCTAAAATTAGAACAATAGTTCTAGAAACACACAGGTGACCGATGTCGGTTCTTGTTTGACCGATGTCAGCTGACTATAACCAATGCTGGTTACTATGTAGCTGAAGATAACCGATGTCGATCGACCCCTAAATGGTTTTGACCGATGTCAGTTATTGTGTAACCCAGTAACCTCCACATTTGCATACCTGTGAAGCTTTTAGCTCCACAAGTTAAAAATAAAAAATCCCCAACATGTATTGGTTACATACCTAATCACTGATATTCATATGAACATGAGTTATCACTACTTGTAGTCCAAATAACTCCTCTTTCACTTACCCTTCACATTTGGTACCAAAGTTATCTTTAGTTTAATAATATAATACATATTGAGGAGTGTATGATACTTTTCAAGGACCCTCATGGCCTTAGATTCCTCAAATAGATCATAAAAGGCCTCCTACTTAGAGTTTTCACCTTCTCACTTGTTTGTTCACTATGCCAATTTAGACTGGCTGAGATGAAGGCACTTAAAAAGGTACTTGTGAGATTTTATGATGCATAAAATGGACATGAGGGGTTATTTAAGGTCTCAAACTATCTCCCAAAGTTACTTGCACCTTTGACTCTCCCTTGAACTTGAAAAACACCAAAAATTGTCAAAGAAACCAGTTTTATGCCCTATCTATACAAGTAAGGAACAATCCAAATGGGTAGGGAGGAGCCATTGAGAGTTCTATGAAACTTCCAATCATTTCCCAAGACATCATATCCCATTTGGATGCCTCTCTTACTTCATCTTCCCAATCAGGTCACTATCAAGGGGTTTAAAGGGTTTAGAGTCATTTTTCCCTCTAAGGATTATTCATATAGGTATAACATCCAATTTGTGAAAAAATTACATAAAATCCTTTTTTAAGATCTCTTTCAACATCCCCCAACTCCTCAAACTCCCATTCAAAGTATCCATGTAGGTGTGAGCATCTCAAATTAGCCTCTAAAGCTTTGTTCTCTATTATGCATATCTTGTGATGGTCTTAAGATAAAATGTGTCTTCCCTATGGTTTAATTTTTATGAAAATAGTTTTAACACACCTTATATCTTTTTATAAACATGTTCTAATGAGTTATAATGTATATCTAGTGTTATAAATGATACTGACCCCCAAATTTGGATTTAGTCCTAAACTAGACCTAGTAGGTCTACCTGCATACTTGTAGGTTTGGACCTCCTTGTTTGGTTCCTAACCACTGTGCATTATTTTTATTATTTTTCCATGTCCATCATAGATCTCAACATCCTCTTTCAAAGTTATAATAGTCTCTATCCCACCTTATTATCTCTTTTCCTCAAAACCTGTAGGTTTGTACCCTTGGGGAGTGCTCTCTATTTGAGACAAAATAGAGGGCATTTCCCCTATTGCCACATACCAAAGGGTGATATCAAGGGATTATCAAAGTTATGAGGATGATATATGAAAATTCCTAATGTATGATTATGTCTCTAACACCTATAAACATCATAAAACCCTCAAGGTAGATTGTGAGAAGGTTGATTGTGTAAGATTAAGACATGTGACTATAGTTTACATTGTTAGAATATATCCTTTACCTATTTACATGCTGTGGGGGTATCTTGAGGTGGTAATCATAATAATAAATGTGTCCCTCTCCTATATGCTGATCATAAAACCTTTAGACAACCTTACATTGCTCACTCTCACCTTGACTGGACTTAACATAGGTGCTGACTGTATGTGACTGTGTTCTAAGTTTTACCATGCCTGTAGGTGTATATTTGGTCTTAGATAATATATGTAACGTTTAAATACCTTATTTAATTTATCATTATCATTCCATAGTCATCTAGGTAATTCACATCATGCATTTATAAGGACAACACCAATGCAATCATCCTGTAGGGAACTGTTAGCTATAGTCAACTGTAGTTGACCCTTTTAGAGCAACAAAGGACCTATAGGTAAACATAAAAACTTGAAACCAATGTTTCATGCTTTAGGATCCTTTGAAGTTTTTGGAAACATTTGTGAACTTTTCAACTATTGTTGTTATCATGTTTTCGCTAAGTTCACATATGAACTTGCAAGTAAGAGGCTATAGTCAACTGTAGGTAAGCTTTTTGGGGGAAAGGCACCTGTAGGTGGTGGTCAAGTCATAAATTTTTACTTAAATTCCTTATTGATGACCTTTAAAACACTAGTGTGTTTCTCAACACAATAGGACCACTTGAACAAGAATATATGACTCTATACTGTAACTTTGGATTGTGAAGGTCACTTGAGGCTCAAATTATAGACAACATTGAATATTTGTAGTGAACAAATGTATAACTTTGAAGCCTTATAGCATGGAAAAATATTGGCCAAATCTCCCACTCTCCCTTGCAAGTCGTTACCCTATATGAAGGATAAAATTTGTATTCATAAAAATCTATTTAGACTCCATGTTTGTTCCTCATATGGTACACTCAAAAGTGGTTAGGGCTCTATTTTAGAGATTTTAGGGAACTTGTCTCTAAATTTAGATCTCTAATTTGAACATGGCTTCTAAATTCTACTTACTAATCTAATGCTTCACTCATAACTGTCATAGTCTCATCCAACTCCAAAAACCTCATGAAGGTTTTGAATCATGTCAAGACTCTCCATATAACACCTTCATGCCTCTATGTAAGCCACTTGTTGATTGACATTGCAGTATACAAGCAATAAGTATGAATATGGGCAATGTGCATAGAATATGAGATTTTCATGAGTTTTGGACCCTTCATAAAATTTAAAATGGAATATTTTCACCATGGAAAACCTAATGCAATTAAAATACTCCCTTTCAATGTGATTATCATTTGTGAGGCACCTGCAAGCATGCATTAAGTTGTAGACCAGGCAGTGAGTAAAAACATGAACAATGCACATGATAAATGATCTTATAACTAGTCTTAGACTCTTCACCAACTCTCAAATTGATGTTTTTCAACATGAATATCTTGAAACAAATGTCAATTCTCCCATATTAATGTGATATGTTTCTTGTAGGTGCACATCCATGATGTTTGACTGTGCATATGACTTGCATTGACTATCACAATTTGTTATATATCATTTGGAGAGATTAGATTATTGGCTTATGTTCTAAGAATGTGTTCACCATATTGAAACCTTAAATTATAAATCCATGAACATTCTAATATCTTCACACTCTATGACTACAAGTGGAAGTAAGCAGAGAGCTTACTGTATGTAGGAAATTGATTGTATATCACATCTTGATTACAACCTTCATTATGTTAGCTTTTGAGATTATTATTGGAAGGAGAGGGGATAAAGAAGAAATTTTAGGCATGAATCACAAAACCTATCATTGACTTAAAACCATTATATATAAATAAACCTTCTGCATATGGTGAAACATGCTTGCAACTAGATAATGGTGACCTCATCCTGCAATTTGATCTATTTGGCTCATGAAATCAACTTCAAACATGCAAACCAAGATGGAAAACATGAAATGAGGGATTAAACATCCTTTAGAATAAATTTAAATAATTTTATTTTATGGACCTACTCATACAAGAGGAAAACCTATAGGGTGTGGGAAACAAAAAGCAAAAATGGATAGTCACCTTATTAGGAATGGTTCATAAAGTATAGGTAACCAGTCTTCCAAATCCAAACATTAAAATTAATTAGACAAAGTTTAATATCTACAAAAATATCATTTGACCTATAAATATCCCTACCATCCATACCATCCCAAGACTTGTTGAGCAATTTTGCTTGCCTAGTAGAACAATGGAGAGAAGAAATGGTTTTTACTCATTTTTGGCACTTACAAAGTAGATCAAGCATAGAAATGAAGTTAGGTGATCAGAAATTGGGTTCTGATAATGGTTCCAATTTAGAGTTCAGTGATGACACACTATAGAGCTCTTTGATAGCTTTTTGGTGCATGTCATGGTTTATAAAATGGACACTGTATGCAAAAGTTATAGGCCGCTAAAGTTTTGATGCAATAGGTAAATAATGTGGTGTTGCAAGATGACATGTCATAATTAGAATGTGAAAAGTAGACCAATCAACCGTTAACATGTGGTAGTACATTTTAGTGCATTCATGTAAAAATTTGGTTTGGTGTTTGGTTTTATTTCAACCTCTGGTCTTTGATAGATGGTCGTATGGAGAATTGTGGGCCCCACTATTGGCTTGCTGGGGGGCCTCAGTGAGGGTCGAGACACTTGGTTAAGGAGGGGTGCCTTGGCCTCCATTTCATATTACAATGTATTTGACTTTGATTTTGAAGCATTATATTGTGCCCACCGAATGCATGTGGGACAATTGAATTACATGTTTTTAAAGCTTTGTAATAGCTTGGTAATACTTTACTTACCATTCCCCATACACCACATGGGAGAACACACACACTTGCCATGCCATCCAACACATTGCTGAGTCACAACTCAAGAATGGGTCACGTAACCCGAGATTACATACCATGTATTATGCCATGAGAAATACTGAGTTTCCTCAAGATTAAAGATGAGACCAAGCCTTTTTTGTCATTCCACGAAGGCTGAGTCATATTCCTATACAAAGTAGCGTATATGCTAATCGGTACAACAACCAACGGATAAGCCAAGTTGGTAAACCAACATCCCATGCTAAATGTGGTGCCTCGAGACCACCAAAAGGGTGATTGACAGATTCAAAGGAGGCTGCCTAACTATTAAAAGACTTGAAGCCATTTTGATTTCACAAATGTGGGACAAAAGGATAAGCAAAGCACCTAAATAGAAGGCCGATGACTTGAACCCATGACCTGCCAAGCAAAAGGGATAGGTCTTGACCACTTGAGCTATGGGTTCACAAACAATATAAAAGGCATGAACCTATATTTGAATGTAACCTTCGCAGGGACTGTGTTTTTTTATTAGGAGGCCGAGAGCTAGTTTAAGCTTGGAGATAGCTTTAGCAAGCAGATTTTAATCTAATTTCTGACCTATACATAGAGAAGGTAAGACTTTCAATTATGTTTTGTAATTGAAAGAGAATGTTTTTATAATTATTATTTTGGATAGACCAATAGTTAAGTACAGGGACTAGTGCATCTTCAGAAGGGGTTGAAGACTGAGGAAGGATTCTGTGTTGCCAAGATTGAGTGTATTAGCGAAGGTGGAATTATTAGATAGAGATCAAGCTTGAGGGAAGTTGTGCAACATTTCAGAGAATTTGTAAGCCATTTGTTGCAAAAATTTAATAGAAATGGTCCTCACTATTGGGTGGACCCAGAGACGTAGGCAATAAATGCTGAACTCTGTTATCAATTTCATGTGGTAATTTATCAATTATTACATATTTTAAATTCATTTTTTTGATTTTTAATTAATCTTGAACATATGCAAGTTTTTAAACATTGACAATTTATGACATTTAATTTTAAAACAAAAAATGGTTTTAATTGGTAAATGGAAGTAACAAAGCTTTTGACAATTCCAATCCAACTCAAAAATTGAGAACACTTTTGCCAAACATTTTGTAAGTTCTTTTGAGTTTTTTGAGAATTTTTTAAATTTGAGAAATTCAAAATCTGTAGTTTTAAGTTTCACTTTGATTTTATCAGTGGTGTTTACGGATCAAATTTTGGTATCAGAGCAGTTAGAATGCAGGGTTTTTTTTCTAGTTGTGTGTTGATAGTTGCTTTTAGAATAGTTGGATTATTGGTTTGTAGATTGATTATATTGCAGTGTGTAGTGTGGAATCAGGTGTTTGTAAGAAACCATGGGCAAGTTGTCATATATTGAGGCCATTAAAGATGAAAATGCAATCTTGAGATGCCAAAAATTTGCACTTGAATTGCAAGTGGCAAAGTTAAAATCAGAGCTCGAATCCAAGGATGAGCTCTTGATTAGATTGCAATGTGGTGAGTGTGAAAAGGTAAAGCCTTGTAATTTAGATGTAGAGACTATGATTGAGTGAACTATAAGTTTTTCACCATAGAAATATTCATCTTCTTCTATCATTTCAAATTCAGATTCTAGTAATATTGTTTTTGGTGATTTTGAAAGATACACTAAGGGCATAGGATCTAAATTTTTGTTTAAAATGGGTTATAATGGAGAAGGACTTGGTAGAGATAGCCAAGGTATATTTAACCCAATTCAAGTTGAGCATAGACCTCTTCATGTAGGTTTGGGTTATACTAGTGTGTAGGTGGATGGTGAAGAAGTTTTTTCCATGGCTAAGGGAAGATGAGCTTTTAATAGCGAAGGTTTTAGGCCAATAGTTCAAAAGTGTAAAGGTAAAAGAGGTATTGAGATTCCACCTCCTGATTCTTACATTTAATCTTTTGATCCAATAGATATTTTAAAGAAGTTTGGATATAATTTACAAAAGATAATGCAATCGTTTCCATGCACTTTTTGTGGGATGAATAACCATAGTGCTAAGACTTGTTGGAAACAAAATGCTTTGTTTAAGCAGATTACATGTTTGAAAGACCATTCTCATGTTAAGTTAGGAATTGGAAAAAGGGGACCCTCACCTAAGAAGGATGTTTGCACTCATTGTAAAGTGAGTGGACATAGGATTGATAGATGTTTTAAGATTCATTCATCTTCACATTCAAGTAATGTTAAAACTAAGATGATTTACAAACCTCTCACTAAGGTTAATGAAGCTAATTCAATCCATAATGTAGTTGACAATACAACTGAGGATAAGGTAAAACCTACAAGTGAAAATCCATTAAGAGGTTAAGTCAACAATTTTTTCATTTCCATATAGCAAAGCCCAAATTGATAAAGTATGCAATTGATAATGAATCCACAGAGACAATCAATTTCACTAGGAAGAAAGAATTGGTTAAGTGGATTATCACTACATTCTTTTTGCAAAGCATGGTAAGAATTCACCTAAGGGAATGAACAAGCTTTGAAAGATGTATATTAGAGTTGGTGGGAACACTTCAAGACATGTTTACCATATGAAGTTTTTCAATTCTCACTTTTTGATAACTCTAAGTTTTTGATCTCTAGAAAATACTATATGGGTAGTCTAATAATGGATAAGACATTAACTCATTTGAAACAGTTGGGGATATAGCAGAGTGATGTTGTGAGTTGTTTCCTTACAACATTTGATAGTTAGACTGCTATTTTGAATGTATCTATTTTGGCATAGAGATGTTTAGATGCATTTTTTAAGACCCTATGGGCATGTTTGGATGTTAGGCAATATACACTTTGTGTTATTTGCATTTGCTTAGCATATAAGTCCCATCCCAAGGCATTGTATTGCAACATGCCTACAACATTAATTTTATGTTGTCAAAATTATAAACTTATCTTGCAATTACATTGGGAGTTGTTTCAATTTTTGGCAATTCACCGCTTTACAAAATGTGACATTTGGGCAGGCAGTTTGATATGTTGTAGTCACTTTGGCAGTTACAAATTCACTTACTCATGCCTTTTGGATTAGGAATTTTTGCAATTTGATTGTGAATCATTTTAATGCAATTTTTTATATCTTTTGCTATGATTGGGTTCTATTTTCATGGATGCAGTATACCAATTTATAGTTTTAGGGGATATTGGACTTTTGGAGACCAAAAGCCTTCGATTGGGGAGGAGTGATCAAAAATTGGGTTTTTATAATGGTTCCAATATAGAGTTTAGTGGCATTACATTGTAGATCTCTTTGAGAGCTTTTTGGTGCATTTTGTGGTTTGAAAAATAGACATCGTATGCAAAAGTTATAGGCCACTAAAGTTATGATGTGACAGGTAAACAATGTGGTGTCGCAAGATGATGTGTCTCAATTAGAATGTGACAAGTGGACCAATCAACCATTAACACATGGCAATACATTTTAGTACATTCATGCAAAAATTTGGTTTGGTGTTTGGTTTTGTTTCAACCTCCAATCTTTGACAGATGGTCATATAGAGAATCGTGGGCCCCACTATTGGCTCGCTATGGGCCCTCAGTGAGGGTTGACACACTTGGTTAAGGAGGGGTGCCTTAGCCTCCATTTCATATTATAATGTATTTGATTGTGATTTTGAAGCATTATATTGTGCCCAACGAATGCATGTGGGATAATTGAATTACATGTTTTTAAAGCTTTGTAATAGCTTGGTAATACTTTACTTACCATTCCCCATATGCCACATGGGAGAACACACACACTTGCCACGCCATCCAACACATTGCCGAGTCACAACTTGAGAATGGGTCACGTAACCTAAGATTACATACCATGTATTATGCCATGAGAAATGCTGATTTGCCTCGAGATTAGAGATGAGACCAATCCTTTTTTGTCATTCCACGAAGGCTGACTCATATTCCTATATAAAGTAGTGTATATGCTAATCGGTAAAAAAACCAATGGATAAGCCAAGATGGTAAACCAACATCCCATGATAAATGTGGTGCCTCGAGACCACTAAAAGGGCAGTTGGTAGATTCAAAGGAGGCTGCCTAACTATTAAAAGACTTGAAGTCATTTTGATTTCACAAATGTGGGACAAAAGGATAAGCAAAGTGCCTAAATAGAAGGCTGATGACTTGAACCCGTGACCTACCAAGAAAAAGGGATAGGTCTTGACTACTTGAGCTATGGGTTCACAAATGATATAAAAGGCATGAACCTATATTTGAATGTAAGCTTCATAGGGACAATGTTTTTTTTTATTAAGAGGTTGAGAGCTAGTTTAAGCTTAGATATAGCTTTAGCAAGCAAATTTTAATCTAATTTCTAACCTATACACAGAGAAGGTAAGCCTTTTAGTTATGTTTTGAAAGTGAAAGATAATGTTTTTATAATTATTATTTTGGATAGACCAATAGTTAAGTATAGGGACTAGTGCATCTTCGAAAGGGGTTGAAGACTGAGGAAGGATTCTGTGTTGCCAAGCTTGAGTGTATTAGCGAAGGTGGAATTTTTGGACAGAGATCAGGCCTGAGGGAAGTTATGAAATGTTTCAAAGAATTTTTAAGCCATTTGTTGCAAAAATTTAATAGAAATGGTCCTCACTATTGGGCGGACCTAGAGACATAGTCAATAAATGCCGAACTCCGTTATCAATTTCATGTGGTAATTTATCAATTATTGCATATTTTAAATTCAATTTTTGATTTTTAATTAATCATGAACATATGAAAGTTTTTAAACATTGAAAATTTATGACATTTAATTTTAAAACAAAAAATGGTTTTAATTGGTAAATGGAAGTAACAAGGCTTTTGACAATTCCAATCCAACTCAAAAACTGAGAACACTTTTGCCAAACATTTTGCAAGTTCTTTTGAGTTTTTTGAGAATTTGTTAAGTTTGATAAATTCAAAATCCATAATTTTAAGTTTCACTTTGTGTTTATCAGTGGTGTTTATGGATCATTAGGGAAGCTAAGGGGTCACTTCATAAGCTTCTCCCACATGACACTCTCTCCCATAGGCTGTATAACTTTTAAAACTCCTTTTTCACTTGTTTTCTTTATTTTCATTTAGGAATCTATAAGTTTCAGTTAGTCTCGACATTTTTGAGAAGGAATTTGACATATTGGATGCTTTAAGGAAGTTTTAAACACGTGAAAACCAAGGAAAATTTTACCACTTCATTTATGACCCATATATGACCCCTAAATGGCATAAAATGACATAAAGACTAAAATGAACTATGACCAAGGCTTGAAGTACATTAAATCACATCTAATGAATCATGAAATGCCCTATGACATTATAATAGACCCCTATCTCAAGTTTTGGACTATAGAGGTTTGACTTATTTTAACTTATGGTTAAAATGGTCAATATGTATACAGGGTTAAGGATACAAAAATGATAGGGCACAAAGGTGACTATTAGATCTACAATAGGGCAATTAATATGCTAAACTCAAATGTACCATATGCTAAATTCATAAAAGTGAGATAGGATATTTAAAGAAAGTATGAATTTGTTAGATATATAAATGACATAAAAGAAAGTACTTAGCTAATTCTGATGCTAATATAGATCTAGATCTGGTATATGTAGAAAGTAGATAAAAAGATAGCTTTAGATATATCGTTAGATTCTAGATTTGGTACCTTTGGCTCTTTAGATAGTTGTGTCAACCTAGGATGGTTGTATTGACACTAATATCTAGGTTTGATGTTAGTGTCCTATATGAAATATCAGTTAAAATAGGATGTAACTTCTTAGATGCTTCTAGATTTGGCTTCACCTTTGCTCTGATGTGTTCAAATTTTGGTCATAAACTATCTCTCTTGGTGAAATGGCAAAACCCCATATTTCCATATTCAAAGTGACCTTAGAGAAAAATGGATTAATGGGCACATAGTGTCATGATGATAAAAAATGACCCTGCTATCAAATGACATTGCTTAAATAGCCAATATTCTAGAAGAGGGCCTCAAACTTATGTAGTTCTACCCTATGTGTTGGCTTGTGTGTGAATCATGTAATGTGTGTAAATCAAGTACAAAAATGACCTAGCTTGTAACCTAGAAAATATGACCTCATGAATCCTTATTTATTAATTCAAACCTATAGTTGGGTTGTTCTTTTGATTGATATCAAAATAGAGTAGAATAAGAAAGCTTTTGGTAAATTGAGTGCTTCTTGAGTGCTCTTTTGGTTTGATTGTTAGGTGAGGAATGAATGAGGGTCGATATTGTATTTATATCAATTCTATCAAGAGATAACTCACATTAAAACACTTATGCTAACCATTTTAATATGTTTCATTTACAAATTGGATGACTTTAGGGCATTGGACCTTGCATCAAGTTAGGGCAATAACATCTATGCTAATATCTATCCCAAACATTAGTGTCTAAGAAGAAGGAGAGAAAGAACAAGCTTATAACTTGTGGATATTCAAGATAAGTACATATTAAGCATTTTGGACAAGATGGGATGTTTGTATCATCAATATAAGGTTGGTCAAACTAAGAGATAGGCCAAAGGACTCAAGATAGAGTAGATGTGAGTCTTACAAAAGTAATACATGTGTATAAGTAAGATTAACAACCAAGGTTTGAGTTTTCCAAGTGTATAAGACTGAGGTGTTATATAATCACAAAATATCATCTACATTTCACCCTTTTAATCCAGTAATGAAATTGCTAAATTAAAAAAAAAAGAATAAGTATTTGGGTGTGTATACACACCTTGTCTTTACTTGAGTTGAATTTGAATGCTTCACTGGAGTTGAATTTAAGTGATTTGTTGGTGATTGAACTAAAACCAAAAACATGTTATAGTGTATAATCAATGCATATAATCTAGGTCAAAAATACTTGAAATGGATTGAAATTAGAATAAAAAGGTTTAAGAGTACACTTGTGTGTCAATGTAACTACCTTGCCTATTTTCAAGTTATTTTTTCAAAAAATATATGTGTGTATATCTAAGGATATATATATATATATATATATATATATATATATATAGAGAGAGAGAGAGAGAGAGAGAGAGAGAGAGAGAGAGAGAGAGAGAGAGAGAGAGAGAGAGAGAGAGAGAGAGAGAGAGAGAGAGAGAGAGAGAGAGAGAGAGAGAGGAACACACACCCAACTTTGGATTAAAAGTGAGTTTCCACTTGGCAGTTGAGATTAACTCAATCATGCAACCCACTGATACTTATAGCTTGGTGAGTTTGGATGATCAATTCCAAACTTAAAACTTGGAAAGACTAAATGATTTAATCATATCAATCATACCAAAAGGTGGACCTACTATTATAGTAGATTGTCTCGATAATACACATAAAATTTTATAGGTTATGAGTACATGCAATAGTTTTAAAATCTGAGATTGATTTGGAATTTGAAATATTAAGCACAAGTTGCATAAAATATGTACCTTAGATATGTCTCATACTTAAACTATGTATGACAATGGTACCATGTATAGAATTATGCCACAAATGTGTATCAGAATCATATAACTATGTGATTTGGGCAATTCAAAAAATTGTGTAAGTGTGGAGGATATGCTTCCAAAACATATCCCCAATATATATGGATAAATATGAAATTGATATAAGTTCCAATGTGGAGGACATGTTTCCAAAATATTCTCCCACTATAAATTGGAAATGCTGAATATTGAGTAGGTGTGGAGAATATGCTTCCAAAGCATGCTCCCACTGAAATTGTAAATCAACAGAAGAACCATACTGAATGAATGTGGAGAACATGATTATAAAGCATGGCCCCAATAAATATAAAAACTATTAATATGTGGAAGATATGTCCATATGACATGTCCTCACTGAATCTACAAACTAGTATAAGTATTTAATATTGAATAAATATGGAGAACATGCTTCCAAAGCATGTCCCCATTGTAATTTAGAAGCTATGAATGCATGAAATCCATGTCCATATGACATGCCCCTATTGAATCTAATAACTGTAAAAAGTGTGAATAACATGCTTCCCAATCATGTCCCCACTAATATGCCCCCCATTTGAGGTGAGGAAAAATAGTCCCTGGAATTTACCTCACCTCAAAAGGGTAAGACAACTATAAATATGTGAGTGGAACCATGTATCATATAAAAGGAATATGTCTAGATAAATGTATCATTGAAGTACATAGAACCAATGCGATCACATGTAGGCCTTAAATGCATGATAAATATCATGGAAACATCTAGATATTAACATTAAAATCTCAACAAGCAAATAAGTACACATATAAGAGTACTCAAAATCAAGTCAACAAACAATCGTTTAAGGAGTATAAAAATAAGGGGAAAATTAAAATGCCAAAAAATAAAATGGAATTAACTTAGTCAAATGCCCATAAATTAAGGGATGACATATTAAAATGTCCATAAAAAAATCAATGACATATTCAAATGTCCAAGAAGACAAACATAGACACAAGGGTCATATATAATGAAGCATATTCAAATGCTCAAACAAATAAAATACTCAAGGAAGTGTATAAAGGAAAAGCATAAGCAACCAACATAAACATGTCATAGTGCCCCATGGATCAAATGTGTTAGGAAAAACATCAAATACATAAAATATCAAGTACCATGTGTAATATATAATCATGGATAATAGTCATGTGTAAACTCAAACATGATAGTGTAAAGTGACCATCAAATCATAAAACTTGTGTATATCAAGATCGAAGAAGTGAATGCTCCCAATGTCCATATGAAATGAGTAGAGGGAAATCCCAAAATATGAAATAGGAGTGTATTAATTATCTATGTATGCCTGTATATGTGTATGTAAGAGTAAATGAAATGTTATTCCTCAACATGGAACTAACCCATAGATGCCAAGGAGCCCATAGAACTTGTAGGTGACAAAAATGTTTTTTGATTTTTGCATGTTTTTTTTATTTTTTTGCTATTTTTGAAGAGTTTTTGGAAAATGGAAAAACTATAAATTTCCCCAATTTGAATGTAAATAACTGACCATTTTCCCAATCAAAATGCAAATGACTATCCAGTAATTCAATTTTATTATTCATATGGCAATGTGTCTTATGACTTATCATGGCACATGCTGTGATGTAATTTGGTAAACATATTCTATCTACTATTATCACATATTTATCACTATATCCATCAAATGGCACATGTATTTTTATATCTTTAAATTTAAAGGTAAGACACATGTTTTTCATATCAAGTTTTGCTTCCATATCAATCAACCAAGCCTGACCTAGATGCAAAGTGAAATCTAGCTTCAGATTTGTTACCCATATCATATAATATGCAATCTTTGGTCTACATGCTATAGGTAGAAGTATGTATCTAAGGGAGTATATTTAATGGATATTTATTTAGTTCATCCATATGATGTTTGATTTGTTCAAAAAATATCCTAATACAAAGTGAGTCACATTCTATGCCAATTAGAATATGTGTACAACATGACCCATCAATATTTACATAGACTATTATATGTCCACTTGTAAGTATGTTTGAAGGTTTGTATTACTTTGGAGAGATGTTAAATATTGGAATTGATTTATTGTGGGGATAAATTTTTTATTTATCCTACACTCTTGTATTCTTGAATTTTGTCCTTCAAAACCCCACATTGACTTGCATTATGGCATGTGATCTGGTGGTAATTAAAATATGGCAATCCTTATCGAGGAAGAAGGTGATTCCTAATCTGTGTCAAGTATAAGGTAAGGAGATCATGTTATATTTAATTAACATGGATAAAATGGTATCAGTGTTATCTTGCTATACTATCATCTATAAAATTTGTTGTGAAGCCTTTTGAGAAAACTCCACATAATAGATATAACTTAACAGAATTTGGTTCTTATAAAATTTATCCAATGTATTTATTAGAGAGGAAGGTATGTAAGGATGTTCGCCAATTTTTATTATTATACCTTTTATTTGATCTAATTTTTTATCCAACTTTATCATGCCATGAGTATGGATCACCAAAGGGATCTTGACTATTTGATTTTCTTGGAATTTTTGTAACATTGGTTCCCTTTATGATGATTCTTGATTTTTATGTGCACCTATATGTCTAATTTTTTGATAGGCTTTTGGTTATCCATGATTATTTTTAAATACCCCAAACCTTGTAAATTTTGATTATGATTGAGAGTTATAGGATGGGTGATACCTTGTTCATGTTTGCTCAATCCTTGTCTTTGATACCCATATTTGAGGAAATATCTAAGGCCAAAATTATGAAATATTTTACTTGTGGATTTAAAAAGCTCTGAATAACATGATGCATCCACCATTGTCATATTGGAAAGTTATGGTACCTTATATTTGTAATGGTCTATAGGTGTAGAATGCTTTATTTTTCTTGATGGATTAATATGACTTGGTAAAGATGCCATAATTTATTGGCTAACCTTTTTAAAATTTTAAATATCAAATGAAGGACAAAAAGGTTCATCACCCTTAATTAGGGGATTTTTTTTTGAAAATGTAGGGATACGATGGGTTTTGATCAATGAACTTGAAGGAACATCCCCTTTATTAATGATTTACAAATCTTCCATGATTTCCTTATATAGTTAATGGAAATTATCATGATCAAATGTAACTACATTATTTTCATGTGGAATCAAATTTGGTATAGAAGTTAATGGCACATGATTTAAATACTCTTTGGGTTGGTTCACATCATGGACTTGATTAGAGGGATAATATCTACCACCATTCAAATATTTTATATTATTTACCTTATCACTTATAGGAATGCAAGAGTAATGGATTTTGATCCCTATTTGGAGATATTTTTGAAGGGTTTCATAGTCATAATCATCAAAATAATCAATATCGTTCATAATAAAAGATAAAAATAACACAAAGATTAAGACAAGGTAGGAGATAAACATATACAAGATAATGCTTAAACTATAATGATGCTCAAAGGTCAGGTTAATGAAATGTTTAATCCTATTTTGGATTTCGGAATATTACTTGGGTAGATAGGGTTAAGGATATAGAAATGATAGGGCACAAGGGCGGATATCATATCTACAATATACCAATTAGTGTGCTAAACTGAAATACACCATATGATAAATTTATAAAAATAAGATAGGATATTAATAGAAAGCATAATTATGCTAAATATAGAAATGACATAAAAGAGAGTACTTAGTTGGTTCTGATGCTAATGTAGAATTAGATCTTGTACAGGTAGAAATAAGATAGGAAGATAGTTCTATATCAATCATCAGATTTTAGATCTAGTCCCTCTGGCTCTCTAGATAATTTCATCATCTTGGGACAATTACATTGATGCTATTGTCTATGTTTGACACTAGTGTCATGTAAATAATATCAGCTAAAATAAGATGTGACCACTTGGATGCCTCTAGGTTTGGATTCACCTTCACTTTGATGTATTTAGATCTAGGTCATGAATTGTTGTTCTTGGTGAAATGGAAAAATCTTAGCTTTCCATCTTTAAAGTAACCTTAGGGGAAAATGGGTTAATGTGGACACAATGTTGAGCTGACCTATAATGAACCCACTATCAAAGGACATTGCCTACTGTTGATGTGTGTATATGTATCATAGGGTTTGTATAAGGTTGAAAACATTTCTCATTTCAATATTTAAAGAATCTTTTGCATGAGTTTTTGGTTGTGATATTCCTAAGATCTGTGGTGGATTAGTGATTGAGATATTTACTATTTCACAAAATGATTATGTAAGTGGTTATTGGGAGCAACCATGGTCCTAAAGTTTTGTGAAGATAAATGTTATTTAGTTGAATCTAATGAATAATGATTAGAATCTAATCTAGCATGAATATTAACAATGAGAAAGTAAACTATAGTGATTTGATCAAAAAATGAAAAAATAGGTAGGGTAAGGTACAAAAATAGATGTATCTATTCTTTAGTTCAAAAATCTTGACAAAGCTCTCATTTCATCAAAGATATACATCTTCAAAATAACATATGACATGAAATTAATAAATAGTACATATCCTATCATATATCAGGGAAATGTCTAAGGATATTTGAGAACATGCAAATTAGAGATCAGATTCATCTTAAAGATTTACTTAAATAAGAAAAATACATTTGCACATTTTCTAGAAAAATAATGATGTTGAAATTAATCTAACAACCTTCAATCAACCTAGCATAAAGCTAAAATTAACAACTCTGCATTAATACATGCACATCTAGAATTCATAAAATTAATTCAAATCTAAACATTATAACAAAGACTTGAGGAAGCAACCATGATAACAAATAAATGGATCGAATGAGACAATTTTAATAGAATTCTTCTGCTTATATTATTTGTTCCAAAATTTACAAAATAGTTTTGATTTTAAAACTTTCTCCATTGTTCCAATGATAATACCTCTTTTTATAGGTTGGCAAAATAACCTATGAGATATTTTGGTTAGTCATTATCAAATGAGAATAAAATAAGTGTCAAGGATAGATGTCCTCTTACATGAATGACACTTTTCAAATGTAACTAACTTATAAGCCATGTGCATTACACATATAAACCATGATTTTATAAAATAGTATATTATTTTTAAATGACTTACATGTTTTAATACAAATGAATATTCTAAGCCATAGCCTTTTGATTTTGTTTCAAAATATTCATGGATTTGTCATATGTTTTTATCAATCAAGCTAAGATTGATGATTGGCTCTATGAATATCTCCTAACATTACTAATCTTTTCATTTACTGATAGGATCAAATTCAAGATATGCTTATTGTCAGCCTTTGTGGTGCCCTTGCTTTTACTCTTAACCTATTGGATGAATTTGGTAGATCTCTATAGTCTATAACAAACTTAAGTAATTAATGCATAAACAAATCTAGGGATTTTTCATAACATCTAAGGGATTTTGGGGGTTTAACTGAGCTTTAATGGTGACATACACATTTGCAATATTTATTTTGGTAACCCAAATCATATTTTGATATCATATTTATACATTCACATACTTGGGTCCATAAAATATTTTGATGTGACATATCTACCTATGTGGTATATCCTTACCACATTATTTATTTACTTTTAAAATATGACTATTATCACTTTGGACATGTGTCTTCATCTCGTACCCCTTGTAGCTTTATCAAATTCACTCCATCGATATCCTTAGGAGTCTCCTAGCCTTGAATTTAAATGTTGGTCATTGATCTTTGATCCAAGCTTCTAATATTATGACATTTGAAAATCCCATGTACCTTTTGTATACCCTACTATCACTATCGATTCAATTAACACTCTTATGCCACATGGTGGCCTTGCATGCAATCTAGGCTTATTGACTTCTTGAATCAATTTACACTATCAATCTCTATTTGAAAAATTAAATACACACCATAGATATTTTATCTACATGATCAAACATGCATCATTGATCCTCTAAACATACAATCAAATACAAATTGTGATCTGCTATACATATGATCAAATAGGGGTCATTGATCTGCTATCCATACGATCAAATGTGGGCCATTGATATTCTATCTATGGAACTTTGACTTATTGACTTTGGGAGATCACCCTCGTGCCATTGATTTTTTATCCTATTAAGTGAGGTTTTGACACTTGAAATTCTTACATTCAATTTATACCTATGAATATTAAAATCAAAGAATAAGTGCTCGAGACATATAATGACTTAGCATAAATCTTAGACTAAATTTTTAATGAATTAATAAACTCAATCAAAACTTAGTCTAAAATTTAAACTAAGGCTAAGGTGGAATAAAGTTACCCACCAAAAATATCAATCCATTTTAATAAGAACTTAGGCTAAAGTAATTTAGACTAAGGTTTTGAATCTCATTTAAACTTGGATTTAATTAATTAATTAAGGACCAAATGTTAACATAATGACTTGAATGGGACCGTATTAGTTATCCAACTAAGGTCAAATTAATATTGAAGCATAAAACCATGAACATTTGTTCATTCTAATGAAGATATTGATCTTACAAGATGGAAATACAAGATCTAAATGTTAGCAACATTAGATAAGATCAAATAAAGCTTATGTGCTAGAATGTCAATGTAAACTAAGTCAAAACATGATACTCAATAATGCACTTTGATCAAGTTGAATGCCTAATTTATAGTATAATTTAAAAAATTTGAACAAGGATCCTCATTTTTTAGAAATGGTTTGACCTCAACAAATGGTGACTTAAGGAGGAAACATTATATAATATTAGAATTCAGATACTTTTGGTTCAAAATAATAATCAGACTAATCATTTCATATAATAAAGTACCATTATTAAGATCAATTCATAATTGAAACAAGTCTTACAAATGAAAATTTAAGGTCAAATATCAAAACATAGTCATGTTATGTGTATGTTTTGATTCATTTACTGATTTCCATTAGGATTCAGAGAATAATTTCTAGATTTCATGACCTTAATCATTAACATAGACTTGTAGTATATTTAGATATTCATTATAAATCATGAATTATAAAAGGGTAAGTCTTGGACATTGCTCTACTACCATCCAAGAATCTATAACCCCAATAGAGATACCTCTCTCTCCATTCTAGGCCTTGATCCACTATTAGTCAGGCATCCATAGCCTTAGTGGAGGTTACAAGAATCACCTTTGCTTAGAAAACTTTTAGATTTTCAATAAGGCTTTTATTTTTGTATTTATCAATTGTATTTATCTTTCCATCAAAGGTTGGGAACCATAATTAGCCAGGTGTTTGGGATTTTTTGTCAAATGTTTTATTTTCAAGATAATCACCCTTGGTCATATATTTCATCCCAAGAAATAATGTTCTTTAAGTGATAACATGGCTTTGTTCTAATAATTCAAACTTTCACTCAAACACATGCAATCCTTATTGAAATCAAACTTAGATAAAAATAAGGTTTAATATCTTTAAGGAATAATTAGTCTATATATTAATCTTCATAAATTTCTCATAAACATAACATTAAGCTCAAAATTTCCAAAATCTATGATCAACCAATGTTTACGAGTCATATCTAGATTATTGATTTATGAAGTTATTTTGAGTACCTATATGGATTTGGAGCTTAAAGACCTATCTTGGAAAAGACTTATTGGAATCCAGAGAACAAAAAAAAGAAAGCAAACACATAATAAGCAAATAAATATTCACAAACACTATTTACAAACAAGGGACATGAATTAAACTAATTGAAACCTACTTACAATAACTCTAACTAATCTTATAGATTACTCCATAAAGAACTCACTAGATATTACCTAATAATGACAAACTAAAGCATAACAACTTTGACTTGATGACTCTTTTGACTAGCAAAAAAACTCCTTTGGACTTTGTAACATATTTTATGAATATGACACAACAAGACTAAAATAACAATATTTCCTCCAGGATCAAATGGAAAGCTATTTAGTCCACCATAGAACCTTGACACATGATTGATTCTTTTTGATGAAATCTTCTTGTAGATAGGAGCACTTGCATGTTTATGTCTTATAGATGATAGAAATTATCTTCCTATCTCCATTCTTAGGTACATGGATTAAAAATATGGATCCAAGATCCAATCATCTTCTTCCCAAATTATTCTTTCTTGCATCAAGAATGCTAACTTTGCTTCATTCATAGACTTATCATGACTTGTCTCATTCTAATTCAATGATTGTATTGGTAACTCAGCTAATATACTTATATTGATGTCTTCATTAGGCTCCATTTGAGGTAGTACTTTGTCAAAGTCTTTAGCTTCTTGATAGGTATCCAAAATTGAATACAATATATCATTAATTTATTCTTGATGAACAACTACAATAGTAATTTTTATAAAACATTCTTCAATCTCCATATGAGGTGGGGATGGACTATTAATATTTGCACAAAAACTCTCCAAGTTATCCCAAAAGTCCTCTTCATCATGATAAACTAAAAAGACATGAAACTCATTTGAAATCTTACCATTTTAAATATTTTGCTCACATAGCTCTAACTTTTTGATGGATTCATATAAAAATTATTGATCTGCTACACTTGCTTCCTTTTCATCTTCTATAGAGAATGACATATCATCTATCCAATCAAGCTCCAACTCATCTTGATTTGGGATATCTAAAATATCAGTGCCTTCTTGAATATTCAAATCATTGGTGGAATCCTTAGATGAAGCATCAATCTACTATTCTATCTCATCATCTACCATTTTAAGCTCTTCAATTTCATTCAAGAAATCATGGTATAATTACTACCAATGATCATCTTCTTCAGGAATATTCTCCATTTCAGTAATGATTCTATGTGATTTTTCCTCATGGATACCTTCTAAAGAAATATTAGCTTGTACTTGATTTATATTATCTACTATAAGTTCTTGAGAAATCTCTTACAACTCATCTTCTTTGCCTACAAATGTTTCAATGTTGATGTTCTATTAATCTTCAATTGAAACCCATTTCACATCTTCAGTAGCTTCATTCATCTTAGCTACAATGTATTCAATTGCTTTAGAAAGGATAGGCTCTTTCTACATGATTGGTGTAGTAGATCTCGTCTCTCTCTAAATTATTTCTTGAATAATTTTCCATTAAGGGAAGGATTGGAGGATGAATGATTTTTGGCTTGCTCTTGACTTTAGCTTCTTGGATTATGTTTGAATGTCCTTATTTTTCCATAGATTATTATACCTAATTCTAAGTCATGAACTTGGATTTAGAAACTTCTTGAATGGGACTTGTGGTAGCCATGGTTGTGAAATAAGAACTAGATAAATCAACATTATTTCTAGTGTTACTTCCCTTTGGAGGTTTTAGACTGTTATCTATTTTGGGATCAGGAGTATCACTATTGTTTGGTGGAGTGGAACTTGTTATTGGTTGATTTTGTTCTCTATTATTCAATGGATAATAATTCTTTATATACTGTTGAAAATCATGGATCTCTTATGAAGTATCTTCTGGTTCATTCTCATCTTGAAATGAAAAATCAAAGGTTTCTGCCATAAGAGTTGTTTCTAAAAATTTAGATGTCTCTAAAGAACTAGATGACCCTAAAATATTATATTTGTTAGGTAAAACTTAAAATTTATCTAATTCATCTTGAAATTCTTCAAAAGCATTATAATTTTCTATACATTATAGCTCATCATGTTTTACAGTGTTATGAACCCTATAATAATCAACTAAAGCTACATTCATAAATGTTTATTTTAGGTATGTTCTTATTTATAGATGACTCATTATTATTATTATTATTGCTATTATGAAACCTATTCATAAATCTATTAAACTTTTGATAAGAATAGTTTCTATTGGAATTCTCCCCAGTGTTACCTACTTATTTTTTTAACTGAAGAAAACTAGTGCTCAGTTTTTGAACCATTCAATATGGAGTCATTTTCATTCTTAGGTGCCTCTAAATTGTGGACTTGAGTACTAATACTAGATATTGACACCATATCTCATGGATTTTATGGATGGGATCCACTTTTAGAGTTATTTGACAATCCTAGTTTCTAACCAGGATGAGCATGACTTAAAGGCAACTGGTTTAAAACTAGAGTTTGATTCAAAGCAAGCATATTTTGATTAACATTTGGGATGATATTAAATATATAAAAATTAAGATTGATATTAGGAATAAAATATGATAATTGACCTTTGGGTTGCATTTGATCAATAATTTTCATAGCTTTAGCATAGGCCAAAGCTAATGTATATATGACCCCAACATCTCTTTTCAAAAATACATAAGTCATTAGATCTAGAACATTCTTATAAATATCTAAAGTTAAAGCTTCATCAGGCTTATAGATAGTTATAGTTATACTAAACATATTTTTAAATATAGCATTGAAATCTCTAATGGTTTCATTTGAATCTCTCTTCACCGTAGTGAATTATTGATATAGAACACAACGATAGGGACTAATGATCTTTCCAAACTGATCAATTTAATGATTTTTGAAATCATTCTAGTTGATGCTATAATTTTTAGGAAGATTAAGAAACCAATCATATAACCTACAAACAACATCATCATGGACAACATTCAACAATATTAAGGTAGCCTTAAAGGACTTGATGTGTTCTTCAACAATAATAATGCCTGTAGGACTAAATGAAGGAAAATATTTTTCTAGATTTCTTGGTAAATATTGATAGAATATATGACTAACCAAGCCATACTTTGATGAGGATTGAATGTAACAACAAAAATAGGTGAAGTAGGTTGAGATTTAGAAACTCTACATTTACCTTTATTTACTCTTGTTTTCCTATGAATTTACAAAGAAAGAAGAGGTATCCTTGTCTCATAACTTGACCTAGTTCTTATTTTTAGCAATTCTAGCTCATAAAATCCAAATCTTGTTTAAAATATGACATAAAAACCTTATCTTTGCAAAGAATGGTTCAATTCTTACAAACAAGTCAATTTGTACGTTTATATTTATAAGTTCAATCAAACCTTGCATAAATTCATACAAATCTTTCAAAGAATGACTATCTTTAATTGTATTAGATTAAGGATACATCCAAACTTGTGAATATCACTGATCTTTACACAAAATTACTATCACTAACCTTAAACATGTAAGATTCACAAAGCTTAAGCAACTTTTGCAATGATTTCACATAAATATTCAAAGATTAACTATCTTTAACTAAATAAGCCTAAATAATGGTTTAAAACCATGAATATCAATGATATTTACAAATTTAATCTAAGAAAAACACAAATCTACAAAGGATCAATTGATATTTGAATAAAATCCACTAAAATCAGCTCAAAATACTTCAGATTCACAAATCTTGAACTCAGGCCTTCCTTCTAGCACCAATTTCCCCACCTATTGATGCATTTAAATGTATCATAGGGTTTTTATAGTGTTGAAAACACTTCTCATTTCAATATTTAAAGAATATTTTGCATGAGTTATTGGTTGTGATCTTCCTAAGATCTATGGTGGAGTAACAAATGAGCTATTTGACTATTTCACAAAATGATTATTCAAGTGGTTGTTAGGAGAAACCTTGGTCCTAATGTTTTGTGAAGATGAAATGTTATTTAGATTAATCTAATGAATAATGATCCGAATATAATCTAGCATGAATATTAATAATGAGAAAGTAAACTACAATGATTTGATCAAAAAATGAGAAAATAGGTAGGGTAATGTAGAAAGAAAGATGTTTCTATTCTTTAATTCAAACATCTTGACAAATCTCTCATTTTATCAAATACATGAATCTTAAAAACATCATATGACATGAAATTACCAAATAATATAGATCCTATCAGATACTAGGCAAATGTCTAAGGATATTTGGAAACATGCAAACTAGAGATCAAATTCACTTTAAAGATTTACTTAAACAAGAAAATTGCATTTACACATCTTCCAAAAAAGTAAAGATATTGAAGTAAATATAATAAATTTAAATAAACCTAGCATAAAAATCAAATTAACAACTCTACATTAATATATGCACATCTAGAATTCATAAAATCAATTCAAATCTAAACATTAGAACAGATACTTGAGGAAGTAACCATGATAACAAATAAATAGATAAAATGAGACAATCTTCATAGAATTCCCCTACCTATATTATTTGCTCCAAAATTTACAAAATAGTTTTTCTCTCAAAACTTCCTCCCTTGTTCCAATGATAATACCACATTTTATAGGTTGGAGAATCAACATATGGGATATTTTGGTTAGTCATTATCAAATAAGAATTAGACAAGTGTCAAGGACATATGTCCTCTAACAAACATTCTAATACCAATGACATTTTTAAAATGTGACTAACCTCTAAGCCATGTGCATTACACATTGCAAATGTTTTTACAAAATAGTATATATATTTTAAATGATTTACATGTTTTGATACAAAATAATAATCTAAGTCAACACTATTGACTTTGAGATGCCTCTATAGCTATAGCCTTTTGATTTTGTTCCAAAATCTTCATGGGTTTATCATATTATTCATCAATCAAGCTAAGATTGATGATGGGCTCGATGAATATCTAGAATTACTAATCTTTTCATTTTTTGACATGACCAAATTCAATATATGCTTGTTGTCAGCCTCTATGGTGTCCTTGTTTTTAGTTTCAACATGTTGGATGAACTTGGTAGCTCTCTATGGTCCAGAACAAGCTTGAACAGTGAATACATGAACAATTCTAGGGATTTTTTTATACGTCTGAGGGATTTTAGGGGTTTAATTGAGATTTAATAGTGTCATACACATGTTTAGTATTTATTTTGGTAACCCAAATCATATTTTGATCTCATAGTTATAGATTCACATGCTTGGGTTGATAAAATATTTCAATCTGACATGTCTACTTATGTGGCATCTCTTTGACACACTATTTATTTAATTTTAAAATATGACCATTGTCTCTTTAGACACATGTGTTCATCTAGTTCCCACTACATAGTGATCAAATTCACTCTATCAATCTCCTCAAGTTTCTCTTGGCCTTGACTTTTAATGTTGGCCATTGATCTTTGATCTAAGCTTCTAATATTGTGACATTTGGTAGCCCCACGTGCCTTCTATGTACCCTATTATCAGTATCCATTTGGTTAATACTCTTATGCCATGTGGTAGCCTTACATTTAATCTAGGATTATTGAATTATTGACTTAATTTGCATCGTTGATCTTCATTTGCATGATTGAATGCATACCATCGATATTTTATCTACATAATCAAACATGTGATGTTGATCCACTAAACATATGATCTAATGCAAACTATTGATCTATTATCCATATGATCAAATGCAGACCATTGATCTACTATCTACATGATCAAATGCAAGTCATTGGTCTACTATCTAGGGAAATTTTACTTATTACTTCAAGAGATCACCTGCATGCCATTGATCTTTGATCTAGTTGAGTGAGTTTTCGACACTTAGAAGTCCTACATTCAATTCATACCTATGAATAGTAAAATTAAAGATTAAGTGTTCAAGACATATAATGACTTAGTATAAATCTTAGAATAAAGTTTTAATGAATTAATAAAATCAATCAAAACTTAGGCTAAAATTTAAACTAAGGATAAGATGGAATAAAGTGACCCATCAAAAATATGAATCCATTTTAATAAGAAATGAAGCTAAAATAATTTAGACTAAGGTTTTGAAAACCATTTAAACTTGGATTCAATTAATCAATTAAGGATCAAACATTGACATAATGACTAAAATGAGACCATATTTGTTAACTAAATAAGGGTCAAATTAACATTGAAGCATAAACCCATAAACATTTGTTCATTATAAAGAAGATCTATTAATCTTGCAAGATGGAAACACATGAGCTAAAAGTTAGAACCATTAGATAAGATCAAATAACACTTATGTGCTATCATGTCAATGTAAAATAAGTCAAAAAATGATACTCAATAAGCACTCTGATCAAGTTGAATGCCTAATTTATAGCATAATTTGAAAAATTTGAAGAAGGGTCCTTATTTTTTAGAAATGGAGGATGTTGAATCAACACCTACATAGCCAATACTCGATAATAGAGCTTTATATTCATATAGTTCTCCCCTACATGTTAGCTTGTGTGTGAATTATGTAATGTGTGTAAAGTAAGTACAATAGTGACTAAGCTTGTAACTTAGAAAATATGACCTTATAAATACTATTTTCATACTTCAGACCTATAGTTGGGTTTTTCCATTGGCTGATATCAGAATAGGGTAGAATATGAAAGTTTTTGGTAACTTGAGTACTCTTTTGGTCTAATTTATAAATGAAGAATAAATGAGGGTTGATATTATATTTATATCAATCCTATCAAGAGATAAATTATATTAAATCACTTAGGTTGACCATTTTAATACATTTCATTTACAAATTGGATGAATTTAGGGAAATGGACACATGCATCAAGTCAGGACAATAACATCGACACTAATTTCTATCCTATACGTTAGTGTCTAAGAAGTAGAGTAGGCACAAGCTCAAAAATTATAGAGGTATAAGATAAGTACTTTTTGAGCATTCTAAGAAAGATGGGATGTTTGTGTCATCAATACAAGTCTATTCAGACTAAGAGATAGGCTAAGGGGCATAATATAGAGTAGATGTGAGTCTTACAAAAGCAAGGCATATATAAAACTAAGAGGAACAACCAAGGTCTGAGTTTACCAATTGTACAAGTTTGAGGTTTCACATAATTAAAAAATATCATCTATAAGTGCATCAAAACTAATAGTGTGTTTGAGTATCTAAATTATTGTGTAAATTTGAATCACTATGTAGGTCTGAATAACTCTGTATCTAAACTAGTTACAAATAGTGCCTATGTATGCCCCCTTTTGGTGAGAGAGATGAAACTATCATAAGGAGGTCTAACCAAAATGGATGACAAATAATGTGGAGGTTAGTGGTAAAGTAGGCATGATAAGATAATTAGAGTTGATTGAAATATTATTGTTGAAATATTGATTGTGGATTGATTTTAAGATAGGTTCTTCAACAATAAGAGAATTAGTAAGAGGCATAAAGTAGATGTTGAATTAATATGTATAGGAGTGATACCTATACATTATAAAATAAATTTGGATTTGAGTCTACATAGAAGAAAAGGTTCAAATATTATAGCTATAATTTGTAAGATATTTCAATTTCAATATCTAGATACACTTGATTAGATGATGTAGGGATAATACCTTAGTAGTGTGGCATAGAAAAAAGTGTTCATATGATTTATTTTTGAAAAATATTTTGATTCATTTGTAGTATATTTTGAGGATTTTTTTTAATTTTTATTTTATATATATATAATTGTGTCGAAGATGCTATAAATGTGAACAATCACTTTCACACGATATGAGGAGGTAGAGGCCCTTATCTAGGTCGACGAAGAGGTGAATTTGGTAAGTAACTTAAACTAGTCTAATGTATTTTCATGAGAACATTTTTAATTTCTATTTTTGATAAATTTTTTGAGCCTTAGAGTGTTTTTTGAACCTATACTCTCCTATTCTTATTATGGTGCTAGTGTTCAAGATGCATAGCTACTGTCCAGGTGACAACACTCCTATCCAACATTGTAGTCCTATAAAGGGTGATGTAGTCCTTAAGGCTATTTTTTTAAGGGATATGTTAGGAATATGTACCCCATTGATTTTTGTATAGTTTGTTTATGAATTATTGATTATTAATTGTTGTTATTTTTCTATGCTTTTATTATGCAGTCGGATATACATAGTAGAGAGTTTCAAGGAGGCTGGATGATGGAGACTATCAATGGGTTTCCATTGTCAGATAGGGAAAGGCAAATTTTTGAGAGATTTAGATTGGGGTATGTAGATTGGTTAGAGCTCATGCCATGGGATGCTCATATGAAGACCACATTAGCTATGTAATTGGATGTCGATACTTGCACATTATAGTTGCTTAATGGAGAGATGACCATGACCTTAGAAGATGTGTGGAGGATATTGAAGCTATGGATTTTACCTTTCTATAATTAATTGGTGTTTTGAATGCTAATCATAGTATAGGGAGTGAGTCATATGTACTATTATTGATGATTATATTATCAGATGTGTCATGATTACAAACATTCTTGGTATGTTGATGACATCATTCATAACTATAGATGATAGTGGTGTATCCATATCATATCAATGTATAGGATTGTCCAAGATTTGGAGGAATATGGTAGTGTGTACGTGTGGGGTAGGACTATGCTAGACAACCTATATCATGATCTATATAAGTTCACTCAAGAGTCACTTATTAGTGATATTGGTTCAACAAAATTATTACATTGTTGGGATTATGAGCATATTATAGCTACACGATTGGTGGGGATGCCACATCATGAGTGGGTACATACATAGGTGTTTATAAAGAGGTGTCCTAGTATTGCATAGATATGAGATTGTAATATCATGTGATGATAACAAATAATAGATTAGGTGATTGTAATGGATATTATATGGAGACCATGTAGAGGGTTTGATGGATGGCCAGAGGATGTACATATGTGTCAGGTTTGTGAGTTTTTGGATACATGATTAATGGAAAAATATTTATGAGTGCTTCTAGTATGAGTGATTGACATGAAAATTTTGGGTGCTTCAAGATTGGCTCCTAGATTCATGGGTGTGGATGAAGAGTGTAGGGATCTAGTGAGACCAATCAATAGAGGGAAGCCATCAAAATGGATCTAGTGTCAATTCTAATAGACTAGAGGGATCCAAAGATATAAATCTTAGATGTGAATGACATAGGGTGTATGAATGCATACATAACATGGTGGGGATGTCACAATTGGGTGCCACTATCCCCAAGTGGATGACCAGTAGATCATGAATAGTTAGAGGTATGAATCATATTAGATTATTTTTGATATTTGTATGCATGGCATCATTTGAATGATATTTTTATGAGTAGTGACCAATGATTTTTTGGTCTGTGTTAGTATTGGTGATGAGGAGTATTGGATGATAAAAATTAAGTAGGCATTACATGATTTGACACAACATGTTATTGATGTTGTTGTGGATGGAAAATTAATTGAGTGAACTATGGTAATTATTGGTGTGAATGCACCCTTATTTGATCAAGTGGAGATTACTACTATGATGTATGTGCGACTGACCATATAGAGAGATGATATGAGAGTAGAGCTAGGTAGGTGAGAGACTCCCCCACCTAATCCTATGGGTGTGCTAAGAACTAGTTTATTAGATGAGTAAATATGATTTTAGTGAGAATATGTTGATGGGAAGGCATGATTAATGGTGTATGGGGATAAAAATAGGAGACATAGGTAATGCCCTAAGTTTTGAGGTGATTATGATAGCTTGAGTTATAGGTATTATGTCACTAGTAAAACATAGGATAGCAAGGAGGGAGTTCATATGGACCATAATCCCATTATGGAGTGATGTTCCTATTGTAACATTGTATATAAAATTCTTAATAAATATGGATATGAGATATTTTTGACATAATTGTATCTTGATAATTGTATTTGATTATAACATTGTAAATTTTTGAGATGATATGTGATCTAACATTCTTAGTTGGTAATGTTAGGATGTTAGTAATATAACTTTATAATGGTTCATTTGTGAATGGTGTGTGAACTAGTTATACCCAAAAAACCATCCATCCACCCTCAAGTAAGAAGGAAATATGAATCATACTATAGAGATGGATTACAAAGATGGTTAGATCAAGCATTAGTCATGAAAAACAAAACAAATTCATAAGAGCATAAAAATCTAGGCCAACCTTTTCAATGGGGTATGCAAATGATAATTAAGAGCAAATGAAAGAAAGAAAACACAATTTACCTTCCCAAGAGCTTCCCATCATCCATAAATGGCTCCAAGTATGTTTTCCCCTTGATTTGGTTCTCAAGTCTTAAATAATGGTGCAAGGCAAGCTCCTCCACCATCTCAAGAACACCAAGTATAATCTAGGCTCATGATATGAAATCAAGGTTATGCCTATCAATGAAGATATCATATTTCAAATAAATCATTATCAAAGTACACTCAAATGGCCTATAGAGAGAATCTTGCATTATAAGTTTACATAAATTAAGCTTAATCAAAGTGGTCTTGGCCCTCCTATTTATAGAATTTCTAAATTGATTAGGATCAACCATGACCATCCATCTCAAGATAAAGATGCGTGGTCATGAACTAATCCAATTATGTAAATAATATCCATAAATATCCTCATAAATATTTGGGAGGAAGGGGAATTAAAGAGGCATGGGAAGCCATAATCCTGATATTTGTTGCATTTATGGCTTATGTATGCCAACCCAAGAATGACCTCACTTGATGATGTAGTTAATAGGAATCAATTTCCAATAAATAAATATTAAATAAATTCCATGGGATTTTTACTTAAGCTCATAATTTGGTTTATTTTGCCTAAGTAATATTAATCAATTTTAGTGCAATTCCTTGGAAATTGGTGTACTTCATTAATCAAAGTGGTAGAAAATTCATATTACTAGGTTGTAATTTTACTGGAGAGGAATTAGAAGGCAATGTTAGTTATGTAGACACGGTTGTCCCATTTAGGATGTCATTGGCACACAATAACACATGCACATGCCGTGTACTTCTAAATTAGATTAGAATAGTGATCTAGAGTAGCAATTTGTATTTTCATCATTTTGACTCAAAATTATTTGATCAAAGTTAATAATCAAATAAAATGCATTGCCTTATTTATGGATACATTAGCCTAAATCAACACTTATATATGAAAATATCAAACCATTTATCACATTTTTAATAATTTTAGCTTAATTTGTGTGTTTTAGTGCATTTTGAGTAAGATTGACAATTTCAACACAAATGGTGTTAGGAATTGGATGTCTACATTTTGCCCCTATTTAAGAAGGCATAGAGAGACATTTAGGTGAAGCAACATATTTTCAAAGAAAAGAGTTGTCTAGAATAAGTTGGAAGGAAATGACCCATGATGCTCTCTTGAGAGAACATACAAGGATGAAAGAAAAGGATGGACTCTTGAAAAGAGAGAGAAAATGAGATTAACCCTTATAATAGATTAAATCCATATGAGCTAATGCTTACACATGTTGATTCCATTAGTGATCAAAATATAATTAGAGCAAAATGGACTCAAATATGGGGGGAATGGGAAGGATACAATCCAAAAATAGAAGTGACACACTTTGAATACACCCAAATCTAGGGTGTAAGGTGTGTGCTTTGGAACTGATCAATCCTGAGACAAGTTGTACATTAAAATATTTCTAGAATGAGGGTAAAAGTTTACAGAGATTAGAATTAAAATAAAAAGGAGAATCATGTCTCCAAAGATAGAAGAAATAATAATGTGCTCCATTAGAGTGAATTTGATCATGTGATAAATAATTTTACCCCAATAGGGCTGATTTTGATCATTGATAAAGAATGGTTTGCCCTTGTAGGGCTGATTTAGATTTGTGACTAGTTCAAATTTTGTGCCCCTGCAAGGAAAATTTGAAATCAATAGCTCAAGGATATAATCTATGAAATATATTAAAAATGAGTAGGTGAAAACATAGATGCGGTGGTCTACTGATTGAAACAATCATAAAAACTAGGCATACAAGGATGCACAAAGTGATGAAAAAAGATGAAAAGAGGAATAAAGATGTCTGAGCTAACTTGAGATACATTATGTATCAAATCATTGCCTACATAGTCTAAATGAACCTTAAGGCAATGTAGTTTACCTAGAAGAGGGAGAGAATGGAATGAGGAATGAAGAAATCTAACCAGTGTTTAATTAGACCCATGATGTAAGCTAAGAGATGCACATCTTACATAGGGTTGGGTGCATGATAAGCCATAGGTAACTAGTTTTATTGGTGTTCTTGAGAGATGATCATTAGAGTTGCATTGATTTTGAGAATTGGAACCAAATTACAAAGTACTTACTATATATAATAAGTATGAAGAACCTATAATGACATTATATTTAAATTACACTGAGCTGGTTCAAATATAAATACCTATAACTAAGGATAATGGTAAAAATGACCAAGACCAGAGTTAAAATTATTTACACTTAAACAAAAACAAAACATAAATGAACCAAAATCAAAATCAAGATATGAACAATCAAGATTTAAGAAGAAACAAGAATGTAGAAAAAGCAAGCAAGAGAAACTTAAAAATATGAGATCAAGATATGAATAATCAAAAGCCATGTGGACCATCAAGATGTACTAGAAAAAAGCAAAAGAAAATAAAAAGAAAAAAAAAAGGCCAGGAAGAAAAAAGAATAAAAAATAATGAAAGAGAAAGAAATAAATGGAGAGACAAGAAAACACAATAAAAATAAAATAAACACACACAAACAAGAGTTATCGCAGTGTAAAAACAATTGTTTAGGGATGTGTAGTAGAGGAATTACTACCTACAACAATGCAACAAGAACAAGGACACAAAGTTACTTCCAAGTGATAGGGAAACAACATAGAAAAATGGGGGAAAATAAGAAAATAAATGGGGTGGTTGAGCTAACTCTAGATGTACAAGACAAGTGGATGTTGCCTACATAGTTCCATGGACACATGGCCCAACATGAAATTCAGGCCAAATGTAGTTTTCTTAGGAAGTGGGATAGAAGAAAAGGTGATGACCAGAAAACATGATTAACATTGTAGAAGAAATGGGAAGAATGAAGGCTAGCCTTGCCAAAATGATAAGGCAATGGGATAAATGGAAAATGGTTTTGAAAAATGGAAAGTGCATGAGATAATTACTTATAAAATGGCAAGAATGTGGGACATCATGGGATGAGAATGTACAAAAGTGTAAGACAATGTTTTTTTCTTTTGGTGGTTCTTTTTCTAATGTTTTTGGTATTTTTGGGATAAAATATGTATAAGGGGAATCAACTAATAAAAGAGATAATCATCCAAGAGTAGAAGTTTCAATAATAGATAAACCAATTACAACAGTCCATGCTCATAAACTGGTAAGAGTGAGGATCTCATTAAAGCAACAATGCCTACCAAACAACAAAAAAATAATAGAATGATATGCAACATTAGATAATTATGAAGAATCATCTAGTAGGCAAAAATAATGAGCTAAAAAGGTATTTGTGTTCACTTGTATGTAAAAAGAAGATGCAAAATACTATCCATGCTAATCTGCTTTATAAAACTACCATTGAATGTATTCATAATTCTTGTGAGTCATAATCAGGATCATAATTTGTCAAGGAATAAAAGGTGTCTGAGTTACAACATCCCAAGACATGAAAATAATATGGTTCTCAAAGAGAAGGGTCTAAAATGAATATAGTCCAAAAGACAATGGTCTAGGTTCGGATAAAATGTGTTCAAAGTGCCAATGGTTCAAAGCTTTCACTATCCAGATTCATGAAAATAATATGGTTCTCTAAATAATAGTCCAAGATAGGTCAAAATGAATATGATCCATTAGAGGATGGTACATAATGAATATGGTCGAAAAGAGGATGGTCTAGGGTGGGATAAAATGTGTTCAGAGTGCCAATGGTCCAAAACTTTCACTGTCTAGAGTCATGAAAATAATATGGTTCTCAAAAGAATGGTTCAAAGTAAGTCAAAATGAATATGGTCCATGAGAGGATGGTCCAAGAGATAATGGTAGGATAAAATACTTCAGCACAAGTTTCCCCCAAGTAAGGGGTCTTGTAGACAATGGTTCAAAGTTATCAAGCATAAAACCTCTTAAGGTGCACAATGTTCATGGGATCTGTAAGTTATTCACCATTTGGAGTAGCTAGTCTATATGACCCTAATCCATAGTTTGTTGTGATAATATATGGTCCCAATAAATTAGGTTAAAACTTAACTTTTTTCACAATGAGATCAAGACCCCAAGTAGAGAATGACCATAGTGTTGTGATCAGCTGTAGTGGTAAGGAAGGTGCATGTTTCAAATTTCCATGTTGTTAACAAGGAACACACTTATTGACATAATTACAAGCATTTGTCTCCATTTTTGGCCAATAATAGTCTATTCTAAGGAGATTTTTAGATAAGAATACATCATTGGTGTGGGCCCTACACATTTTTTCATGAACCTCCTTCAACGCTAGCTTAGATTCTTTTGAAGATAAAAAAAATTAGCATTCCATTGTAGCCTTTATGATAAACATGTTTCTAAGGAAGGTATAATGAGCTAGATGATGAAGGAATAGTTTATGTTAGTTATTAGATAAGTTAGGTGGAAAAATGTGATCATGGAATTAATTATAAAAATCTTGGAACCAAAGCAGTTTAGGTGGGGGATTGGGACCAAAAATGGTGTATATCCTTTATAAATTTCAAATAATATGTGAAATATAAAGAAGATTCTCAATCAAAAATTGATACTCTTTAGCATTGTTATCAATCTGTGTCATGGACCCAATCACTGCCATTGCATCAACAAATCTATTATTGGCCCTTGGTATTTATTAAAACTACAAAGACTAAAAATAAACCTCAATATTATCATCAATTTGCTTGTAAGGTACAATCTTATCATCTCTAGTATGATACTAATTAGTGGTTTGATTTATGATCAATTTGGAATCACCATAGACCATTAAGTGTTGAATATCCCATTGTATGATAAGATGTAGTCCTATAATAAGTGCCTCATACTTAGCCATATTATTGGTACAATTAAAATTGATGTGGAATGCTTGGGGAATTAGATCCCCTTATGGTGTAATTGAAAATATGCTAGCTCTAGATCCATGAGAAGTGAAGGAACCATCAAAATATAGTTTTCATTATTCATGTTCATGTTGCACTTCTTCCACTATGATGATAGAATCATTTGGAAAGTTGAATCTGAGTGGTTGAGTGTCTATAATAGGGGCCTCTTCAAGTTGATTAGTAATAACCTACCCCTTGCTAGCCTTTTGATTTTGATACTCAACATCAAATTCACTTAAGAATATGACTCATTTGGCCATACAGCCTGTGAGAGCTGCTTTGGATAATAAAAATTTGAGAGGATCCACCTTAGCAATGATGATTATTTTATTGTTCAAAATATAATGTCACAACTTTTGGGAAGTGAATACCATAGCTAAACATGACTTATTAATAGGCATATAATTATTTTTATAAGCCACTAGTGTGTGGCTTAAATAATAGACTGCATGTTCTTTACCTTGATCATCATGTTGGGCCAAAAGTGCCCCTAGTGCATGCTCAGTTACTGATATGTAAATAAGCAGCAGTTATCCAAGTATTGGTGATCTCAAAATTGGTGGGTTGGCCAAATATGTCTTCAGATTCAAAAATTCTAATTGACAATCTTCACCCCATTGAAACATGACCCATTTTTTTAAGAGATATGTAAATTGGTGGCACTTATCTGCTAGTTGAGAAATGAACCTACATATAGACTAGATCTTTCCTTGTAGGCTTCAGAGCTATTTAAGATTTGAAGGTAGAGACATTTAAATAATACCATTGAACTTAGTAGGGTTGATTTTGACCCCACTTTGTGATATAATAAAACCTATCAATTTCCATGAAGTGACTCCAAAGACACACTTTTTAGGATTTAGGCAAACTTTATATTCATGAAGCCTCTCAAAGATTCTTCATAGAACATTAGGATGTCTAGCACATGTTTTTGATTTTGATAGTATGCCATCAACATAGTCCTCAATAATATCATTCATCATGTCATGGAATATGATAGTCATTTCATGATGATATGTGGCTCTAGTGTTACTCAAGCCAAATGGCATGAGTTGGTAATAGAATGTTCCCTATGCAGTGGTGAACACAATATTGTGTTGATCTTATTGGGTGATCTTGATCTGATTATATCTATAAAATCCATCCATGAGGGATTACATCTCATACCCAACATTAGAATCTATAATCATGTCGATGTTATGTAGAGAAAATAAATCTATAGGGCATGCTTTCTTGATATCTCAAAAATCTATACAAAGACGTATATCCTATAAATTCTTACTGATGAAACTATGTTTTATATCCATTCAAAATAGTCCAGTGGTCTAATGAAACCTACTCCAAATAACTTCTCTACTTTGGATTTTACGAAAAGGGTGATGCATTGATGCATCATTCTCAATTTATGTTTAACTAGTTTGGCATCTAGATGAATAACTAGTCAATGCACAACCAAATGAGGGTCTAAACCTGACATGTCTGAATATGTCCATGCAAAAATATTAGTGAAATCCAATAAAATGGATATAATGTGTTCATTTTTTTCTTTATTAAGGGAAGCTCCAAGATAAACAATTTTGGGATATCATATGTTACTAGGTTCACTTCAACTAGGTTTTCTACAAGAAGTGTAAATCCATCTTCAAGAATAGTAGGCAAGGTATGATCATGATCATCTTCTTATACTATAGTTTCTTGTTATTATTCTTAGATCTCTGGATAATGTGATGAATGTAAATTCACCATCTTAGGTAATGGCTAAGTAGTAAAATTATTAGGAAACTCAAGAGCATGATGCTAAAAAGTTTTTTTTGAAGAGATGCTTGTATTGGATATAGAGCTAGGACTTCATGGACCTTAGGCATCCTTTGGGGATAAGCAAACTTTCCCATCTAAGAGGGTCTGGAATAGGTTTTCACTCAAGGGATTGTCTTTATCTTTACTTTTTCCTTGATCAATAAGCAACTCAAATAGGTTTTCACCCAAAGATATCAATGCTTTATCTTTGTTATGACCAAAAAAGTTTGCCTACTCTCCAAAGTAGGAAGAAGGATCCAATGAAAAATACAAGCCTTGTTTGTGATTTCCAATGGGAAATCTATCTCTTAGGCCCATGTATTCTACAATTGATTCTTCATTATAGAAGTTATCAAGGCATATGACTGAATTTTGTTGGTCTCAATCAATGAGGTTAGGATTACAAAGGCATAGGGAATAATGTGGTGTTAAGGTCAGAATGGCAATTTTGATCAAATAAATTTGAGTCAGTAAGCTCATCAAAAAGGATATAATGGGATGCTACGTCACTGCTAGGAGTTTCATTACTAGTTGATTTAGAAGAATCACTATCAAAAGTCATGAGGTCACCCCAGGTAGTTTAAATCTAAGACCATGATTTAAATTAGGTACTCCAACTCATAAAGGTTCTAGGATTCCTTGGGATCATATGCCAAGGCCTCTTCCTATATAATCAAAATTATCCATGATCTGATTATGGATATGATATTTTAGATTCATAAAACAATCAACAATTCCATCATAATATAACCAATCTCCTTCAATGAGAGCCTCTTAACCCTATTTTGGTGAAGTAGCAGGTATAAATACCATAGGTGGTTTTCATTGTTCTTTCTTTTGTTTTCAAATCAAGTTGGGTCTTTTAGGGATTTTGGAAGGTTTGGGTTTACCAAATATTTTAGGAGACTTCAATAACTTAACAACATGAAAGGCATCCTTGAGATGGTACGTGGAAATTCCCATGTCTTCTATAACACCCTACTTTGTAAGAGTTTTAGGAAATGGATCAGCCAAAGTGGATGCAAGGTTACTAGGGTTGATATAATTGGATTTTGGTAGATGTTAAAATATTTCTTTATTCTTCTTTGTGATGAATTTGGAACCTAGACAATATTTATAATTGTGGAACTCAACCTCTAAATGTTTGCAATACTGATAAGGTTGTAGATCAACAAGAATAGTGACCTTGATCCCATGATGAGGAAACTTAAGGCACTAGTGCAAGGTAGATGGAATAACTTGTACTTCATAGATATAAGGATGAACAAGAAGTATGTTATAAGGCAACTTAATATCCATAATATGTAATAATGTGTGGTGGGAAATAGACCCAATAATGATAAAAAAAATGGTACCAAAAAACTCCCTCTCGGCATTGTTTTAAGCTTTTATGGTGATTATCTCTAGCTAAATATACTTTATAGTGTAGCCCAATCTCTGTACCAGTTTGAGGGACAATATGTTCAGACCTAAACTAATATCTATATGAACCCACTTGACCTTATGGTTTTCAATGATGATCTCAATATATAATGGGTTGTTATGGCTAGGACCTAGGATGGACAAGTCTTTTTGATCAAATGTGAGCTATCAAAATGAAGACAAGTGTCCAACTAGTATTTGGAATTGTTTAAGATTAATATCTTTGAAAATAGTTGATTCTTGTAAAATCCTATTTAAAATAGTTTTATGGACTTCACACGTACGTGATAAATCCAAAATGGAAATCTACAAAGGGGTTTTACTCAGTTAGTTCAACAGACTATAAGGTTTTTCAACATTAAGATGAGATGAATTAGCATTGGCTAGCATAATATTTAGCTTTGGATCTGAAGGCACAATGTTCACTATGGGTTTAGTGGAAAAAGAGGGAAAAGGGCCCTACAGGGTAACTCATGAATGTATAGTTGTGATTATACAATCTAGAGGTGAAAAGGAACCATTATAATCAGAAGACAAAGGTAAAGGGCCTTAGAGGGTGACTCGTAGGCATCTAGTTGCATTAGAGAAATTTTGAGTTGATGAGGAGCCATTATAAATAGAGGAAGGATGGGGTCCAAAAATAGTAACCCGTGTAAATGGAGTCACAATGTAATTGCATGAAATTAATGTGATGTTATTAGAGGGAGAGGGTGTTGAACCTATAATAATGGGTCCTATACTTTGAGGAGTATGAGAGTTAATAGGATTTAACTTTAATAGTGGGAATGTGTTTATAGAAATGGATCCCATGATGTTTTTATAGTTGTAAGACATGTTTTTATAACCCAAGTTGTTAGCGTGGGTATTATGATCCTAATTATGACTTTGTTGATTACAATTTTGACCTTGATGCTAGTTCCAATTTTACCTTGGTTTTGATTATTCTTTGGTGGTTGTTGATTATGTCAAGGAAATGGATCTTGGTAGATTCCCATATCTTTATTAGTGCCCTATGGGGAAAACTTGATCTCAAATTTACCACTCTCAATCAAATCTTCAATAAGGTGTCACAATTGGATGCAATGATAGGCATTGTGACTAATAACATGATGGAAATTGCACCATTCATTTTCCTTATACCAATCTAGCTTTGGTTGATCTTGAGAAAATGGCCTTGGTACTATCCATACAATAAGGTCAACTACTATGATCTTCTAGAACACTGTCTCAACAGGTTCTCCTAATTTGTTGAAGACTCTAAATTAACTATGAAATATTCTCTATTGAGGTTGTATTTATAAATTGGTTGGTGTATTAGGGGGAGCTAATTATATGTTTGGGGCTAGTGGGGCCTACGCCATTTTTACATGTATTAATTTAGTTACTCCATTTCCTACTGTATTCTTGTTCTTATTGAAACCCTTAGGTTTCTCTTGTGCAACTATTTGAACTAATGACTATGTCTGATTTGAAATTTATCCCTATGTAAAAATATTTACAAGGCCTTTGACAATAATCACCTTCTCAATATGTACCCCTTTATTTATTATTTATTCAAATGAATTTTCATAAGCAAGCCATAGATTTTACGTGACCTTAGGTTTAAGTTCTATGTAAATATGTTTGCCAACTATTTGTCTATAAAATTATGATGAAAGCAACCAACTAATGCTCTTCACCTCTATAGATATGTTGTGAAGATAGTTCCATCATGTTGTTTCCCTTGAATAAGTCAACAATGGTCAATCCATGTTCAATGTTGTATGAGAAGTGGTTGATGAAATTTTTAGAAAAATAATTCCAATCCGCAACCAATCCTTTGGGTAACTTAAGTAGCCATTCTAGAGCTTGTCCCACTAAAATTCATGGAAATAAATGAAGAAAATAAATGCTACTATAAGGAACCTCTTATCATAACACAAATAATTCCTAAATGTGTTCATGAGGGTCACCTTTTCCTTTGTGTTTTTTGAATTTGGGTGCCTCAAAATGAGGAAAAAAGGGGACTTAGAGAATAGACAAATCAAATGGATATGGACATATCTCATCAAATTTATACTTCTTGATTCTGTTCTCAGTCTCTAATCATGACATAATCTCTTTCATCAAGTTCCACTCTTTCATTTTTGGTGCATTCATGGGTGGGACATAATTTTTTGGGGTGGTATGTGCCCCTATTGTTGTATGGATTTGTTAGGGATATACACCCTATGATCCATGAATTTATTTTGGTTCACTCCTTGAGTTGAGTAAATGAACCATTTATTCCTTGGAATATACTACCTTGAATTATATGTGTTTTATTTATTTTGGGGAGTCCATGGTTTATTTACCAAAGTACATGTTAGTTGAGATGAACTAGCCAAATTGTTTTGCATGATTTCTTTAATACATAATAAACGTTTTGGTCTTTGGTTTTTGAAAAGAAAAAGAGGTTATTTATGATTGAAAAATGTATGATCCATTTATATCAAAACATGTTATGGAAACTATTGGGTTTTAGTTTTTTTAATTGAGGCATCTTGATCCATCATTGTTATGTTCTCAACTAGAGTTTGAATTAGTTCAACCACATTCCCTTATTCCTTGGAAGCATCATTGTGGATTAAAGTATTAATTAAAGAGTCTATCAAGTCTACGATAAGTTCATCTACATATCATTGAATTATCATTTTGATCTTGGTGGCAAGATCTTGATCAGTATGTTTTGACTCTATAAGTATATCCTTCCCTTTGTTATAATAAGGTATGTTTATTTGTGCAATGATCAAGAAGGATTGTTTTCTCTATTGCTATCCTTATCTAACCAAGGTATGTAATTTATCCATGGGAAAGTTTGAGGGATCCTAGCATTGGATTCAATAAAACTTAGGAGTGCTTCATCCTCGTCCTCTTGGGGTTGATATTCTAAAAAGTCTTCCTCAGATCTTATAGTAGTGGAAATGTCTTCAAAGACCATAGAATTGTCTTGACCATTGTAAAAGTGCTCCTCCTCATAGCTAGGGAAATAAGAGACTCCACTATGAGTGCACCTTTGAGTCATGTATAAAAAGGGTTTTTCTCTACATTTGGCAAAATTTGGAAATGTTTAAACAAGGTATGTGTTTTGATCTTTTCTAAACAAATGACAAGGTAACCAAGAGACTATAATAAAAAGGAGGTGGCATAGTAACACATAATTAGAATAATGTGTTCATGAAATTACTCAACCTTGGTTAGGGTTGTAATCATATAAATTAGAAGAGGGTATGGCAGCTCAAAGACCTAAGTGTAAACTAGTACACCAAACATAGGTTGAGAGATACTTCAATATCATAAAAGCTAGTTCAACTTTGATGAGTTGCTACTAGAAAATTAGAAGAAAGCCCTTTAGATTAGGAAGGTTATTATAGTCATATAAAATGTACAAATTGTTAGTTTGAGTGTGGCTTGTGACACCCAATCCATTGGTACTTCTTGGATGCTCTTGTGACCCTTATAGACACCTTTTTCCTCATTGCTAGTCATGTGAAGCCTTCCAAACAATCATTCCACCTCAACCAGACTATATTTCCTAGTCCAATTATAATCTCCTAGGTCTTAGGCTTATAGGACATGAGTGACATATTTAGTCTATATCATTGGACCCTAGGGTGTCCCATTTTTAGCATTCTTATCCATTTGAATTTTTATCCCAAACTATTATTTTTATCCAGTTCTTATCCTTCATTATGTCAGCCTAACATGAATACATCTAACCCATGCCCAATGGTTCCCTATAAAATCCTATCCAAAGCTCATTTATAAAGGAGGTGATAAATATTACAAAGCAAGAAAGAGTACAAGCAAAATACTAAGGCAAACTTCTTTATTCTTTACATACAGTCACCCAACACAATTGCAAACATATTTAAACCCTCGTACCAGTCCCTAGCCACCTCAAACACTTTCAATTTGGTATTATTGCATCTACATCACACTATTACATAAATCACATTAGGTGGGAGAAATACATATGGATTGATCCCTATTTTAAGTATTGGTATGTAAGAAGCGTGCCCACACAAGGGGTATGGATCACATGTTCATTGCATCTTACACATAGTAACCCCCCTTTGAAGTGATTCAAATTTGGTTTTATCAAGAATAATGGAGGGTTAAGGTTTTTAATATTAAATCATATATACAAAGAGCTCTATCAACATTCAACACTTAAGATTTCATACGTAGGGTCATATTGGTACAATGTAAAAACCCAAAAAGTTTCAGGTCTCTGTGACCAATTTGGATAATAGCGACATAAGAGGACAACAAAGATGGACCTTGAAGTTTCCTATTTTTGATAGTCCTATCCTTTCATCAAATGAAATATAGATTTTGATTTGTGATAATGTCTCAGTCTTGCACAACCAGTTTTAAACCTTGTATCATCCGTATTAGCCTATTTATAGATAAGTCATATTTTCTCCTTATTTATTGGTATTATTAGAAAGGTAAAAAAATAAATACAAATTAGGACTATAATTATTTACTAATTTATTAATCCAAACCCTTAACTAAAATAGGAATAAAACTCCACTATTCCAAAATAAAGTTAAAACATTTGGTGAACCCAACTTACTTCGAAAAAACTCAAACCCTAGGTACCCCTAAGGTTTTCCTTCACATTTTTTTGCAAAAATTCAATTTTAAAATTATAATTTTTTGTATTTAAATTTAATTTTAAAATTCAAATTATTGAAATAATTTCAAATTTCTAAAACTTCAACCCAAAACCCTAGATTTCTAAACTAGGTCCTCAAATCCCTAGCCTTCCTCCCTTACAATTTGTAGATAAATTTTTTAGAATTTTTGTAAATTATTTGGAGTGTCAAAAATATTTTCAAAATATAAATGTTAGTAGTCATTCTTGCATTTATTTTCTTAATATTATTTTTACATACTCTCTTTAGTAAAAGCAATAAAATGGCCACTAAGGCACTTCTTCCCTCTCATCCTATAGATAAATTTCTAAATTTTTCTCATAATTATGACAATGAATGTTTGAAAATTTTTCACATAAGCTAAAAATAAGGAAAATGATTTCATTTACAATGAAGACAATTACTAATATTGTAATGATGAATATGATGATGCATATTAAAGTGATAGTGAAGAAAAAGTAGATGCATATTCTTCTCTCAAACCTATCTCTTTTCTTCCCTCTTCCAAAGAAATTAATTTTGATAAATGGGAAAGTTACTTTTCACCTCATTCTCCTATGTAAAATACATCAAATGTATAAATTAATCATGTAATTCCAAGTAAACCTCTCATTGGTGATAATTTTCTTGCATTTGAACCTAGTTTCTTCCTCTCTTTTGTTAATTCTATGTTCAAATTACAACAATATGAACAAAATAAAATCAAATTTCCAATGCATAATTCAAGTGATCCATCTCATGTTCTTAACTCTAATTTTTCATCTCAAATAATGATAAAAGAATGTTTAAATGATAACTCTCTTAATCTTACTTCTCATATTGCAATTGAAAATAATGCATGCACTCCATTCAAGGATAACATAGATGCACATAATATTCTAATTTCACATGATAATTTATTTCATATTAGAAAAGAATTAACATATTTTCTTACCCCTCTCCCTAGTGATAATTGAAGTGATAATAAGTATGATAGTGAACATGCAAATGAATATGACAATGAGAATGAATATGAAAGTGATACTTCTAATTATCCTCTTTCAAATGAACAAAATTCTGATTATGATAATGCATTGAATAATGATGACTATTATGTATATAGTGAAGAAAAAAATGCATTTCATGCTTCTAACTCTTCTCTCACTCCTCCCAAACATAATGCATTACAAAATGTTACTTATACTTATATGCATGATTCTATTTCAAATGATGCATATGTCAATGATAACATCACATCTTTTATTCAATTAGAATGTGATTGAATAAATACTAAAGATACCAATGAATCTCTTAAGCCACCCCTACTACAATAACAAATATTTCTCACTCTTCACCCAAAGAGAATGGTAGCCCAAATCCCTCTACTAATATCCAAGTTACCATTTCTCCAAAGATTCAAGTGAGCACACTTGCTCTTTATGATCCAATTTCTTAATGTAGCAATCCCATGGCTAAAATAAATGGTCAAATTCAATGTTTAAATGATGTTAAGCACATAATATACTAAGAGGGGGGGTGAATCAGTATATTATATATCTTATAAATCTTTCCTTTAACCAAATTCCACTTAATCAATCATTCAAGATATGCAATAAAACTTAAACAATAAACATCACACAAGATAGAGAGAGACACCAGATATAACATGGAAACCCAATGTGAGAAAAACCATAGAGAGTCAATCTCAAATATATTCATGAGAACAACCCCACAGGAGCACCATACCCCTTTGCCAAGTACAAACCTCAACTACAATTCATGAGCACCAACCCACAGGAGCTTCAAACCCATTTGTTGAGCACCAACCCATCACCTATTTGTGAGCACCAACCCACAGGAGTACCAACCCCTTTGCCGAGCACCAACCCAAAAACAATTCGTGAGCACCAACCCACAGGAACACCAACCCCTTTTCCAAGCACCAACTCAGCAACAATTCGTGAGCACCAACCCCTTTGTGTATACCACACACCTATCTCTCAGTGTTGCTATCTCAACAAATGATAGATCAATGAAACATCTCCTTTCTCTCTCTCTCTCTCTCTCTCACTTTTGCTCTTCTAAGTTAGATATAAAAAATACAAATCATCTCTCACAATTGCTCTTCTAAGCTAGATATTACAATATCAAATCAACCTCTCACTTTAACATTACGAATGGCTACTCAAGCCTTTATTTATAGCTTTCCAAATGAACTTTGGCCTTCCCCCTTTGTGACCTTTCAATTGTCATCGAAAATGGCACCAATCTTGGATGACCCTTCATATCCAAGCATTTGAAAAGTCATGTGGTGACCCTTCATGACCAAAAACATCTTTCCCACTTTTGTCCTTATCTTTGGTGAATTTTCGTATTCCTTAAAGTGTCCCTTCATGAGAAATTTTCCCTTTACTCTTTTATCTTCACTTGGTGACTCTTGGTATTCCCCAAGATGACTCTTCATGGGAAAATGCGTCCCATCCTTCTTTTGTCTTTATCTCATGACTCTTCAACTTCTCCATGGGCCCTTCTTTTGTCTCATATGAAACCAAAAATATATTCATTAATATTAAATAAATATTAACTCATATTAGCCAAGATATATTTATTACCAACAACATTAAATGCAATGGGGCCTTTATCACCAATAATACTAAACCTTTGACATCAATGACAATATTTCCAACAATCCCCCCCTTTGTCATTGATGGCAACCTCAATCCTGAAACTACCACATCCTATCACGTACACATACCGTCATCTAAAAACATACAGTAACTCCCCCTTACTATAACAACCTGTACCTATTTTATGCACTTGTACCTATACCTATTATTCTCCCCCTTTGACATCAATGGAAAAGGGCCTACCTGGAGATAACACTTAGCTCCCCCTCACTTGATGCTGAACATCAATGGCAGGAAGTAATAGAAATTACTCCCAACTCCTCTCTTCGATCTTTGAATGTATCCTTTGATCAAGCCTTTGAGAAGATATTTGACAATACATACACATTTTTCCCTATCCTTTGAGCATCTGCAATCAACTCATTTGAATATTTTCTTCTAATCTCACAACTTTCAGCATGAAACCTTAATGTGTATCCTTGATCACAAATTTGACTAATACTCAACAGATTATGCTTAAGACATTTTACATACAAAACATTTTTAGTCTTAGTTCTACCATAATCCAAACTCAAAGTACCTTTTTCATCTATCCTGGTAGTGGTTTTATCTATAAACCTCACTATACCACCATCAATCTTCTTTAGAGAAATGAACTTACTTTTATCTCCTATCATATGCCTCGAACATCCACTATCAATTAACCATGGCTGATCTTTACCTCCCACATGTAGCGCTATTTGCACCATCATAAAATCTTCATGTTGTTTCTTCTGCCATGTACATGTCTGAACCTTCTTCTTGATGAATGGATCTTTGACACTCTGATTCTTCTTCTTGATGAATGGAGCTTTGAACCTCTGATCCTTCTTGACTGAGTCAAACACGCTTCTGCAATACCAAGCTATGTGTCCATAGTTGTTGCACTTGTAGCATACTATGGTCTCTTCATCAAAGCTTGATAGAAGAGCAAAAGAGTTGTGGCATCTACTTGACTCTACTTGACTTTCCTTCTCCTTATTTCTGAAATTGTTAGCTCTTTTTCTACATTCTAATTTCTTGTGACCATATCCATTACAATAAAAATAATAGCCATAAAAATAAGACTTGTCTATATATCTCTAACCTGATTGCCTTTTGTAGTTTTGTTCCTTCCAGCCTTCTCTGTTTGGAATGTCCTATGTATTCTTCACTTCTCCCCTTTTTATGTCCTCTTGTGTAAGAGCTTCAGCATAGCTCTTTTTCTTTTCAAATCTAATCCCTATTTTATATGAATATGCTTTTTGACTTTCCAATATCTTATTCAGCATGTTAGTGCTATCTTCAAATTTTGAATCACTGACTGCTTTATCACTGACTGCTTTCTTAATATCTTCTTTTAAAGAGGCAATTTCAATAACATACCTTTCACAATCTTTTCTTGCTATTTCCAATTGTGCTGTGAGATCTTCTTCATTCTTCTTGGATTCTTCAAAGTGTTCTTGTAGATCTTCAATGATTTCCTTTGACTCTTGTTCATTTTTCTCAATCTGGCACTTTAACCTTCGGTTCTTCTTCTGAACAGCTTCTAACTCTTTTAGGGCACAAATGAGTTCTCCTTCCATATCTACTTCAGCTTCCTCCTCTTCTTCTTCTTGTTCATCATCATGTATGGCCATGAATAGAATCTCTTCTTCTTCTAAATCACTGACTCCACTATCTTCAACTGAGCTAGGATCCTTAGAATACAAGCTCTTCTTCTCGAATCCCTTCTTGGATTTGCCTTTGAAATTATTTTTGTATGCAGGCTTTTCTTCTTCATCATCTTTAACCTTATCTAGGAATCTAGTTGAAAAATGTCCAATCTTTCCACAATTAAAACATTTAAAAGGTAATTTTCCTTGATATTTACCTATTCCTCTTTTCGGCCTATGAATGAAAAGTGCTTCATTGTCATCTTCATCATCACTAGAACTATCACTTGATTCTTGAATCTTAGCTTTCTCCTTCTTTGATGTCTTGAAAGCTAATTCTCTCTTTGAGGGTTTATCTTGTTCTGTCCGCATCTCATATGCCATGAGAATACCATGAAGCTCATCCATCTTTAGCTTGGCTAAATTCTTCATCTCCTGAATTGATGAAACCTTTGCATCATATCTCATTGGTAGAGATATCAAAACCTTTTGCACCACTATTGACTCTTCCAATGTTTCTCCAAGACCTTGAATCTGATTTACTATCTGATCAACTCGTAAGGGATAACTTGCTATATCTTCTTCTTCTTCCATCTTCAAACTTTCACACTACCTTCTGAAAGTTTACAACTTAGCTTGCTGAAACTTTCCATCACCTTTGTAAATGTTCTCATGTTTTACCCAAGTTTCATGAGCAAATTTACATTGCATAACTTTAACAAATTTAGATTCACATAAACCACATAAAATAGCATTTAAAGCTTTAGCATTACATTCACTTGCCTTCTTTTCTACTGGAGTAATTGTAGATGTCTGTGGCTCTTCATATTTCTCCACCACTGATTTCCATATGTCAAATCCAAGGGCCATCAAATAAACCTTCATTCTCATGCTCTAAAAAGCATAATTCATCCCATCAAACAAAGGTACCTTATTTGTATAAAATACTTCCTGTGACCCAGCCATCGTGCTTTTCCGATCTACCTTCAAGCTGTAAAACTTTTCAAAAAGGAACCTGCTCTGATACCAATTGTTAACCATGGAATATATTGAGGGGGGGTGAATCAGTATAAATTATATCTTATAAATATTTCCTTTAATCAAATTCCACTTAATCAATCATTCAAGACTAGTATAGTGAGATAAACCTACATATAGTAGTGTATTTTATGGAGTACATAATGTAGTTCTATATACATATCTAGCACAATCACAGGCACCACAATAGAGTTTTTAGGATCCTATCTTATGTAGCAACCCACCATGGTTAAGATTAGATGAACCCACATCAAAAATCACTACTCTAAATATATATTCACTACAATCAAGTTTTAAGGGTCCTATCTCACATAACCTACTATGATTAAGATTAGATAAACCCAAATCATAGAGTACTACTCTAGATATATATTCACTATAGCTAAGTTTTCATGGACCTATTTCATGTAGTAACCTACTATGATTGATATTAGATGAGCCCCCATAATAGGTTATAGTTCCATCTTGATCTATTGCTCAGTCATACACATCATAGTAAAAGCCACAATGTGTTATTTCATGTAGCAATTGACTATGATTGTAGATAGATGAGTCTCCTTCATAACACATAATTTTAGTTATACATCCATTGAGGTTACATATTACAGAGTCTGTAAGTATAACTACCATTATTATACCATATATAGCATCAGATACATGGCATGTTCCTACATAGCATGAGTAATATGGCCACTTGTTTAGCTAGCCATTAGGGTTCAGATAGTGATACAATAGTCATGGGGATGATATGTATAGAGTGATATCTTAAATCAACAACAATTTCAAGGCTCTACATAGTTTCCAACTACAATATTCACACCCAGGGTAGTATCATTGAGGTCTCATGCCTCTACACATAGAGTTCACTTTTAGAGAGCCTCTTATACTACTAGATGGGTCCCTAAGAGCCCCATAGTTGCATCCACTTTTAGAGTTATAGGGGGACCCCACAGTTAGTTTCCACTACAGATAATTTAGATCACTTACAACATACATAGCTTTCAGAGTCATAGTCTTAGCCCTTCCATCAAGCTTCATGATCATGCACTATCCTTCTCCTTGATACAGGACACCATGATAGGGAGTCTCTCATGAAACTCATTGGTTAATATCATTTCTTCTCAGATTACTTGTACATAATATTTTAGCTTTCTTGTACATAGTTTCTTTATGATTGCTTGTACATAACTTATTTCAAAATATAAAAACATTCAAATAACTCAAAATACAAAAACATTCAAATATTTCAAAATCTAAAAACATTAAAATAGCCCAAAAATACCCATTTTTTTTCAATTATATGCATTATCCATGCTTTAAATTTATATTACCATACTAGACTTACATTTTACTATTTTATACTATTATTTGTCATTTTATCTACATTATCATGCTTCACTTGATCTTATTTGAGTGTGTGAAGTGACACCCAGATCCTTGATTGCTTCAATCTACCCATTAAGGGGGCATCTTCCTCTACATTCAAAACATCCATCAACATACCTACCCATTGGGGCATCTTCTACATGACTACACCATCTAGGTTATGTCATTCCTACACCACACACTCTAGTTTTCATGTTGATTTACATTACTTACTAGTTTACACATATTACTCTATTGACACTCACTAGTATATAACACATATATATTTCTTAGCATCTACTTAGTCTTGTACTACATGTTTTGTATACTTTCACTTCTTGCTTTGATTAGTTAGACACGATTGTATTTCTAGTATTTACATGCCTTCCTTTCTTTTTATGCATAGATAGATGTGATTTCATTTCTCAATTCTTGTTTCATCTCTTGTGTGTACCTTAGGACATTTGCCAATGTCCTTTGCTTGTACTATTATATGTGATTGTGGCCCTCATGCCAATCTTGTTTGTAATTATATGTGTATATGGAATTTGAACATGCCTTGTATGCTTGCTTTCCTAGTTTGAGTGACATGTGCCCATGTCCCTTATTCTATTGGCCCCTTGGCTACTTTTGTATGCTTTTTAATTCTTGATTTGCATGCTTATTTGCTTCTCAATTGATTGCAATGCCATGATCCACATAATGTATTATTCTTGCTTTTTTGGATACCATGATGGACATCATGCTCCATCCCTCCTTAAAAACTAACAACTAACATTTTATAGTTTTGATTTAGTATACTACACATGCTATTACATTATTACATCTATCTAGGCATACCTTTATTGATCTAACAATCTTCAATACAAAATATGCTATATCTTAAGACATCTTTTTGATTAACATTGCTGTATCATGTATTTTGTAGCATAACACACTTGTAGGGCTCTTTCTTCTAAGGGTAGTCATTGTAGGGTCTTCATTCTTACCCTCAGAAGAGGGGGAAACAAATAGGGGTTTTGTCATAGAGATCAAAGCCCTCTAGTAATCAAAAATTAGTTTTTAGAACACTTAGAATAACATTCAGAATTCAAACTAGGTAGAACATACCAAAAACATAGTGATGAATACATAATAGTGATAAAAAACAACAAAGGACAAGAGCACCATATTTGAACTATAGTGCTGGACAACAAAGTGTTCTATTTTTGGCACTCCTATCCAAATAGTAGAAAACTTGGATTTTCTAGAAATAGATAGAAAGGTAAGTTTAGTTATAGTTTTGTCAACTATAGTTTAGTTTAGATTCAATAGTTTCAGTATAGTTTTTCTTAGAGAATCTAGATATAGGGGGAATCATGTGTGGCATGATGGCTCTCATTTCTAGTTTCAAATTGGGCATTTGGTATAACTTCCAAATTAGAATCCATGTTACAGACACCAGTGATTGGGGATAATTTGTGTGACATATTTACCTTTTTTTCTTTTTAGTTCATTGTATTACCCAAGTATTTTTAGTAGTTGTGTGCCTTATTCCATCTGTAGGTGGTTGGAATCATTTTGGAGTGGATTTCATAGAAGCCTAGTTTTCAATTTTAAAGTGGATTTCATACAAGCCTAATCTCCACCTTTCAGAGTGGCCAAAATTGTCTTAGTTCTTAGCATACATTCAACTATCCACACCACATTGTCTGATTACAGAGCACTCATATGCTTCAAAATCCATCTCATATGACACATATTCATACTAGTATTAGTTCATATTTCTACACTTTGGAGGTAATGATGGAGCAAAAGGACTATCTAGCCTTTATATTCTTGAGACACCTATTCAGAGGGATTGGACACAAAGCCCAAACATTGATTAACACATGCATGATCACATAGCTTCACTTAGTGGGAAATGATGGAGCCAAAGGACCAACCATTGTATTATTGAGCCACTCTTAGGGAATTGAGCACTCAAATATATTCATGATATTACTCTTGGTTCAACACATGTCTAACATCACTCAACATCACTCAACATCAAAATAAGTTTTGTATTGATGCACACACTTGATGAGGTGTATTTGTTCCTTTCTATTCTTCTCTCTTTTACCCAACTTTTTTACATTCTTATTTTAGACATAACGTGTCTAGTAAGAACTGATCTACTCCTAGTTTTCTTTTGATTATTTGTGTTTCATGATGTGATCTCTCTATGTACACTTAGCATCACACATCTTCATGGGCTTCACCCTTGCAGGTAAGTTCAGTTATGCTCTCTATTTTTCCTTTATCCTAGTTTTTTACTTTGTTGCATCATTATCATAAAGGAGGGGGAAAATGTAGTCATATAAAATATCCAAATTGGTAGTTTTATTGTGGCTTGTGACACCCAATCCATTGGTACTTCTTGCATGCTCTTATGACCCTTCTAGACACCTTTTTTCTCATTACTAGTCATCCAAAGCCTTCCAAATGGTCATTCCACCTTAGTCAGGCTATATTTCCTAGGCCAATTTTGATCCCTCAGGTCCTAAGACTATAGGATAGGAGCACCATATTTAGACTATAACACCAAACTTTAGGGTGTCCCATTTTGACACTCTTGTCCATTTGCATTTTGAGCCCAAATGGTCATTTTCATCTAATTCCTATCCTTCCTTTTGTCAGCCTAGTGTGAATACATATAACCCATGACCAATGGTTACCTATAAAAGCCTATCCAAAGGTCATTTACAAAATAGGTGAAAAATCTTACAAAGTAAGCAAGAATACAAGTAAACTACTAAGGCAAACTTCTCTAATCTCTACATATAATCACCTAACATAGCTACAAAAATATTCAAACCCTTATACCATCCTTATCCACCTCAAACATTTTAAATTTGACATTATTACATCTACATCACACTATTACACAAAGTACATTAGGTGGGAGAACTACATATAGCTTGATGCCCTTTTAGAGTATTAGTATATAGGTAATGTTCCCACATAAGGGGCGTGGATCACACATTCAGTGAATCTTAGACACACTAAAACCCTCTTTTCAAGTGATTCAAATCCTAGTTTATCAAGCATGATGGATGGTTAGGGTTTTGAATATTAAATCATCTCTACAATAAGCTCTGTCGACATTCAACACTCATGATTTCATAGGTAGGGTCATATCAACATAATACAAAAACCCAAAAAGTTTCAAGTCTCTATGACTAGTTTTGAAAATAATGATAGAAGTGGACAATAATGTTGGACCCTAAAGTGTCCTATTTTCAAAAATCCTATCCTTTCATTGAATGAAATCTAAATTCTAATTTGTAACACTATCTTAATCCTGCACAACTACTTTTAGACCTTGTATCATCTGTATCAATGTGTTTCTAGCTAAATGTAAAAAAGACAAATAAATTATACAAATTAGGATTGTAATTTTTGCAATATTATTTAATAATTTATTATTCTATACCCTTAGATAAAATATGAATAAAACTCCAATATTCTCAAAAAAAGTTAAAATAGTGACAATGGGAATCAAGAAATTCAAGATGTGAAAACATGCAAGAATTCGTAAGTATAAAAGTATAAATAAATGGGTAGCACAACACCACCACATGGAAATAAGAGGTAGAATAAAATGTGCTATAGAAATTAGAGTGTAAGTGACATGCAAGATGACCTAAGTTCATAATGATTAAATGATAATGAGTCTATAAACGACCTTCACTCCAAATGGGAAATTGAACCCAAGTTGACTCAAGTCAAGTGCAAATGGTAAAACCAATAAACACTTTGACCTATAACTTAGAAAGGTGAAATTTTGAATTTGATTTATTAAGGAATTAAATATTTTGGAAAATGGTTTAGTCTTAAATAGGCATCATAACTATACTATTTAGATAATACAAACACAAATGTTTAAGATAAAGTTTTAAATAAGGCGAAGATTAATGTAGATTTGACCATCATAATGCCTCCTTATTCAAGAAATGGTGGAAAAATGTGTTTGGTTAGGACGTGGTTTGTTTACAAACAAGTTTTTAACTCAAATCAAAACTAAGTAAGTTAAGACTAAAAAGACCAAATACAACTAAGTAAATCATCCTAAGACTTAAACTGACAAGGTTGCATTGTATTATTGAAATCCATATATATACATGCTCTTGGAAGGATTTTAATTGTTAATCCAAAAATAAAATCACATGACCTGGTAGGGTATTTTACACCCCCTTCTCCCAAGATATTTTATGGTGACATGGACCTTTAGGTTACTTACCCTACATCAATAATACTCTACAAAAAGTGAAGTCATATAAAAATTACAATTTACGACCATCTAGATGTTCCCAAGTGTGGCTAACATAAGGGATGCGACATGTAAATTAGGTCCACATTAATTAATTGGTTATGAAAATGTCTTATACTTTTCACAACCATTATATCCATTAATTACTGAGTGAAGTGTGATGTCCTGATTGATCATACATTTTGAGCTAGCTTGCCACTAACAGAGTTTACTTAACCACTCAAGCAAACATCCTAGTGAGGTGATCTCAATTTATATACCCCCTTATGGAGAGGGGTTGAAGATAATGCTAGGAGATGAAATCTCAGGTCAAATTTTCCCTAAAGAACTTGTAAAGAGGTAATGACCTCCCCTCCATAAGCTAATTGCATGAAATAAAATGATCTAAGTGAAAAATCTTTAGAGGTTGTTTTTATATCAGCCAAACCATACAGGTTTTGGGGAGAGCCTAGACAACTTCCTTTTCACACCTTATACAAAGGCACAATCATAATGAAAAGGCACTTTTGGTCACCTTAGTCCCTTTAGGGGATGGGGGGAGATCATACATGCGTAATTATTTTTTCTGAAACAATCTAACAGGTAATAGATGGTTTGCATAAAACAACACTTCAAGAAATTGGAAATTTAAGTGATTGTTGATTTTATACACCAAATTGAAATGTTAAGTGAAGTTCTTGGCCCCCTTGGCATTCATTTACAAAAAAATTGAAATTTTTTTAGAAAATAATCAAAAAAACCATCTAAGTTCCTTTTAAACACTAAAGAGAAGGTTAAATATCTAAATCATGCTCAAATTAACCACTTTTTCTCATAGGTCCTAAAATAAAAAGTTAGAGAGTCTCCTTTATATTTGAAGCATAATTGATAATGAAATAAGAAACTTTGGATTTCTATCTCTCAAGTTCTCTAGAATTTACACATAGAGATTAACGTCCATCAACAACGATCAATGTCTATTGCATCAAGATTGATGTTACTCATAAAGAACCATTGTCAGTTAAAAATAATTGATAATAGTCACCTGTAAACCCTTAGGCAAAAAATATTTTGACAAAAAATTCTTGTTAGCACAATGCTAGGATAAATTTTTTCAGACCAGACACTTAAAAACCTAATTTGACAACTAAAAATATGAGAAAAGCTTTAAAATGCAAATTTTTAGACATATTTTCCCCTACAACTTAACTGCTGTTGGTTATCTTTGACTGATGTTAGTTACATAGAACTGATGTCAGTCACTATGTGACCTGTGTATTAATAAAAAATGTCAAAAAATCAAGAAAATGAAGCTATAAAATTGATGTTAAGAGATTTTAATGACTTTTAAAGAAATCTAAGATTTCCAAAATGTCTTCCTTGCTTGAGAGGGATGCATTGTCCCACTGGGCATGCCAAGATGTAGATATGGATTGAAAATATGGTTAGATCAAGTACTAGTCATTAAAAACACAAAAAGTGCATAAGAACATAACAATCTAGGCCAACCTATTCAATGGGGTGTGCAACTGACATTAAGAGAAAATGAAAGAAAAAAACACAAGTTACCTTTCCAAGAGCTTCCCATCATCCATAAGTAGCTCCAAGCATTTTTTTCCATTGATTTGGTGCTCAATTCTTCAATAATGGTTCAAAGCAAGATCCACCACCATCTCAAGAACACCAATTATAATCTAGGCTCATGATATGAAATCATGGTTATGTCTATCAATGAAACCAACCTATTGCAAATACAAAGTTATCAAACTACAGTCAAATGTCTTGTAGAGAGAATCTTGCATTATAAGTTTACACAAATTAATCTTAATCAAAGTGGTCTTATACCTCCTATTTATAGAATTTCTAAATTGATCAGGATCAACCATGACCATCCATCTCAAAATCAAGATGTGTGGCCATGAATTAATCCAATTATGTAAATGATATCCATAAATATCCTCATAAATATTTGGGAAGAAGGGGCATTAAATAGACATGGGAAGCCATAATCTTGATATTTGTTTCATTTATGGATTATGTATGCCACCCCAAAAATGACCTCACTTGATGATGTAGTTAATAGGAATCAATTTCCCATAAATAAATATTCAAGAACTTCTATGAAATTCTTACTTAAGCTCGTAATTTAGTTTATTTTGCCTAAAATTAATCAATTTAGTGAAATTATTTGGAAATTGGTACACTTCATTAATCAAATTGGTCAAAAAGTCATATTACTAGGTTGTAATTTGACTGAAGAGGAATTAAAAGGTGATGTTAGTTTCATATGGATCATTGTCCCATTTAAGATGTCATCGACATAAAATAACACATGTACATGTCATGCGCTTTTGAATTAAGAGAAAAGAGTGATCTAGAGCACCAAAATGCATTTTTGTCATTTTGACTTGAAATGATTTGATCAAAGTTAATAATCATATAAAATACATTACCCCATTTAGGGATACATTAGCCTGAATCAACACTTGTATATGAAAATCTCAAACTATTTAGCATGTTTTTAGTGATTTTGGCTTAATTTGTGCATTTTAGTGCATTTTAAGTAAGATTGATAATTTCAACATAAATGGTGTTAGGAATTGGATGTCTACACATACTACTCATGTTAGGTAACTAGATGACCATGTGCTAGTAGTGGTGACATTATTATGGGCATATCTATCGTAGGAATTTGTGTATGATCAACTACAAATATATTAATTATATTTCTCACACTTACTATTAATTGAGTTGAATTTTCTTGTGTCATAAAATTGATGTAAGTTGGTTTAAATTTTTGTATTAGTTACCATTTCTGTTGACTCTATGGTGTAATAGATTTCACATAACTTGATTCTTTAGAAACCTTACTACTCACATGACGAGTACCCATTGGTTACTTAGTAGGAACATCTTGGAATAACTTAGTCATGGAATAATGGGATATATAATCCTGAGGAGAAGGAGACTTGTATGTCCCCTTTATAAATGTGATAATGCCTCTATTGACATACCACACAATTCGATCTCTGAGTGTATAATAATCACTATCCCAATAACCATTGATGCATTATAGTTGTAATATGGCTGATTCATGGATATGTTTAAATGTTATGATGGATGTTAATGATTAGGAGGAAGTGTAATCATCCTCGTATCTAATAGTGTTTGTAGGATAGTATTTTTGAGCAATGAAAAACAATTTTAACAAAAAGCTACAATAACTCAAAGAGAGAGAATATAGGAACAATCAAAAATTTAGCAATAAATCCTTACCATCACCTTGTTCCTAATGGATTCCCTCCAATATTTTCCATTTTATTCTCTAATGCTATTTGACTTGATATTAGATTGTTTGATAATGGATTCATGTTAGATTTAATGGCTTCTTTGGATGCTAAAGAGGATGCAAGAGAGTGTGAGTGATTTTAGATGGTTGGTATGTGGATAAAAGGAAGGCTTATGAGCTTTATAATTAGCATATCCATGCTTCAAGTCTTATCTATTTATAAGTTGATGGAGGAAGTTTTAGAGGAATTTTTAATTCATTAAGAATTCTCTAATTTAAAGAATTCTAGAAATTTAGAGAGCTTTATTTAGATCTAGAGAATTATAGATTAGATTAAGGGATAATGGGAATTAATTAGGGATTTAATGGGGTTTAAGGCTTTTAAGGATGTAGGAAAGGTTAGGTATAGGTTGTATAGGGGGTAGTTGGAATAAATATGAATTTTTAATTGGCAAGTGTGCTAATGGCTAGTTTATGAGGTAGGATTAGTAGTTAAATGGGATGTTAGTGGGATAATGAGATGATTAAATTTTTCATGGGGGTATATAAAGGTTTTAGGATGTATGGAATAATAAATAGTATTTTAATGAATTGTTTAGGATTATGGTTATAGGATAAATTAATAGGATTAGTATAGATAATCAAAGTGAGTAAATTTAGGTGCATACATTTTCCCCCTATTTGAAAGGGCATTATGAGTGGATAAATTAGGAGTAATGGTATTTTAAATAAAAACATTTTCATGGTTAGTAAAATTAGGTTTCATGATGCCCCATCAAGGAGACATGTAGGGAGGATGAGCTAGAGGGTCACTTGAAAAGAGATCCCCATAGTGGGAAAGATTAATACAATGAGGGGTTGGGATGTCTCAAGTGATAGTTGAGATATGATAAGATGCCCTAAGTGGAAATGCAAGGGGATAAATTTTATAATGTAAGATTAGTACCAATGGGGAACACACTTAAGCAATGATGGTTAGCCTCATAGAATGAGTATTGTAAAAAAAAATGACAAGGAGACAGGTGAGTGGATTGACGAGATAAGATAAAAATTCCTTAGATGATGACATATGTCTTAGAAATGGATATATTTAATAGGCCATGAGCTGGTGACTTTCTTAGGCAAGGATGCATGTAAGGGACAACTATAGGCCAATATAGGATATTTGACAAGTGATTGAGAAATGATCATGATATAATGGCCATAGCTCAACATGATTGAATAAATTTTAGTGAACCTAAAAGAGATAGGATAGTAATTGGATATTATTAGTGGTTGAGATATCCTTGGGCACTTAAATAGTGCCCAAGTGCTATCTACATAGTCTGAAGAGACCTCAGGCTGATGTAGTTCTAACTCAGGATGTTGGATTAGTAGTAGGGAAGTGGAAGGATATAACTCAAAACATGATTAAAATAATTTAGGGATAGATAATAAAGATTGGGATCATGATTAAATGTGACAAAAAGATATATAAAGGGGTTTGGGGGGTCAAAATTAGTTGATTAGATAAGAAGATATGGTTAGTGGGGGTTAAATAGGGTGAAAGGGGTAAAATAATAGGGTTAATTAGGGGTAAAATAGAAAATTTAGGGGGGGGGTAAAAATATTCATTTTCAATCTTAATTATTTGTGATTTGAGATCTAGAGAGAAAACCATGGATCACATCCCATGCATCTCATCGTAGAGAGAGGGTCTGGGAGTTCTAAGGGGTATCTGACGCAAGATAACTAGTGAGTGTCATAACCTAGATTAGTCATTTTTATAGTTTATGCATTTATTTCTTTCATTAATTATATGCATAACTTGATAACACAACTTTCCTCTGAGGGCATTACCCCTAGGCATGGGTTTGTAATTGTAAAGTGTGGTATTGCACTTATAACTTATGGTCTTACAAAACCACATATGATGAACTATGATTTTGTAATACCAAAGTTAGTGATCTATGATATCATAATAATACACAAGTGGAAACACAATTTTGAAAAATTACAAATGTTGACTTGAGGTTTTACAAAATTATAAGTTGCAATATGTAGTTTTATCATAATTATGGGTTAGGGTTAGAAGGGAGATACGATATTGAATAAAGTTACTTTTGGGGTTAGTTAGGTAAGGGGATGGGAAAGAGAAGGGTGAATAGGTAAGTTAGACATTTATGGTTAGTTAGATATGTTAAATAACTAGAGGGTATGGTTAGATGATAAGTTAAATAGGTTGATGGGTGGGTAGGAAGGGTAGATAGGTAAATTAGACATTGGTGGTTAGATGGGATTAAAAAGAAGGTTAGATAAGTTTGGGGTGTTAGAGTGGTTAGTTAGATAGGGATGGTAGGTTTGAATAGTGAGATAGGTAGTGTATGCAATCAAAAATGCATCATGTCTATAAATCAATCCTAGCTCAGAGAAGATAGAGCATACCTACACCTTGAATTGGGAATGCATTTGTTAAGCAAGAACATGATTGAGATGGGGATTAACTAGAACTGATTAGGAGATCACTTGTAAAAATACACCATGATAGGAAGGGTTAGAAATCCTATAGTATAATTCAATAATGTAACAACCCTAAAAGAGTCCTAGGTTTCAATGTTCACTCCATTCTAATAAACAATAAAGTAAATCTAATATAGTACACACCAAAGCTTGTGGCACAATATGAGGGGTTATTAAATTAATTTAAACATGTATAGGAGAATCTCAATTAAGATAAGTATGAGTAAGACCATAATAAATGGAATATGAAGAGTAATATTATTAAAGCCAATAATTATGCTACTATTATCTACTAAAGAGAGGAGAACAAAGTTAGAATATACTTACCTAAATGTGAACCTATCGAGACTCAATCTCTCCCTTAGATAAAACTTATTTTAAAGAGGATGTTTTGGTTTTTAAGGATAACTAAGAAAGGTCAAAGCATCCAAGACTTATCCACACGACTAGATTCTCCAAGTAGAAACCTTAAGCTAAGTCTCCTCAAGTAGAACGGTAGAAGAGCAGATTATAAAAAAAAAAGTGTCAGAGAATAATAACTCTTGATTGCATATTGAAATAATGATGAAATGATCTTGTATTTATAGGCATATCTCACCCTAAATCCTTCCAAATATGTTGATTATATGGGGTTGAGCCAGTTGACTCTGTATGTTTTTAGGATATAAATCACTAGGTCCCAAGCTAGGTCGGTTGAAGGGCTAACAAAACTCAAAGTCAAAAATACCAATAAAAAGTATAGGGTCAACCCAGTCAACCTTGTATAGTAATCAAAGGCTAAAAACTATTAAGGTTGACCCAGTCAACCTAGTATAATCAACTGGCAAAAAGGGATCAAGGTGAGGAAAAGAGGGATGGAAAGAGGAAAAAGACTAGAGAAATATGAAAGGGAGGAGTAATAGCTTAGGGAATAGTTTTAAGATTTGGTTGGATCTATAATAATGTGGTAATAAGGGAAAACAATCTTATGAAGCACCAAAGGTCTACCCACCCCTTTCCTGATGCACCCCTTAGGGTATGCACTCAAAAAAACTGAGTCTTGATGGGTTCCTGTAAGATGTAAAGTGGAAATATTTGATAAAAGTTAAAAATATTATGTGTATACATATTCCCCACTCAAAGCTCATGATGTGTGACTAAGGTGCAACAAGGGATGGTTCTTTGAGAAAGAACATAGTAACACATAATGCTGATGCTAAAAAAAAATTTCAATATTTTAAAGCAAAAAAAAAAAAGTAAATGAATGAAAAGTTAATAACTAAAAATTAAATGTAATGCATACCTTGACTTACCTTTATCGTAGGATGTTTATCTACTGTGTTGTTAGTTTTGATTGTGTAGGGCACATAGACTGCTTTTGACAAACCTAAGAATACAAAACTAAAGAATAAAAACAAATAAATGCAAGAAAATCCAAGATATATGGTGCTATGAGGATGGGACGTAATTGGGAAATTTGGTAGGATGGGGTGACAAGTGCCATGTTAGAGAAAATGACCAATTCAAACACAAGAGTAAATCGAGTAACTGAAAATCCAAGGATACTAAAGATTGAAAAAATCAAACAAGTAAACCTTAAGTGAAAAAGGAAAACTCACCAAGTCAAACCAAGGATACATGTCAAAAATGATGGATATAAAACATCCATGGAAAAAGAAGAAACAAAATAAATGGTAAAACAACATTGATGAGTGAGCAGTAATAATCCTTATCTCACTCAATAATGGAAAAAGGGTACAAACTCAGGTGTCAATGATAGGAGGATAGTACAACAATGATAAATGGTAAAAAAATAAGTAAAACAAGTCTATAAATGTAAAATCATGGTGTAAATAAAGAAGTAATCCATAGTTTCTCAAACATGTTGTTTCACTCTAAGGATAGATAAAACTAAAATAAAGTAATGCTAGCATGTTTTGAAGAGATGAAGAAGAAGGAATAATAGAAGAAAGGAAAATAGATTTGGAATCAAAATTTACCTGTAAAGGGGGGAAATGAAATGGTTTAAGGAAAAAATGAAAGAAAAACCAAGGTAGAGGAACTCTTTATCGAAGTCAAGACACTCAAATTAGGTTTTTCAAAATAAGAGGACTTTCAAACTTAAGGACTCTAAAGAAATTCTCTTAGTCACACAAGTCTTGGGTCAATAAATAAATAAGATATATCATCCCATGAAGGCTATATGCATGAAAATCAAAATGGACCTACCTCCCCACAACGTGTTCCTCATTCCTTAGGACCCCTTACAGAGCCATCAGTCTACTGTGAAGATTGGGTATTTGTGTGAGAAAGTAAGTAGCACCATAGAGTTTTTTTGAATTTTCCTATTCTAATCTATTGGCCTACTGTACCCCAAAGGACATTATATCTATGTGAGGCCAATTATTGAGTTTGAGATTTGATTAGAGATAGGAGATGTGCTTGTAATCACATATTTTGGTGTGATTTGACTTCTGAGGTTTGTATGTTACCTTTTAGATATCATTTTATTTTGATTCAAATGATTTAGATTTTAATATTCTTGATGAGTTTTTTTATTCCTCCTCCATATGGATTTGGAAAACTAAACATGGGTGCTAAATATGACTTTTATTTGAATACTTGGGACAATGTTTCTAAGAGAGATAACTTCAAAGAGAATGGGGTCTAATAATCTCATAAATCTAGGTAAAATAAAAGTGCTATCTTGATTTCGACCTTTTTCTATCCAATGTGAAGTGAGAGGAAGGGGAAATCAAGAGGAATGACACATGGAATAATTTGAATTGCTTTAAATCATAAAAAATGTGACAAAGGGGCAAATAGGGATACAATGACAATAAAGTGTGATTATGTATCATAAGAATGAGGAAAGTGGATGAAACATGCTAATATAGATTTTTGTGAAAATTCCTTCTATCAAAAGAAGCAAAAGCTAAAGTTTGAGAATAAGGATGTAAAAAGATGAAAAGATGGTAATTTTATGAGGGTCGAGTCCTATCCATGGTCTTACAATGAAACTTCATAAAAGAAAAACCCAAGGGGTGCCAATAAGTAAGTGAAAGATAAAGTGAAGTAAGAAAAAATATGGTAGTTTTGTGAGGAATATTGGGTTCTATCCATGGTATTATGAAGAAACTCAAAAAATAAAAACCCAAGGGGTGTTAAAAAGAGAACTGGAAAACATTAAGGAGAAAAATAAATAAAATATGGTAATTTTATGAGGAATGTCTAGTCCTATCCATGATCTTATGAAACAAATCACAAAATAAAAACCCAAGGGGTATCAAAATAAAAAAGTACAAAAAGATAAAGAAGACACTGGTACATCAAGAAACTAAAAGATTAAAGGGGAGGACTAAATGTTCATGAAAAGAAGGAACTTGTTACAAAGGGAAAGACCCATGTAAGAGGGAAAGATCCATGTAACTTAAAAAAAGTGTTAGATAGATGTAGATAGAAAACATGCAAATAAGGAAATGTTTAGGCAAATTACTTTTTTAGAAATTGTATGTTGGTGTGCTCTTTAAAAACATGGCCCTCATTCATTTGAAGGTAGTAGGTGCTTGGACCAAGTATATCTTTGACTAAATATGGGCCCCACCATTTTTGGGTATATTTACCTTCTTTATCATGGGTAAAATCTAATTTAAGGACAAGATTACAGACATTAAATGTGTGGACTTTATCATGTTTGTTATGCTACTTGGTAATGTAAGATTTATATTGGCGGTTATGCTGTAAGGTAGAAAGGCATAGTATATCAAGAAGATCAAGGGCATGATGATGAGATTCACATAATTATTCATCAATAATAATACCATGAAGAGATATATGAAGAGAGAGAAGCTCAAATTATAAAGGAAAAACTAACTTAGAACCATAGACTAATTAGAATGGAGTTTCCCTAGTGGTAGTATGGATGCTAGTCCGATAGGCCTAGAGTATAGGGTAAAGGTGAAGATGCCAATCCATATGGATTTCATGAATTGTCTCTTGGAAAATTTTGTTGAGAATTTTATTAGTGGCCTTAGCTTGTTCATTACATTGTAGATGATAGGGCATGGAAAATTAGTGATTGATTTTGAATTTATTGTAAATTTGTTTAACATGTTTGTTTTTGAATTTACCTCCATTATCTAAAATGATGGTATGGAGAACACCAAAGAATAAAATAACTTGATTAAGAATAAATTTATAAATGGTAGGACCAATGACATTAACAAGAGGCATGGCTTCTACCCACTTGGTAAAATATTTGGTACTAGTGATGATAAAAGCATGCCCATCTTGGGAGCAAGGTAGTTTGCCAATAAGATCGAATCCCCATGTGGAAAATGGCCAAGGAGATTTGATAGTTTGAAGTTCAATTAGAGGTGAATGGATGAAATCATCATGAAGCTAATAAATATTACATTTTTTAGCATATTTGATTGCATCATTTTCAATATTAGGCCAAAATTAACCCATATGTAAGCATTTTCAAGCTATAGCATGTCCACTACAATGGCCACCATAAATTCCCCCATGTGCTTGTTCAAGAAGAAGAAAGACCTCATCTTGCATAACATAATTGAGAAAGGTACCTTCAGTTAATGATAATAAATGATTTTATGTCAAAATACATATTTAAAATATTGTTTACGAATACTTGTCTTTTCATGAGAATCTAAATTAGGAAGATAAGTTTGATGTTTCAAGAATTGAATTATATCTTAGTATCATGGGATTTATTTAATGGTAAAAACTTCAATATGATAGATAAGTGAATTTGGTGGTTGAGTTGAAGATGGATATTTTCTTATTTGTATAAGAAAATTAGGATCAAAAAGGACTTGGTGGGGATGAAAGAGAGATGTTGAAGAGGCAAGAGAATCCATAATGGAATTTTGATCTCTAGGAATAGGCTTAATAGTGAAAGAGATGAAATACTTAGCAAGAGTGGTTGCAATTTGATGATAGGTAATGAGGTTCTCACTTTTAAATTGATAATCACTACTGACTTGGTGGTAAACAAGCCGAGAATCATGTAAATCATGAAGGTATTGAATGTATAAATCAAGAGCAACTCTCATGGCTAAGATAAGAGATTCATACTCTACCATATTATTGGTGACATCAAAGGTGAAGCCAAAGGCCAAAGGAATGATATTGCCAAGAGGATTTATGAGAATACAACCTACCTCAACTCCTTGAAGGAATTTAACACCATCAAAGTGAAGGGTCCAAGTATCCTCATGCAAGTCAACATTGATTTCAGGAAGCTCCTTGATAACTACTTTTGGTTTTGTAGTATAGGAGGGAGTAGTGGATTCATCAAGTTTATTGGCTTCAAGAATAGAAATAAAGCTATGAAAATAATCTTTGAGAGAAATAACTTGATTAAGACCTTTGATGTAAAGGATATTATCATTTAGAATATTATCTTGAAGAAAATAAGTAGATGGTATGGGAGCTATGATAAGTTGATCAGCTATGACTTGCCCTTTGATAGCTTTTTGAGTGACAATATGGAGATCAAATTCCATAAGGAGGACCATCCATTTACCAATTATATCTCCAAAAAGGAATGTTTTAGAGAATAAATGATGAAGTGGGTTAGAATGAATAATGACATAAGTAGTTTGGTAAAGCATATAGTGGTGAAGCATTTTAGCTATAAAATAGATGGCGAGGCAATCATGCTCAACTTTGGTATAATGTGTCTCATAATCGACGAGGCCTTAGATAATGTAGTAGATAACATACTCTCTTCTTATATAATATTTTTGGGAAATAATTGCCCTAATTTAAAAAGGTGTAGAAGATGTATAGAGAATTAAATGTTTATCATTGGAAGGAGGATGAAGTGTAAGTGGATGAAGCAATAATTCTTTCATATTATCAAAAGATTTTTTACATGGATCCATCCATTCTAAAGTAGTACCTTTCTCGATAATTAAATTGATAGAGTAAATTCAATATGACATTTTGGGTATGAATCATGTAATTTCCCCAAGTTCACTTAAATAAGTATGAATGTCAAGAATAGAGTGAGGAATGGGTATTTTGATGATAACACTAATTTTGGCAGGGTCAAAATCAATGCCATAGAGAGAATAATAATCTTAATTTTTTTCTAGATATGACTCGAAAGACACATTTGTAAGGATTAATTATAACTTTGTATTTAAGGAGATAGTCAAAGATGATATCAAGATCAAAAAGATGATTATTATGATGTTTGGATTTAGCAATGAGATCATCCACATAGGTTTCAACAATTTTGTGGATGAGATCATGAAATATGTCAGTCATTTCTCATTGGTAAGTGAATATAGCATTCTTAAGATTAAAGGTAATTTTGACATAGAAATAGGTGCCCCATTATATGGTGAAAGTTCTCTTATGTTGGTCCTTGGGGGCAATGTGAATCTGATTGTATCCTAAGAAGCCATCTGTAAGAGATAACATTTTGTAACCAGTCGTGGAATCCACATTGGCATTTATGGAAGGTAGAGGAATTTTGTCCTTGGGAAAAGCAAGATTAAGATTATATAAATCAATACAAATGTGAATAACCATAGTGACCTTCTTTCAAAGAGAAATAATGTTGGAAACCCATTTAGAATAATCCACTAGTTTGATAAATTTAACATTGAGTAGTTTGATGATTTCCTTATGACATAAATTAGAAACTTCAAGTGGAAATTTTCTTTGTTTTTGATGCATAGGATTGGAATCAGGATAAGTAATAATGTTATTAACCATAATTCAAGGGTTAATTCTAGGCATGTCCTCTTAGGACCAAGAAAAATCCTCATGATATTTATCAAAGAATAAGCTAAAATTATCATGTGCAATAGGTGTGAGTTCACGAAAGACAATATTTGGTTGAGGATAAGATAGAATACCATATTTGATGCAAGTAATTTCTTTAATAAGCATGGAATTTATATCTTTAAAGTGGTATGGTGCATTAGGTAAGGAAAAAATTAGATTTGTTTTAGGGTCAATGCTAGCAAAAAAATTGTTGAAGCAAGGAGTTTTAGTTTTGAAATTCCCAAGTTTATGATGCTACCGAGGAAGTTGAGGTTCTCAAGCATAAATTAACTCCAAGATAGCTTCATCATTAGGTAAGGTAGGAAGAGGACCATAATACTCAACATCTACTTCAAGATCTAGAATTTGATTTCCATGGTGATCATACTCAGAATGTATCTAATGAACATTAGTTGCCTTAACATCTAGCGTAATTTTAGGAGTAGAAGAAATTGATGGATTAGGAGTTGGAATATCAGTGGGTTAAATGATGGGAGAAGGATTAGATGTAATGATTGGATTGATAGGTGGTAAAGGAGATGTATAAATTTCTAGAGGTTTGGAAGGTATAATTTTCTCTACCATATAAGGAGTATCGATAAGAGGAGAATTGGTAGGAATCACATGACCCCCAAGATCCAAGGTATGATCTATAAAAATGGTATGAAAATATTGATTAAAATAATGAATTTGGGCTAAGGTTTCATGATAATGCTGGACATCCAAGTTTCTATATCGAGCTTGGAATATTACATAATTGTCATCATAAGTGGGAGAAATTGTACATGCTTGAGAATCAAGGGGATTTTAAGAGTGTGAAGTCCCAATATTACTGAATGTACAAGGATACATGATTATATGATCTTGAAATAATTTGGCCACTCCAAAATCATTGAAAATGAAGGAATCTTCAGGGAAAGAAGTCTCTTGAGCATTACATAGAGGGGAAAATTGGTAATCTCATCAATAAAAGGAATAGTATGATCCTTGGGTAATAGATAAGGAGGAAGCCATTGTGAAATTTAGGGATGTAACTTGGTATTTTTACAAGTATATTGTAATTTATTGGGCTCATCATCATTGAAATCCACAAGAGTAACTTTTAAATTAGGATTCATGATGATGAACTTGGGTAAATGAACACTATTGATCTTAGGAATTTTAGGAATACGATATTATGATTTAGGATTAGGAAGTTGAATGTTCCATGGTTTGGGATCAACTTCATGTTTGTACTATTTTATACTATGTGTAAATTTAATACATTGAATACTAGAATAATAAATGGCCCTCATTCTAAGTCCATAGATGACCAAGAAGTATGTTGTAACATAGGGGTAAGTCAAGGATCATAAGCTTAGTTTGAATAGTCTTAGGTTAAATGGTTAATGGAATCCAAATACAACCAAGTGGCTTTTGATTTGTCTTATCAAAACCATGATAGGTAATGTGGGTTTGTTTGAGATGATCCTTGTTATAACCAAGTTGTTGGATGAGCCATAGAGATGTCACATTAATACAAAAACCTTCATCAACTAGAACTTTCTGGATAATAGTGGTATTAATGGCTACTTTGATGAAAAATGGTGGATCATCAACACAAAAGAGAATTTCATCATTGATCATGTCCCCTTTAAGGAATTCAATAGTGGGCTTGGAATAAGGACACATAGTTTCAATGGTATTTACATTGGTAGGTTGAGATTCAATAGAAGGTGGTTCCTCATCTAAGGAGGATAGATCATCAATTTCTTGGAGTTGTTGCATAATGCATTTATGATGATAGGGAGAAGTATGAACCAAATACAAAAGGGGAATCTTACAAGGCATAGAGTTGAGTTATTCAAGGAAATTCTAATGAGACTTAGAAGAACTAACATGAGGTTTAGGAGGTAAATTAGATTTTTGAGGAATAGATGTGGTTAGAGGATTGAAAGGAGGAGATGGTTCCTCTTGGGATTTTGAAGCAAGATTAGTAGTGGTAGTATCTTTAATAATTTGTTTGTCTAAATATAGTTTATTAGGTTTGATAACAAGATATTTATGAGATGGTTTACGATGATAATTAACCTTAGTAGTATTGACATATTGAGAATTGTTAACATATTGGTTATAACCAATGTTAATGGCACAAACATCTATGGTATGAGATTTATTATTTGAAGAATATTTTTGATTATTAGAGGTATAAGTTTTGGAAGCTTGTAATTTTTGAGAAACAATAATGTATTCTTGATGATGAAAATTGATCATAGCTTCATCATTAAATAAATCACCAAGCATATATGAGACAAAAATTTTAGTGAGCCCTCTACAAAATTCATGAGAATGTCCAATGTCAGCATGGAACCAACAAAATATATTGGGGTCATACCACTTAGGAGGAGCATTGGGATAGATGAAAGGTTTAGAGGGTGGTAAAAATTATTTCATTTGCTAAACTAAAAGAGGTGTATGAGAAGGTGAAAGAATATTAGTTTTGGCAACTCCTAGTTTGGTTTATGGAGTATTAGTAGTAATAGCATTAGATGTTTGGAAATATACTTTAAGAAATTTAGTATTAGGTTTGAATTACTTCATAATAAAGTCATGATGTTTAAATTGATTAAGAGCTTCATTAAGTGTTTGAGGAGTAAAGGTTTAAACCTTATATTGGAGAGTGGGAGTCAAAGTTGTGATAAAGATTTTGAACAAGTTATCATCAGTCATTTTATGGTCAGCCTTATGAGATAAGTATTTCCATCTTTTGATAAAGTCATGATGTGATTCAGTGAGATATTTCTTAGCATTGATGAAGTGGCTAAGATAATTTTTGGGAAGGTCATTATGCTGAAACTCTTTAACCAAAGGATTAACAAAGTCTTCAAGTTACCAAATAGAATGTTGGGGTAGTTGATTATACCATTCTAATACATCACTAGTGAAGGTTTTTACTAAGAGTTTAATTTTGATGAAGGTATTAGTTTAGATCCACTCTTTGTAAAGGTTGCTAAAGTCTTTGAGAAATAAGGCAGGGTCTTTAGTCCCATCATATTTTATAGTTGAAGATATGTTACCAATATCAATGGAAATAATGAAGGGAGATAAAGGATCATTTTTGAATGGTTTGAAGCATCTTGTTATTCATTATGGGTTGAAGAATAACATTACCTAAGGCATCCCAAAGAGGTGGAGGAATGTAATTAGGATTAGCTTGAGGATGGATAGTTTGAGGTTGATTAGCTACATTGATTAAATGTTGTTGAAGTTGAATCATTTATTTGGTATTATATTTTTACATTATGTTCATTTTTTGGATGAGTTGAGCTAAAATTTGAGTTGTAGCAAGAGGTGGGTTGGTATTGGTAGGAGCGTTCCCCAAATTGGTGTTAGGGGAGGATTACTAGAATAAGGATTATTAGTGAGATTTTTAAATGAACTTGTATCAATTACTTCCACATTAGTTTGAATATTTCAAGATGAGAAGTTTCTTGGTAAGTAAGGAAAGGATTAGATCCATTAAATTCATCTTAAGGTGTTATTTTCACCATATTATAGTTCATAGATCAAATAGGAAAATAGGTACCCCAAGAGTAATGGTGCTCTTAGGAGGAAAAGAGAGAAAGAAATGAACACACCATATAGTATCTAAATGGATTAAAGCTATCCAAGAAGACTCTAATAAGAGACTTCATTATGACTGAAGATAGATGAAAAAATGAAAAGGAGAAATAGAGAACTAGATTGATAAATAGGGAAGGTAGAAAGTAGTATAAGGTTGACTAGGTTAACCTAGCACAAAAATAGAGGTTGTAGATAGTATAGGGTCAACTAGGTTGATTTAGTACAGTTAATAGAAGATGGAAAAAGGTACAGTGTCAATTTGGTTGACCCAATACAAGAGATAGTTAAAATTAATAAGTTTATACCATAGTGTGAATTGAAGCAAGATGACTTTTTGCAAGTACTTTGAAAAGAAACAACTAAAAGGAAGAAAAAAATCAATTGGATTAGAGCTGGTCAATCTAATTAAGGCACATAACACAAAACCTTGCACCAACATTGGCTAATGCAAGTTTTTTCAATGCAAAATATAATTGAGAAAATAGTAAGCAACCAACTTGAAATTGAATAGATAACTAATTGGTCAACCTAAGTATTTATTAGATTATTAGAATATGATTTTAAATGTGATGGGAAGTTGGTTATAAGCAAGGAACTAGAAAGAAATCTAAAGATGGTTTTAGGTAGTTTGGGCTGAAATGGATCTATAGTGGTATTGTTATAGGCTTGGTATTGGGGCCTACCCCATCACTTCACACACCATGGTGATAAGGGTGTCAGGTGCTTATCCAAAATATACCATTAACCATGATTTATACTTGAATAAAATATCAAGTCAGTTTCCCCCTTGGTGATGAAATCCAAGTAGGTTGGCCTTGGCTAGACAAATGTTAAAATGATTTTTTAGATTTTGTCATTTGGTCATGTGTGCATAAAATAGAAAATAGTGAAACTAAATGATTTATTAAAAAACCACCTAATTAAACTATGTGATCTATTCTAAGCATGTAAGCAACTACAGAAGAAAGTGTGAATTAATTAATAGCATACAAGGTTAATTCTGACTTTGAAATAAGGTACAATGTTTATATGGTTAATAATGTATGCAAAAAATATAGAAAGGGTCGACTGGGTTGATCCTATATTATGGAAAAAGGTCTAAAAATGAATAGGTTCGGCAGAGTCGACCTAGTTATCTATACAACACATAAAACATAGAATTGGGTTGATAAGGTCGATCTAGTTGATTATGTAAGGGTAGTTTTAAAGACTACAAATTGTGAAAACAAATACTATAAAAAAAGAGACAGAGATATAAAAATTAACCTTGATGGATCAGATGTGCAAATAATGAAGATTGATGTTTAAGAAACTTGATATATGCTTGTAAATTATACTAATTGGGTTGACTAGGTCGATCAAGCTTTGTAGGAACCTACGACTGAGTGCCTAGAATGTATAGGGTTGATTGGGTTGACCTAGTATGCTGAATAGGATGCATAAAAATGTATAGGGTTGACTGGGTCAACCTAGTAGGCTAGACTAGAAGTTTGAAAAGATGAAAATAGGGTTGATTTAGTAGCTTGTACTTAAAAACCTTTGCACAAAAATTAGAATTAGTTGATGCAATTGACCCAATATGGAAAATATATGATAAAAATAATGATGAAAAAGAATAAAATAAAGAAATAAGGTGAAAAAATACTATAAGGGTTAGTTCATGTCAATTTTACTAGAATATATGTAATAAAAAATGCATCATATCTATAAATCAATCTTGACTTGGAGAAGATAGAGCATACCTACACTTCTGATTGGGAATACATTTGTCAAGCGGGAGCATGACCAAGATGGGGATCTACTAGACCCTATTATGGGATCACTTTTAATAATACACCATGTTATGAAGGGTTTCAAAGCCTATAGTCTAACACAATCATGCAATAAACCTAAAAGAGTCCTAGGTTTTAATGTTCACTCTATTCTAATAAACAAGAAAGTAAATCTAATTAGTGCACACCAAAGATTATGGCACAATATGAGGGTTTAGTAAATCAATCAAAACATGTATATGAGAATTTTAATGAAGCTAAATATGATTAAAACCATAATACATGGAATATGAAGAGTAATATTATTCAAGCCAATACTAATTCTACTTTTATCTACTAAAGAGAGGAGAACAATGTTAGAATATACTTACCTGGATGTGAAACTGTCAAGATTCAATCTCTCCCTTGGCCAAATGGGATTTGAAAGAGGTTGTGGTTTATAAGGATAACTAAAAAAGGCTAAAGCATCCAAGACTTATCCACAAAAATAGATTATCCAAGTATAAACCTTAAGCTAAGTCTCCTCAAGTAGAATGGTGGAAGATTAGATTATAAAGAAGCATGAGAGAGTAATAACTCTTGATTGAATATTAAAATAATGATGAAATGATCTTATATTTATCGGTATATCTCATCCTAAATGTTTCCAAATATGTCAGCTGCATGGGTTTAACTATATGCTTTTAGGAGATAAATCACTAGGTCAGCCAAAGGGCTAACACAACTCAAAGTGAAAAATACCCCTAAATAGTACAAGGTCAACCTAATTGACCTTGTATAGTAATTAGAGGATGACAACTATACAGGGTTGACCCAATCGACCAAGTATAGTCAACTGGTGAAAGGGGATCAAGGTGAGGAAAAGAAGGATGGAAAGAGGAAAAAGACTGGAAGAATGGCAAGGGAGGAGTAATAGCTTAGGGAATGGTTTTAGGATCTAGTTGGATTGGTATTAATGTGGAAATAAAGGACAACAATCCTAAAAAGCACCAAAGGTTTTCCCACCCCTTTTTGGGTGCACCCCTTAGGGCATACACTTAGAGAGATTGAGTCTCGATGGGTTCCTACAAGATGTAAAGCATCAATATTTGATAAAAGTTAAAAATATTATGTATATATAGGTAGGATGGGTTATATAAGATAGTTTCAATGGGTTAGATAGATGAGAGTGGTGGGATAGGTAGGCTTAGATTGATAAATTTATAGTGATTAAGGATTAATGGGTTGTTTATGGTGTAGGAAAACTAAGGAGTATTAGTTTGTAGATTATGCCATCTATTAGTGATTCACAAGATGCATAGACTGACTCTAGTGGATTATGGAGTCTTAGAGATGACTAGCCATGATTTAGATAGACTGAGCTTTGATCACAACATTAGTAGAGAAGTGGCACTCTGAGACTAGTACATTTTATTTTATTACTAGGGAGATGACCATGACCTTAGATGGCATGCTATGTATTTATCGACTAATAATGAGAGGTGATTCGATCTACTAATGATTATAAGAGCTACGTAATATTATGTGAGAAATTTTAGGTTAGGGTGTGAGACATATGGATTGACATAGACAAGGCCTTTAAAGATGAGTCAATTGATAGGTTGAATCTAGTGGTGATCTCTTGTTATTAGCATACTATTGCCAGATAAGAGTGGATAATGGTTTCATCTTAGGTTAGGAGATGTGATTATGGATATAGTTCAATATTTTCATCTATTTTCCTATGGTCCTACAATTTTATGTCACTTGTATATGGAGTTGCACATGGGTGTGTATATAGTGGCAACCAACTTTGGTCCATCATTTTTACTTAAGATTGAGAGTTGGGATCAGATAGTGATTGAGAGACTGTTAGGTACATATAGAGGTATTGAGCCTAATTAGCCCCTAGTGTTTGGTTGTTACATCATTTGGGAGTATAAATATCCCATTATGGAGATATGTAATTCTATAAATAGGCTTTTAATAGTTTGAGGGATAATCAGATCATATAGATGCCCTATAGAAAGGTCTAGTGGAGATGGGCCAAGGATGCAAATGTTATGAGATTTATGCTTATGGAGTATTACCTAAATAGTTGACATGATTATATTATTGAGAGATATAGGCTATAATGGGTTCATAGATAGTTTGAATATCAACAAGATATCCCTAGGGAGGATCACTTATTTGCATGTAGTGACAGGGAGAAGACCCAATGGGGTAAGACAATGGATCAAGTATTGGTGAGGTGAATTATTTTAGAATTGTACTAGTTATGTGGGATTATTAGACACCAATGGTAGATCTTATGGTTATAATTTCATACATAAGATGTTGGTTACATAAACATCATAAAACATTACTGAGATGACTACCAAGAGTAAGGAAGAGAGTGATACATAGGCTCATGTAGGAACATGCTCATTTGAGGAGGAGATAGGTTTGGATACCATAACCTCAGGAATAAGATTAGCAATACAAATAATATGGGAAGGATGGGGGTGATCTGGCATTAATTTCATTGATAATGAATATCAGGGGGTTGAGGGAAGAGACTAGGCTAAAGGTAGAGACCAAGCTATGAGGAAAGCGATTCTAGATGTTATAGGGCCTTTCAACCCAACAATCAATGTAGCTAATCATGAATAACTATATAGATTGAGATAAGAGGTATAGGTTAGGGCTGTAGAGGTGGTAAGAATCACCATAGAGTGTGACATGTACCAATTATAGGTTGTAGACTTATAACATCAGATCATATAGAGGGATGTTCAGATGGGGTATGTATTGGGTCAACTGATAGGGTTATTGGGATAAGTTGGGGTGAAATAAGCATAAATAACATAATTATAAGAGAAAATAAGCTAAATCCAATCTTACATGGTTAGATTATAAATTTATAAAGGTAGATCCATACCTAAGATGCATAGATATTAGATCTACAGGGGTAGATTGGGTAGATCCAAGTAAGGTTGAGCTAGAGAGAGGTAGAGCTGCAAGTGGCCAAGAGGGCCAAGGAGGAAGATGGTTCCTTATTATAGAGGCAGGGTTTTGGGGATATTACTAGGTAGATTTCCCACTTGACATGTGAGGTACAATATTATAGAGATTTATATTAGGGTTCATTGTCAGCAGACCAGTGTGCCCCATCTTATAGACTAGTATTTCCTCTTAGTCAATGCATCAGGTAGTAAGGAGGCCTTCAGGATGATAGTGATCTAGATTTTATGGGATAGGATGTATATTTTGGACATGTATTATTATATTTAGCACATGGATGCCCATAGGGTCCTTATTGTATCTATATATTTTGATTGGACTCTATGGACATTGTATGTGATTATGGGACTATTTATATGACATTGTGTTGATGTGATTGATGATGTATTAACTAGATTAGAAATTTTAATATTTGTGATTACATAAGATATTTAGACATAGATGTATGCATAGAGTGTTTTACCTATATGATGATGATGTATGGATTAGACTAGATAGTTTATTAATTTTGTGATTATGGATGTTATTTGTTTATAATGATGTGGATGATTTGCATTATTATATGATTGTGTGACATGGTTTAGAGATAAATGATTTATTATTTTTATTTTTCATGGGATAATGTGATGTTATAATGAAATGGAAAATGTTGTAACTTATGACACGTGCTAAGATATAGATAGGTAGTCTATTGATTTTAGTCATATATCTCATAAATTGATATTAGGTAAAATCATCTTGCACCAAGGAGATGGGATGGATAAGTTAGTAGGCTAGGGTTATAATTAAATGTTAATAGGGGGAGTGGATATGAATTATGGGGTCTTGAATCCATTATAAATGTCGGCAACCCAATTTTGCTATTGCACTATGATGACAAGTGTACCTACAATATTTGTATAGTCATGGTCACATTTGATTCATAGTGTGTAGGGATTAGAGTGGGAACTTTGTTAATGATGTTCCCAATTTCCTCATTGGGTAGTCATTTAAGGCCATCCTTGTTCCCATTATAAAAAAACTAGACAAGATATTTACAAGAACTAACACTTAAAAAGATAATATAACAAGACAATGACAAAAAGGGTTAAGATAATTTAACAAGAAATACCATAATAAAATATTTACATGTCATAATGATATTAACAAGACATCCTAATGAAAAATATCTACTTTTGGATTCAAAAACTGAATACACACATTGACTATGAATAGGATGACTCAATAAAATGTGTAAAAGTTATTTAAATGATTTATAAACATAACTTAAAGAAAATTAAATAGTGTAAATAAGAAATATAATGATTATATTATTTACAAGATGGTTTAAAACCCTAGGATGGCATGAATAAAGATAAAAATGACCTAATCAATACTGGAATATAAAGTGTGATAATGTATTTATAGATAAATGATTATAACTAATAGGTTATTCATGACATTTTTTTGGCAAAATGAGTTATTAACAAAACACCCAAGAATAGTGCCCAATAATCTTTGTGGTAATCGAGATAAGGATCAACCTATATATAATGACAATCCTAGGATCTAAAATGAAATTTTAGGATTTGATTTCATACAAAACCTGTTATATATCCTAGAGTATAAATATTATATGAACCTTCTTTAGTAATGAAGTTAGTGGGTATATATGGATTTTTACTTAGGAAGTGAATGGAGATGGACAAGGTTGGGTGAAATTGAGGTTGATAGGAAGAAGAGTCATTTGGGAGGATTCAATTAGGATTTAGATGTCGAAATGAAAGGAGTGGTTTTAAAAGTGGATTAGATGTTCTAGATAACTCTCCAATAGGTATCCCCTTCACACTTTCAATAATAATATTCCCTAGTCCTAAAACTTATATCTCGTAATTTTCAAAATCATGTATTTCATACCCGCTATTAGTATCACGGTCATATGGGGAGTGAGTGGATATGATGGAAAGATGGAATAAGTGTTATGGTGATGGATGGATGTACCCCTAATTATGGGGTCTTATAGATGGAGGATAGTTTAGATCCCTTTAGGTATAGAACTGCTTCAAATGCATAATGCTCATGGGATCATCAAGGTCATCACCATCTAAAGTGGCCAATTATAGGCTTGTGATCTAAATTTTGTAATAATAACATAGGGCCCAAGCTAATTTTCTTCAATTCTTGCTTTCTTTTCATACCTTGCATTAGTGTTTTTTTAATTTTCTTTTAGGATTAGGTTACCAACTTCAAATTATTTAGAGTAGATATTTTAACAATATTAGAACTTAAGCTTATTTTTATAGGCCCTAAGATTCCCAAGGGCATTTTGATGCTTTTCATTTAATAACTCTAGCTCCTGTATCTATCCCTATCTATAGTTATTATTTGTTATCATGCCCCTGAAATATATTCATAATGAGGGGAGCTCTACTTCAATAATCAAGATTACTTATGCTCCATATACTAGAGAGTATAGAGTATCCACAATAGGTATTTGAATGCTAGTTCTATAGGACCAAAGTGTAGGATATAACTAAAGATGATAGTTTATTATAGCATCATTGATAATTTTCTTTAGAATCTTGATAAGTGTTTTATTTGTTGATTTTGCTTGTCTATTAACCTAGGGATATTAGGGTGTAGAGAAATACTGTGCAATATGATAGTGATTACACAAGTCTTCTACTTCCTAATTTTTTAAAGATTTGCCATTATCTGATATGATTTTAGCTAGGATTCCAAAGAGGCAAATGATTTGATTCAAAATGATCTTTGATATTTGTATACATGTCATGTAGATTAGTGGCATTGCTTCTACCCATTTGGTGAAATACTTTTTAGCTATGATAATGAAACTATGTCCATATGATGATGTAGCATTAATCTTACCGATAAGATCTAGTCCCCATATTTAAAATGGCCATGGGATCATTATAGGTTGTATCTCTTATGCAAGGGTTTGGATGAGATTGCCATGCTTCTAGTAGGATACACATTTATGTACATACTAGTAGGTTTTGAGATCCATTATGGGCCAAATCTAGTTTAGAGTAACTTCTTGTCTAGGGCCATTCCACTAACATGGCCTCTATAGATACTATCATATACCTCCTTACAAGAATAGCCTCCTCTAATGTTAGGAATATTAACAAGGTCACATCATAGCCTCATAGATTGATCATGCTACTGAGGATGGTATAATGAGATGTTTGATGGATGAAGGATTTATATTGGTGGTGATTGAGGTTTGGTTGTAAGATATTAACATGGATGTAGGTGTAGATGTCATGGTACCAAGGTTGACTAGGATCAAGTATGGCACAAATTTGATAATGAGAAATTGCTTGATGAGTAGGAAATAATAATTATTCAATGAGAATTTTCCTTAAAAAACATCCTTTAGAAGATCTATTAAAGAACCAATAGTGGCCATTGAGTCAACAGTTTTATTACTTCCTATAGGAACTTCTTCAAAAGTTATAGATTGAAACTTTTACTTCAATTGATCAAACATTTGCTTATAAGGAAATACATTCTCATCCTTGGTCTTAAAATCTTCATTCACCTATTTATTAATCAAATAATAATTGATAAATACCTTAAGGTACCAAATATTCCACTAGATGGAAACTTGTAATTTGACAACTAATGCCTCATATTAAGCAACATTATTTGTGCTTGAGAAAGAGATTTAAAAGTCTTTAAGGATTAGGTCACCTTTTGGGATTACCAAAAGGATTATTGATCCCAACCCATACATGGTAAAAGAGCCATCACAATATAATTTTTAGCCAGTTTATTCTTTAGTTGTTAATATAGATTCATATAAGAAGGTCATGAATCGGTTTAGTGTCTACTATGGGCTTTGCTGCTAGTTGATCCATGACATCTTACCCCTTGAACGAATTTTAATTCACATACTTGATATCAAATTTACCTAGTAACCTGATCTATTTATCCATTCTTATAGTTAATGATGACTTAGACAACATATATTTGAGCGGGTCAACTTTTTCTATGAGCTTGACTTGGTTGTTCAACATATAATGCCTAATTTTTTGTGAGGTAAAAACCATGAAAAATCAAACTTTTTATATACAGGGGTGTAATTGTGCTCATATGAAATTAGTGTTCTGATTAGATAATAAATAACTCTTTATTTTCCTTTCTCATTATGCTGTGCTAAGAGGGCCCCTATAATGCATGGTATAACAAAGATATATAAGAGTATTGGTATTTTTGATATAGGTGGTGATAAGACTAGAGGTTTTACTAGATACTACTTCAAATTATCAAATACCTTTTGACATTCCAAGTTCTAGTCAAACTGAGCTCCTTTCTTTAGGATATGAGTGAAGGGATGACATTTATCAGTGAACTGAGATATGAACCGATGAATGGCCTATAATTTCCCTTGAAGGCTTATTAATTACTTTAGGTTCTTAGGGGGATGATTTTCAACAATGAGTTTCACTCAAGTAGGTTATACTTCAATGCATCACCTAGAGACTATAAATCCCAAGATGTTTCCTAAAATGACTTTGAATACACATTCTTTGGGGTTCAATCTAACCTTGTATTCCTTGGGCCTCTCAAAAATCCATCTAAGGATAATTGAATATTCTGATATGAGCTTAGACTTTTCTAGGATGTTTTCCACATAATATTCCATAATATCATGCATCATGTCATAGAATATGACTTTCATGGCCCTTTGATAATTAACTCCCACATTTTTTAGACCAAATGGCATTACTTAGTAGCAGAAGGTCTCCCATGGAGTGATCAATGTAGTTTTATGTTGATCTTTAGGAGTGATTTTAATTTGATTATAATCAAAAAAATTGTCCATGAGGGAAAACATTTCATATCCATCAATAGATTCCACAATCATGTCAATATTATGTATAAGAAAGTCATATTTAGGACATGCCTTGTTTATGTCCCAAAAGTTGATATAAATTCTTATTCCTTCTTATGGTTTGGGAATAAGGATGATATTAGAGATCCACTTAGAGTAGTCAATGGTTCAAATAAACCTGGTTTCCAAGAATTTATGTAGTTCTTCTTTTCCCAATAAAGTTACATTAGGGTGCATTTTGTGAAATTTCTACTTAACTAGTTTGGCATTCAGATGGACCATTAGTGATGTACCACCAAGGTAGGATCTAACCTAGGTATATCATAATAACTCCATGAAAATACATCAATAAATTCCTTAAGAAGCTCAATGAGAATTTTTTACCCCTAAGATGTGAGAATTGCCCCCAATTTGACAATTATAGGATTTTCATCTATTTCAATACTTACTTCTATGACTTCCTTAATAAGAGAATGTGACTAATCTTGAAGATAGGTTGGGGTCTATGGTAATTATTCTCTTAAAGAAAATTCATTTGGAGGTTCTGCATCTAATTTAGGATAAGATTCTTGTTTACTAAGAGTTGATTTGATTTCTTCCATATTTGGAGAGGGATCATTTTCATCATATTCTTCTTCTTCTATTTGATTTAGTGACTCTTGTTGCTCTATAAAATAAGCTAAATCATTTAAATGAATAATGAATCCTTTATTATGGTCTCCTAATGACATAAAATCTTGATCTCCCATGTATATAGTGATAGCCTCATCATTTTGGAAACATCAAAGGATGGATCATTTTTATGATCCCAATCTATGAGTGTGGGGTATCAGAGGGAGATGTTGATGGTGGAAATGGTAGTGTTAAAGAAGAGGTTAGTGTTAGCCAAGTCTTCATAGAGACTATATATGAAACCCATCTCAACTTCTTTTTCAGAAGTAGATTCTTAAAGAACTAAAGAAGTATTTGTGATGATAGTGTTTAGGTCAATTCCTAGTGATTTTACCCTGGGCCAAGATGTTTTGGATGTTCTTGAACACCAATAGGTTCCATCATGCCTTGTTCTTCTTGACCTAATCCTTTTCCCTTGTAATGCATGTTCTAGATCATCTTCTAAAGTTGGGGGTATTTTTCCTATGAAATTATAGGCCTCATCTTCGAGAATGATCCAAAAATAACTAGGTTATTCAAAATATTCATCTGATAACATCCCTATGGTTGTGAAGGTCACTGACACAAACTGATAGATAACAAGTTTGTCTTACCTCATATCTAGGGAACCATAGCTACATGGGGATAATGAAAGGTTCCATATGAAAATATTTTTGTATTATAAGAGTAACTTTGGGTACTAGGGTGGTAACAAACAGGGTTAGATTGTTCCATTTGGTAGGTGTGAAAGTGTTCAATTTCCCTTGGGATTGTGACCTCCATTCCTGAGTGTGGAAATTTTATACATTGGTGGTAGGTAGAGGGTACCACTCTCATCTCATGGATCTAAGGGCATCCCAAAATCATATTATAGGGAAGATCTATGTCCACTACAAGAATTAAGGTTTGGTGGACTATGAGACCCACAACTATAAGAAGATATATAGTGCAATTGGATGGCCTTTCATTATCATCATATGCCTTAATAATTATTAAATTTATCCTTAGTGAGGTTGAAAAATACCCCAACTTCTTAATAAAGTTAAGATTACACAAATTTAGGGCTGATCCTCCATCTATAAGTACCTGTGGGATTTTATGATTAGTAATGGAGATTTTAATGAATACTGGATAATTATGGTGAGGTCCTATGCATGGAATATACTGGGCACTAAAGGTAATGTGTTTTTAAGGGGATAAATGACCCACCAAGGCTTGAAATTTACTTGTGTTAATATCCTTAGGGACTTTTAGTTCATTCTAGGCTTGATTTAGTATCTCTCGATGCATAGACAATGTTTTGAGAAGATCCACAAGAGAGATTTGGGTAGGGGTCTTCTTGAGTTGATGAATGATATCATATGGTTTATTGGAAGAAATTGAGACTTTATTAGGGATAGTGACTTTATGATATGAGGATGTAGATGGGTCCTTTGGAGGTACTCCAAGAACTATGATTTTGCCACATTGTACAATGATTATAAAATAAACTATTACCTTATTTATTTTTAGGTTGGTAGATATACAAGCTCTTGGGGGACTTGAAATTTGATGGTATTAATGTAATGGTAAGGGACGGAGTGATATTAAATTATATTGGAAGTGGAATATTGACCTTGATCCTTGGTTGGTTTCTTCTATCTTTGGTCATGCTTAGGTAATGGATCCTGATAAATACCCACTTGCTAGTTTTTGGATTGACTTGTTGGCCTCTCCCCTTCAACATTTATTTATAATTTTCTATTAAATCCTAGATGAAGTTCTTAATTACATACATTTCTCAGTATCATGCCTTTTAACTCAGTGGTATGAACAAATTTCATCTTCTTGGTTCCAATCAAGGCATGGCTTGTTATCATCCAATGGTTGAATTTTTAGGAGAGTGATCATATTAAAAATAATTAATTGTTACAAGACCATTTATATGGGTACACAAAGATATTTATATACATTTCCCCCATTCTAGGCTTAGGTTTCCCTCTTGGTATAGTTAAATTGGAGACATTTTGATTTTTGGTAGTGGGGGGAGCTTTCTGCACTATTTTTACATGTTTTGAGTTAGTGACACCATCCCATACTACATTTTTATTCTTATTAAGTACTTTAGGTTTACTCAAGAAACTATTATCTTGGTTTTGACTTTATTCATTTTAGGTACATAATTTTATCATCCCCATTTTAATGAGCACTTTTTAAATATAAATACCCTTCTTTATAATATCTTCAAAGGATTTAGCACACTATAGTTTCAATTGATATTTTAATTCAAAAGTTATATTTTTGATTAATATCTTGACTAAATCATTTTTAAAGATCGTGAAATGGAATCAGCTAGCAAGTCTTCTCCATCATTGTAAAATTGATGATAGTCTCGCCCCATTTCTTTTTTTAGTGTTATGTTTTATAATTTCTTAGAAACTAGGGGTTAGTTACTTAACAATAAAGGGTCTAGATAAAGGGGGAAATTGTAGTTAAATATAGTAAATGATAGAGTTATATCAATTTTATTAAATTAATTACATAGGGGGGAGAAGCAACTTATCTAAAAAAATAGACTGAGACAACTATTTCAAAGCTTGAGAACTATTGTGTAGGATTGGGAAGATGTCAGGAACCTATATCTGGATTTAATTTTGTGAAAGGATAGGACTACTAAAATAGGACAGCCTAGGGTTCAACGTTGTTATCCTTTTCTATTGATGTTGTCCAAATTGCTCATGAAGACTTGATTTTTTTGGGTTTTGTCCACTATCACTGTGTGAGCCAACCTATGAAATTTTGGATGTTGAATGCTGATAGAGATTTATATAAATATATTTCAATATTCAAACCCTAGGTTTACCTACACACATGAAACAACAAATACATCAAAATCAAAATGGATAAAAACTAGGTTAGGAGAAGTATGATCATACGATATATAACCCCTATTGTCTTGATCACTACCTACATTAACCCTCAAGCCAGGGTCTCGAATAAAATATATTTATCCCTTAGGGAATGTGCATAATCAACATGCATGATAAATACAAGAATGAACTTTTACCTAGGCCCTTCCTTAATCAGGCATGTAAATCTAGATGTGATGCAGAATGTTAAGCAATATTATTAACTAATTTTAATAATTTATTGTGCCAAAGTAGTAAGTGTTAGATATAAAATCTTATATAGGGCCTCCATATGATATCATGAGCCACTAATTTGTCTAAAAATCATCTATAATGATCCATCTCATGAGACTAGATAGCCAATGTACTCATCCACCATTCCCCAAATGGCTATAGAGGTGCCCAATCTACCCTAGGTAATCTAATCAATTGCATAAATACTATGTGCTCATAATCCCAAAAATGCAATAAGGTAGCTACACTCACACCACCACTACCAGACTCTTGTGTAAACCTGTATAGATCCCTATATAGGTGGGCTAAAATAGTCTTCCCCCATGAGAATATAGTACCATATACCTCCACACTATGCACAATCCTATGAATCTTGTATGAAATAGATACTCCACTCCCATCCACAATGACAAAAAAGGCCAACAACATGGACAACCACTTCCATAGGCATGAAATACTAGACTATACTATAACTGATAGTAACACATCACTATCACTACCTTTCCAATGTATACCTAAAGGAACACTATAAAAGTATGAAAATGCATGATCAATTTCATTAGCACCCATGTCATCTTGAACCATCACACACCACCCACTAACTGGCAAATGTAATATGCGATATACATCCTCTAGAGTCACAATAATCTCCCCTATAGGAAGCTAGAAAGTACATGTATCTACATTAAACCTCTCATATAAGGTGGTCACTAGATATTGATTCCATTGCATAGTTCCTATATCACACACATGACCCAACCCTACCCTATCCATGAAAACTCTCTCATCAGTAGACAAAGATAATAACCTTAATGTCTCCATCATCTAGCCTCTGTGGAACTCTCTCATCTACACCTCACCCTACATCACTAGAAACAACATATATATCAGTCAACCATACCAACTAAACAACCAAGAAACACAAAAATAGGTAACAAATCAAAATATTAGAAAATTAGGCCTAATGGATAATAACATTACATAAAGGATAACAATGTTGGATAGGAGTGCTAAAACCTAGATAATAGTGTTGAACCCTAGATAGGAGCGCTAAAACTAGAATTTTTTTATAAGACACTTTAAATAGTTAAAAAACACCAAAATAGTCCTAAAAATTGATAAAAACCAAGCATAAAGGTTACTTACTAGGATAACATCGCCACCAGCCTGAACCGAGGCTACCAACTACTCAACCTAGGTTGTGATAGGTGTTCATCTCCGCAGCATTTTCTCACTCCAAGAGCTCAAAATCTCAACCTAGTCAATGAAAACATGAATAAATAATCAATCCAATGTCCTTTATCAACCAAATTTTTATTTAAAACAAAATACTATTTCGACCATAACTCCATTTTTCAAACCATTTCTTTCAATGGAATCATGACAATAATACCTTCAACATCACATAAGATTATATCTATTACTAATTAATTTGCCTACTATGACATGCACATATCTATATTTCTCTTACCTTTCGACACACACCTTGGTCCTCACCAATAAAAAATTATTCTACTTTCAATAACTTAGTCTAATCAATCAAACAACTTCTCAATCAATTCAAATTATACCAACCTTGTTTCTATTATTACACCACTAGTCATCACTTTTGGCTCGACCTCCTCTATCACAAATTTTGTCCCTCTCCCCAAAAGGGGGAAATCATTCCTAATATTCTTATTTCTACACTTACCCAACATGCCCATCCACTCTCATAGGTGGATACACCATGGTTCATACACATCTAATAGTCAAATTACTAGATTCAGGTCAGGTCAGTCGAGATATACAGTGATTCATGTTACATTGGTTACTCAACATTACTCAAGACATCCAAAGGGATGTAAATTTAGTTTACAAATACACAAAATATTTAGATATATTGGTTTAGATCATATGGATCCATAGTGATTTTAGTTTACAAATATATAGACTATTTAGATATAGTGGTTCAAATCATATAGATCCATAATGATTTTAGTTAATATATACATAGACTTTTCATATATAGTGTTTTAGATTATATGGATTCATAGTTATTTTGACATAGATTCAGACTCAGATACTAGATTTGGGTGCATGTACATGCTACACATCTCACACATACAACTTCACACAACATGACACAATTATAAAATTAGATAACAGACTACAAGCATAGTATAGAGCATAGTGTTTTGGTATCCTTTTTTGCACATGAGGCATGGAAAGATATGTCATTCCACATGTGGTTATACATATTACCAAATTATAAAGACACATCACTCACATACCAGATTTAGGGGCATGACATAAATGTTCATGTTCTTCATCACTCAAGATTATACAGATGGAATATCAAGACATGCCACTCTCTTCTCACACATTGACCAAAGTTTTAGATTACACCTAACTATACTATTATTAGCACCAAGTTGGATCATATATCCATCTGCAGTGGTTGGTCCATTATATTACCCAGACCCAAACTACATGAGTTTGTGTGGGACAAAAGATAAGGATTGGTTTTGGGCCTCTGAGCATTTCTTAGTTCTATTTAAGATATTCAGAGTGGGTACATGACAAATTTTATTCTTCATAGCATACATATTTCTATACACATATTATAGATTACATGAGTTTATGTGGGATATAGGACAAACATTGGTTTTGGGCCTCTAAGCATTTTTCATCTTCAATTAGATTTAGCATAGGGGCAAGCATTTCCATCCCTCTCCATGATACATGGATTTCAAATTCATATTTAGCATAGGGGGCATCCACTTCAGGGATTCCTTCTTTCTCTAATCACTATTCAACTCTCCACCTACTTCCTTGGCCAGGAAGTGAGTTAGACCCTTGTAGCATATTAATCTCCACATAGGTAATTGCAAGTACACATTTTTTTATTCTTATTTATTTTACTCTAGTATTTAATTTCATTACATCAATAGATTAAAATGGAGGAAAATGTATACACACTAAATTTGTCAAGCAACCATGCATATCATGTCTTTTCATAGTCCTTTCATAGGAGACTTTGATTGGAGAATATGAGTTTTATTCGCACTAGCCATGTCTTTTATTTCACTTGTCTTGGTCTTATTTCTTTTTTTGGTCACATTTTTACTTATTCCCAATCATCCCAAGATTTTCAAATGGTCATTTCACCTTAGCTAAGTCAGATTTCTAAAGTTAATCCTATCCCCCTAGGTCCCGAGCCTATAGGATAGGAATGCCAGAATTGGACTATAGTGCTGGACCCTAGGGTGTCCCATTTCTAACACTCATATCCAATTGCATTTTGAGTCCCAATGGTCAAGTTTCCTCACTTAATGAGTCCCAAGCCCTTCTTATCTTTGTCCTTAAGTTTTTTTATCTTTCTAATGTTGGTCAAATGTGAATAAAGTTCCCAAATTCAAAATAAAGAGTCTCCTATATAAAAGACTTCACAAGGCATTTTATATAGGAGAATCTTTGTTTTGAATTTGGGAACTTTATTCACATTTGAATGACATTAGAAAGAAAAACAAAACTTAAAGATGAATTTAAAAAGGGCTTGGGACTCATTTACTAAGGAAACTTGACCATTGGGACTCAAAATGCAATTGGACGTGAGTGCTAGAAATAAGACACCTTAGGGTCCAACACTATAGTCTAATTCTAGCACTCCTGTCCTACAAGCTCAGGACCTAGGGGATAGGATTGGATTGGGAATTCTAACCTAGTTGAGGTGGAATGACCATTTTAAAATTTTAGGATGACTACGAATAAGCAAAAAGGTGACCAAAACAAGAAATAAGACCAAGATAGGCAAAATAAAAGACATGTCTAGTGTGAACAAAACTTGTATTTTCTAGTCAGAGTCTCCTATGAAAAGACTATGAAAAAACATGATATGTATGGTTTCATGACTGATTTAGGGTGTATACATGTTATATAGATCAATAATAGAAATATCATGTTCAATATTAAAGGAGAAATGTCTCATAATGTTTTCTATTAATTCTTCAAAACTAGTGATGGATCCCTTTGGTAGATGCATAAACCATTCAAGTGTGGGTCCCATGAGACTTTTTGGGAAGAGTCTACGTAGATAAGCATAATTATATGAAACCTCATGACATGACACATAAAACTCTTGAAAATGATCATGTGGCTCCTCTCCCCTTATATTTTTTAAACTTATGAATCTTAAAGTGTACAAGGAAGCATATTTTCAAAATGCTCATATCTAATGGGGAAGTGTATAAGTCTTCTTATCTATACCTCATTGCCTGAGTGTGAGGGTCAATTTGTTGAAGGGTCTATTTCATCATCTTCCACTCATGGGAAAATGAGGGATCTATAAAGGGATTAGAGGTTTGTGCTTAGCTTTGTTTTTTGTCTATTTTTAATGGGTTCATCTTGGTGATCCATACTTTTGGTTTTTAGCATAGAATTGGGATACAAGGGAATTAATTTTTTGGGTCAATTGATTTAGGTGATCCTCCAAGGTGGATCTCCTCCTTTTAGACTCAACATGGTTATTTTGAGGGGGTTATTATTCTTATTCCCATTCCTATTCATGGTCTACAAGGTTGGGTTCCCCCTATTCTTGGTTAGTGTCATTTGGGCAAGGTGGAGTATTAGGTCTAGATGATGGATGAATGAGGTGTTATAAGAGATTTCAATTAAATTTAGGGGTAGTTTTCCACCCATTCCAATGAATTGAGAAAATATTTGGTCATAATTCTCATATATATATTGATCAAATTGTGCTCTAACCTCATCACTATTAAATAAGTCATTTATGAACCATTCCTCTTCTCTAGAAGTGTGCATATCTCTTTATGTATCTTCATTATCCTAAATTTTATCACCTAGAGTACTAAATACATTATTTTCTTGGTTTAATCCTTATCCCATTCTTAGGATTTGGTCATGAGTTATGATAGCATGGTGGATAATATAGGTCTATGTGAAGGTAATTAAGTGTTCTTTGTTAGGTTGTGGAGCTAAAAGCTTCACTGATGCAAACAGGGGAGGAGGTTGCTGAGTGTCACAGTCACCAATGTCGGTTAGGCCAACTGACATCAACCAATGGTGGACAGGAAGCAACCGACATTGGTCAGGTGTCGACTGATGTCGGTCACCTCTAGGCAGACAGGGACTGACGTCGGTCGCCTATGCAGTTTTAGAACTGTCGGTTGCATGAACAGTTAGTTAACGAACCGGTTGTTTGCATGTAGAAGGCCAATTATAGACTTGAAGTTGCAGATATAATTATTGTAATTGGATGTCTAATTATTGTTTGCATGAGATCTATTTAAGAGACTCATGGGCTGTATTGTAATTTGTGCTAGAGAGTAAGAGAGCAAAAGTTAGCTCCTTCAGAGTGAAGAGAGCAAGGTGTGTTCCTCCTAGTGCCTCAGTGCCAAGTGTGGGTGCTGGTTTGGAGAATCAAAAGGATTCTTCATGTATGTATGATCTTGGTCATTAGGTGTGCAAGGCCACATTTGGAGATATACATGTGTAAGTAAGATCATTGATTTGCAGGTGTTTGTGTGTGCAAGGTCTAGGTTTGCAGGTGTGTAGAACTAGGTTGATCTGCAGGTGGCAGCATGATCAAGGTGACAACAACACAACAAGTAGCAAGATCAGGTAGGATCTACTTGGAGTATAGTGTGTACTCAGTTAGAGAGCAATAAAGGAAGGCAAGGTAGTTCCTTCTAAAGTAAGATCATTTGAGTTGCAGGTTGTTGCAAGTTCATGGGAGATCTACTTGGAGTGTGTTATGTACTCAGTTGAGTATGTGTGAATACTCGATGTACTGGCAGTAGTGATACTGACTGGTTGGAGGTGAACACCAAATCTATGTTTGAGTTGTGTGTTGGGACCATAATTGAGAGAGAGAGCTTTGAGGAAAGATTACTAAGAGTCCTAGAGGTGTGGGAAGCCTTGGAGTTGTAAGAAGACTGTGGCAGTTCTTTATTGTAATTTTCTTCTATAAGAGTATTAATACAATTGGGTATTGTCTCTCATATTCTGTGTTATTTCTAAATTCTAGTTACTTGTGCATTCTGGTTAAATTTTGCATTTAAGTTTCTTGGTAATCAATTGTGCTTCCATGATTCCCAACAAGTGGTATCCGAGCTAAGGTTTTAGGGAGTAGGTTTGTGTTTGATTACAGGTCACTCTCAGGGGTTTCTAATTGAGTGGGATTATAACAATGGTAGAAGAAAGTAAGCTAAGAATGGAGGAATTGAAAAGCACAAATGGTAAATTACGGTGTTATGGAAAGAAAGAGTAGGTGAAGAAAAATTGTTGGTTGGTAGAAGATCAGCATGAAGGAACTGAAAAAGTAGATGTTGTAGGGGTTGTTGCATAGGATGCTCTAGGATGTTCTTTGGATAAAGTAGAATCTTGGTTTATAGATTATGTTGCCTCTTTCCATGCAGCCCCATATAGAGGGGTTGGTGAACCTTGTCAAATAATTGGCAAAGGGGAAGTGAAGCTAAAATTACAGGCAGCCAACACATGGGTGTTGAAGGAGGTCATGCAGGTCCTGGTCTTAAAGATGTAGCTAATTTCTTCAGGAAAGTTGGGTGATGAGAGATGCACAAGAACTATCACAGCGGATGCACTTGAATTAGTTAGTGGTAAGAAAGTAGGTATTCTTTATCTATCTACTTATATTACTGATTCTTTTTCTATTACAAAGACGTGGCTTTGTAGGCTTGGTCACATGAGTAAGAAGGAGATGCATGTTCTTAAGAGGAAGTTAGATGTCTTTGACAGACCTAAAAACTGGAAAACCTTAGTGTTTATGGAGGAGATGATGGACAAAGATCAGTGGATGGGATTGAGTAACTCTGAGCAGAGCAATTTGGATAGGGTTTTGATCCATGAAGAGCTCACAAGTAAAAAGTGATCACTCACAGGTGAACACAGTTACCGGTGTCAGTCAGGGGGAACTGGCGTCGAACAGACAAGTGCCGATGTCAATCATGTGTAGACCAGAGCTAGTGGTGTCGGGCAGGGTGGTTATCAGTGTCAGTCAGGGAACTGATGTTGTTAAATAGGTAAGACCGATGTTGGTCAAAAAATTGGCATCGCTAGAAAGGATAGTCGCATGGAACCAATGTCGGTCAAATGCAGGTTGTGTGGTGACTGAGGTCAATCACTGAGATGGATTTTGGGCAGAAAACAAGCTGTCAAGGAGTCTCAAATGCCAATATGGAGGATTGAAAGGGTAAGTAAGCCTCAAATGTGTTATTCCTCTTCTTTATACTCGTTGCTCACTACAGAGTAGGAAGGATCTAGGAAATAGTGGGAGCATGGCATGAATAGGATGCAGAACCAAATGGGAGATTTGGAAGGGTTGCCAGCCGGTATGAAAGCACTGAAAGATGAATGGATACCTTGGTTGAAGAGTAGAGAGAATGGACACGTGAGATGGAAGGCTAGGTCATATGGTCTTGAGGAAGCTACAGGGCATTGGTACAGGTTTGATAGGTGGAAACACAAGTAGGGTTTTAATCAGTGTCAGTGTAACCATTGTGTTTGTCTTACCAAGTTGGATAATGATTGCAACATTATCTTGTTACTGTATGTGGATGGTGTGCTAGCTATAGGGTCAAACATACAGGGTTTTGCTAAGCTAAGGGTAAGGTTAGTTCAGTGGTTTGCCATGAAGGATTTGGGAGCAGCAAAATTCTTTGGCATGAGTAATCCTAGAGACAGGGAAGATCACAAGCTGATGTTGTCACAAGATGATTGTGTGAAGGTATTGCAGGATGTAGAATTGGGCATCACACCTATGGATGGATAGGTCACAAAAAAAGGTCCCCAATCACATGATGAGGTTGAGTACATGTGTACTCCTTGAGTTTGCCCAAGCAGTGGGCACTGTCAGAAAGTTTGGAGCTGATTCGAGAAAGAAGCACTGGAGGGTAGTTCAGTGGATTCTCAGGTATCTGAGAGGGACCAATAGTAGGTGCACATGCTATGCAGGGTCAAATTCTTTTCTACATGTGTTTTTAGATGCGAATGTGGTAGGTTACTTGGATGATAGGAGGTGCACCACAGGTTATGTGGTGGTTGGTCTTCAGGATTGAGCTTGAAGAGGGATACAAGCCAAGAAACAAATTAGACGGGGTACAGGTATAGGTATAGTGTAGCTGTTTATCTCCAAGTGGGAGATTGTTAGGTTGTGGAGCTAAAAGCTTCATTGATGTAAATAGGGGAGGAGGTTGTTGAGTGTCACAGTCACTGACGTTAGTTAGGCTGACCAATGTCAGCCAGTGGTGGACAAGAAGCAACTGACATCGGTCAGGTGTCGACCAATGTCGGTCACCTCCAGGTAGATAGGGACCGACGTCAATCCCCTGTGTAGTTTTGAAACTGTCAGTTGCATGAATAGTTAGTTAACGAACCGGTTGTTTGCATGTAGAAGGCCAATTATAGATTTGAAGCTGCAGATCTAATTATTGTAATTGGATGTCTAATTATTGTTTGCATGAGATCTATTTAAGAGACTCATGGGTTGTATTGTAATTTGTGCTAGAGAGTAAGAGAGCAAAAATTAGCTCCTTTAGAGTGAATAGAGCAAGGTGTGTTCTTCCTAATGCCTCAGTGCCAAGTGTGGGTGCTAGTTTGGAGAATCAAAAGGATTATTCATGTATGTATGATCTTGGTCAGCAGGTGTGTAAGGCCACATTTGGAGATATACATGTGTAAGTAAGATCATTGATTTACAGGTGTTTGTGTGTGCAAGGTCTAGGTTTGTAGGTGTGCAGAACCAGGTTGATCTGCAAGTGGCAGCAGGATCAAGGTGACAACAACACAATAGGTAGCAAGATCAAGTAGGATCTACTTGGAGTATGGTGTGTACTCGGTCAAAGAGCAATAGAGGAAGGTAAGGTAGTTCCTTATAAAGTAAGATCATTTGAGTTGCAGGTTATTGCAAGTTCATGGGAGATCTACTTGGAGTGTGGTGTGTACTCAGTTGAGTATGTGTGCATACTCGGTGTACTGGTAGTAGTGATACTAACTGGTTGGAGGTGAACACCAACTCTGTGTTTGAGTTGTGTGTTGGGACCATAATTGAGATTGAGAGCTTTGAGGAAAGATTACTGAGAGTCCTAGAGGTGTGGGAAGCCTTGGAGGTGTAAGAAGATTGTGGCACTTATTTATTGTAATTTTCTTCTGTAAGAGTATTAATATAATTGGGTATTGTCTCTCATATTCTGTGTTATTTCCGAATTCTAGTTACTTGTGCATTCTGGTTAAATTCCACATTTAAGTTGCTTGGTAATCAATTGTGCTTCCTAGATCCCAACATTATTTTGATACAGGATAAAAATGAATGTGACTTTGATTACTAGACCTATGTTAAATCCTAGATTAGAGTGGTTAAGAGATTTGATATGGATGTGGTAGGATTTAGATTTGAAGATCAAAGACTAAAGTGATCAAATATTACCAAAGTAACAACCCTATAAAATTTCAATCTAGCAAGGAGACTAAGGGATGAGATAATTAAATGCCTTTTCACATTAGCAAGATGATGATTAGATGGGTGCTAGGTATGAATAGGTAAGAGTATAAGATGATGATGTGTTAGGTAAGACCTAACAAGGTTATAGACTTTGATAATGTTTATTCAAGGTAGAATGGATGAAATGATGACTAGGATTAAGAGTGATAGGTGGCCACTATAGTTTAGTTTCAAGATGAAATATAATACTCAAAAGTGTGGATGATGGCACGAAGATAAATTTGGTTTTGGTCTAAAGATGGGGTATGTCCTAAAAGGTTCTCTAGTTGTTTTAGTGATAAAGGGTAAGGCTGAGTCAACTCAAAAATAGTATGGGTCTTAACACAACACATACACAATCATGCTAAATCACAAGCCTTATTATTAGTAAAAAAGGGTATGTAAACTAATGATTACATTGTCTAATGGATTCTCAGGTGAGGCTGTAGGCCAGTGACCTATTATATACCAAACCCTCTAAACCCCAAATGCACTTGACAGTCACTTGGGAGTTGATCTTGACTCTGGGAACAAGTCATCTATTATGACCTATAGGTCCTAAGCTATGTTTACAAGGTAAATAGGGAAATCCCAAAAATATGTAAGGTACATGGGGCCCAAATCCATATAAGGTGTTGTCTAATACCTAGTTTAGATAATTAAATCTTCTCCTTCATAGATGATCTGTATGGGGTCAACTGCTTAACTTTATGATAACTGTCCTTGATATTTATACTCCATCAAAATAATGAGTTTAGTTGAATGCACGATGATGAAAACCACATCACCAACCCCTAATGATTAGGAAAGTACATGAGGATAGATTCCACATCAAATTACACTCCTAAAAACTAAAAATGGGTTAATAAATAGGCAATTAAAAGTTTATTTAATTGGCTAATTAACTATATGAAATAATTACACAAGTAAGAATATATATATATATATATATATATATATATATATATATATATATATATATATATATATATATATATATATATATATATATATATATACATACAAATTCAAGATTTAAATTTTAGACTAAACCTTGATCCTACAATAAAACACATTAGTAAATTGATCTAGGGCCTTCCGCTAATTTGTCATGCAAAAAAATTGATTAGTAGTTTCAAAACACTCAAAACCACCTTTGAACCTACAAGAATGCACTTACACAGTTAATTATTTCAAAACTGATTCTAGAAACTACAATACTTCAACTAATAGGCAATACCAAAACTCTAGATATATAGTTTTGCAATTAGTCAACTAATTGTAACTGCATGGTAAAGAAAAACCTCTTATGCTTAGTGCAATATCACAACTATAGATATGTAGTTTTGTAATAAATCAAGTAATTATAACTCTGTAGTTAAGAAAAACCACTTATGGTCAGTGCAATTTCATAATTTGATCTCAATACTATATTGTGAGATGTGATTTTATGATTTATGAAAAATATAATAAATTTTACAATAAAATATTTAAAAAATTACTAAAGTATTTACATAATGATAAATATGTTGGTGTAGGCCTTTTTCCCATTGGGTTTTGCCTACATGGTTGTATTAGCTTGCTTAGGGCTCTAGAGGTCATTTGGGTTACTTGGGAAGATTAGTCTCACATTCACTTAAATGTGTGGTATCTTTATCTCTCAAACCTATATATGCACCTCTCTCCCTTTATATTCATCATCACAAGATAATGAGGAATGTTTATGACTTGTTACTCTTTTCACTTTCTCTCTCATCTATTCTATAGTGTTTGTGTGTACATTTGATCTTGTTGAGAGATATTAGAGAAATCTGACATGGTACTAGAGCCTCACTCAATGATCATCAACCTTTTATCAAATCATTGATCCGAGGGTTTTTAATTTTCTAAGTGTTATCTTTTGGAGTTCTCATATCTTGCATTTCGCTTCTATGGCCTTCATCAAATGTTCCTTTCCTTCTCAGGCCTATCGAGAGCTCAATGGCCTCCACAAACTTGCATGCTTAGTTTACCAATATCCTTATTGGATACACCCTATTTCACAGCCTCTCAAAAACCTCCTACACTATTTGAGATTCCTATGATCTTCAATCCTTGTTTCAAGCTTCTCAGACCTCCACGTCGCCCACCTTTGATTAATTGGATTTTGGCACTAAAATTTTGTGTTGGATATACTTATTTTTATTATTGCATTAGATAGATCTACACTTGGTAATTAAACTCTCTACTTATACATTGGGCATTTGAAGAGGCATTAAAATATTGAAGTTTGGCATATGCATTGAATTCTATCCATTAGCATCAAGCTATTTTTAGATTTGTTACAGGCATTTTTCATACATAGGCATCTTTCTTCTTTCTTGAGAGATCTTCACATCTACAAGTGCTATCTACTAAGGCTATGTAGATCTATGTTATATGTGGACTTTAGCATCAATTTTTATGTTATATTTGCTAAGGCTATGTAGATATGTGTTATATGTGGACTTTGACATCATAGTTGGGCATTATAAATATGCTTTAGAGTTAGATCAATAAAGCATCTACATTTATTTTACCATGGCATCCTTACACAACTTGAAACATTTAATGATCTCCATTATTTCCTTCCTTGGCATTACTTTAAATATATACAGTTGGCATCATTATCTAGCCTATGTTAAGATCTACACGTTGGCATCATTATTCAACATCACTATTTCCTTTTTTGGTGCCTAAAAGCTTTTTTCACATTTGATTTTGGCATTGGAATAGATCTAAAATGACCTGGAGTGTGGAGGTGAATCATTATTATTTTGTTATCTTTCCTTTCAAACTTCTATTTGTTACATGGAAATTATGTAGAGATCTTGGCTCTATTTTGATCTAAATCTGCTTGGAAGGATTCAAACAATAGAGGCATTGGTCTACTAAGAAAAATATTTGAGGAGAGGGAAAGTCATTTGCTATGTATTTGGAGTCTGCTGAAGGCATTTGGAGTCTATTGTGTTTGGAATATGTTGCATTGGCATCCAACTTGGCATCATTATCTAATAAAGGCATTCTCCTTTTTGCTTGTTATTACATGGGAGGACTAAGGCATTTATGGAGGTTAGATCTATCTTGGAAAATAATCTTAGCAGCCCTCTCAGTGAAAGACATGTGATACTTTCCACTTTCTCCTCTTTATACAACTATTTATTCATTCTTTGTATTAAATCACTATATTTTTTGCTTAAATAGGAAGTGTGACTTGCTTACACATATATCGAGGTAATCAAGAAGACTTTTTTCACTTCCATTGAATTTTTCACTTTATCCTCTTTATACAACTATTTATTCATTCTTTGTATTAAATCACTATATTTTTTGCTTAAATAGGAAGTCTGACTTGCTTACACATATACCGAGGTAATCAAGAAGACTTTTTTTCACTTCCATTGAATTTTTCATGTCTATGGAATTTTTTTAGTTCCAACAAGTGGTTGGAAGGCATATTTTACCTCATCCAAGGGTATTTTTTAAAATTTTCAAGTGTAAGTTTTTAGTCAATAGGCCTATTTAAAAGAAATTGCATTGTTAATATATTACAAATGATAACTAAAGATTGAGTACCATATTTTAAAAAAGTCTTTATTTTTTTATTTGCCTCTCATTGGGCCAATTTACCTTATAAAATGTATAACTTTATCAAGTGTCAAAATTTGGGGGGGGGGACTACTTGATTGCCTTGCGGGGTTTGTTGTGGGCCCTACACTCTCTCATGTGCACATTCAATTTTTGTAACTATTACTTGTGCCCATTTATTGAATATTTTCATAGATTGATATTGTATTATTAGATAAATTATCATTAGATTTGGACATCCATTTGAGTGTGCATTGTCACTTATGCACTGATTGCTCTCATTTGATTGGACTCATTTTTGGTGTTGTCTGAAGTCTATTTCTACAGTGTGCACTTTTACTCTTAGTTATGTTCATGTCAACTCCACTTGATATATACCTATTTAATAAGAAGGTTGAGGCTATGCTAGTTATCCTTGTTGGTAAGAATAACTATGCTTCTTAGTGTGTGTATATGGAACACTTGCTCAAGAAAAAGAATTATACTCCATTTCTATATGGATAGATTCCTACCCTGACTGATCATGATCAGTACATTAAGTGGGCTAACTCTTGTGAAAATTTTCATGGTACCTTATTTTTGCATGTTTCATGGGATCTACATCACCATGTGTAGGCATTCTACAATCTATTTTAAGAGATCGTACTGAGACTTACATCACTTTTCCTCCTCTACTTTCTATTATCTCTTCTAAGATAGTTGTACTCTCACCTCTTACTTTTATTTCTTATGATGATATATCCATGGTAGATATTTCTCTTCCTTTTTTGATCCCCCACTATAAGATAATATTCTACTAGACCTCAATTATCCTATTGTAGATTTTACTTCTATTCCTGTGCCAATTATTGCTCTTTTAGAGCCTTCACAACCTTATACTTTAGAGGACTCCACTATTTATTGTATGAGTAAACTTATTGTGAGCATCTATGACTCATCTCTTATTATGGACTTTCTTTTTTCAATTGATGAGTCATGCTCAAATCTTCATATGGACATTCTTTCAATGAATATTCCATGCCATTCTTTTAGCTGGTTCACTTCAATGGTATTACTTTCAAATTATATGCATATTCTTACCAAACCTATGCCAAAGATATGATTTGGACCACATTAAAAGATATTTATATAACTACCTTCATCTTCTATTATGGAATGGGCTTACTTTCAGTACACACATCGGGTTCTTCCTTTGCCAAAGGGAAGAAACATTGTTTGATATGGATGGAGCTTCTATAGTCTTCAGGTAGAGGATCTCATTATCGACCTTCATCATCTTATGATCTATACTTGGAGTATTGATTGATTCAATATCATCATTTGGGGGGTCTTTTGGACTATTATTCTTCTTTTCTCTCTTTTGGCGGTAGTTTTTCTCACTAGGTTTTCTCTTCTCTATGTATGAGGGATTACATTGTACATGGGTACCTTATCAGACCTTATTACTGGGATCCATTTTTTGTATCATCACCCACCTAGGATATGATTATTGTGGGGGGTGTTAGTGTAGGCATTTTTCCCACTAGGTTTTGCCTACATGGTTGTATTATTTGATTAGGGCTCTAGAGGTCATTTGGGTTAATTGGGAAGTGTTGGCCAGAATTGGCCCACATAAGAAACACTTTCTTAGATGTGTTTTGAAAAACTAAGTAGAATCCTATTGAGAAGGTGATCTAGTGATAAAAATATGAGATAAAATTTAGGAGAAGATCACTTGTCATTTTCAAAATTTTGAAACACTTTAAACAAGCTTAAAGTGTGAATTTGGTGATCTTAATGAACTAGACCATCATGTCACATCATGCAAAAATGAATAGGTCAATGTGATTGTGAATTTCATAAATACACTTGGGAAGTCAACTAGGGTTGAAGAATTACATGAACATGATATAATTTGTGCTAAGATCATCTCCTACAAGTTTGGTGTCTTGATGAGTTTTCTATCTCAAGATACAAGTCTCAAAAAATGAGCTAGTAGTATGAGACATGCTTGGGGACATCAAGTTAAATCCATAAGAAATAGTCATTTGGATTAAAAAATCCTTAACAAGCTTCAAGTTGAATTTGAGGGGCTAAAAAGTGGCATGATCTTGGAGGATGAGATAGAAGATTAATGGTACGCAGGTAGTCTCATGAAGTCAATAAATCAAAAAAGATCTATGTTACATGTTTGATCATGCAAATTGATATAAATGATGATAAGGAGGTCAAAAAGTTAGAGGATACTAAGATTGGGTGAGGGTATGATAATTTGCATGATCATGGTGAATTAAAGGATCAATGGTGCATATTTGATCATACAAATAAAAATTAATGACACACATTCAATTGTGCCAAGGAAATCAATGGTGTGCATTAGGTAAAAAGGTCAATGAGATAGGTTGCATGTAAGGTTGACATGTGGCATAAGCACATGAATTAGATAGAAATTGATAGTAGGATCTATAGATGAAATGTAGGGTTACCAAGTGTCATAATTTAGGAAACCCAAAACAAAGATCGATGGAGTAAATTCAATAAGGTTACAAAAGGCACAAGATGGTAACACTATCAGAAGAAGTAGCAGTCATATTTTAAAATATGATAAAGAGCATGGTAGGGATGCCACATAAGCAAAAATATTAGATTAAAGTATTTTGTGGACCAAGTTAGGTAAATTCATAGAGCCAAGATCTAGATATGATCCAGGTTAAGCTAGAATAGATATTTCAAAGGGCCACCATTAAAGCTTAGTTTAGACCTGGTTTGAGGGTTTATAACTGTAAACCCTATTTATTGAGGCTTCATTGATGTTTCACAACTTTTTTCATGTTTATTTGAAAGGGATACACGTGTATAATGAGTTCTTTACTTCCACAAATGCCCAGAGGCAAAAATAGGTCTTTCTAGGCCTAATAGAGATCAAAAGTGGGCATCTAGCTATTGAAATGAGATCAAGCAACCTAAAAATATCCATTTTAATTATGGATATATGAAAACCAATAAATGGGATTGGTTTTCATCTATAGTAAACCTATGTTTAGGTTTGGGGTAGGGGTAGATTTGTGATTATGAAAGGAGTGTCTCATTTATCAACATAGTCATATCCTTGATAAAATAGGTACCTACAATGAATTAAAGCACACATATTCATATCTCTAATAGGGCCATAGATATGAATATTTGGTCTTTATATGAAGGTAAGTGGAATATGGTATAGAAGTTCCAAGGAAGAGATTTGGGGATTGAAGAGTGCAAGTGGAACATTCAAGTCTTTTACAGAGCTTTTAAAGATTTTCCTTTCTTGGTAGGATCATGATTCATCATCTTCAAAACAAATTCTTATCTTCTAGTGTATTTTATCAGCCAATGAGAGAGTTTAGAGGCTATTGGGACAAATAAAGGTTAATTTTTTGATAAAAGATAGGTCCTGATTTGATCAAAATAAAGTTGAGAAATCATTTAAGGGTGGTGGTAGCTCATTTATTAATTTATATTGAGTTCTTCTCACTATCTCTTCCCCTTTCTCCTATATCTTCTATTTTATCCCTCATTGTAACTCTCTCTTTGAATTTGGACTCTCATAAGGACTCTCTAATTTTTGAAGAGCAAGAGACTCTCATTTGACAAGGCTAAACATTATCAAAATTTGTAAGAACTACCTCATGATGCAATAAGTTAATTTTCACCTATCTCTTTCCTTTTACTAGTGTTTTATTAAGTTTTTGCATGATGGCCTTGTGAAGGAGATTCTTCCATGACCATTGCCCTTCATTTATACCTCTTTTTAGGTGTTTTCAAGCTATTTGAAGGTCTGAAGTTGTGTTCTTTTTACATTAATGGATGCTTAGTGTGAGTCTTATAATTACTCTTTGCTTACTTGATTGATTCTTGAGCCTAGTTTATGAAATAATTATGCAATTATCTAGTTTGTGAGATTGTGTGAGCAAACATTATCTTATGCTAATCTAGTGTTGGTTTCAAGCATATGTGAGTCTCATTTAAATTTGGCGCATTACCTTTTTGTATCTCTTCTTAACCCTTTTCCCCATTTCTAACCCTTTTCCAAGTAGAAACATTAGTTTAGGTAATCCATCAAGAGGAAGCTAGCCTTCTATAGAGGTTCAACCCCACCATATGATACCCACAACTTGGGGTTGTCTCAATATTGTTGCTTAGTTAGAAGGAGCATGAAGAACTCTCTCCAAGGGTGAAAATTAATGCCACAATAATTTATAGCATGCCTAGTGGGACTAATTTCAAAGAAGATTGGTCAATTTTGATGTTGGTTTAATCAATTTTCAATAGTCATAGCTTTCATGCAATAATATTTGATGACTTTGAGATATAACTAACATTTGGGTGCAAAGTAGTAGCTATCTTTCATACCAAAGGTGACTACAAGATTAGATTCTAGAGGTATTCCTTTTGAATTTGTTTAATTACATTTAAACTTAGTAAAAAGGTTAATATTTGTTAATACACATCCATTTAAAGGCAACTTTTCTCCTAAACCAATTTCAAGATCTATTCTACAAGAAGATATTTGTTAAACCCTTTCATTACCATGACATCTCGTAGAGATTTTAATTTTGTGGACTTTAATGGCCAAAGTCCTTTATAAGTCTAAAAATATGATCCTATCCCAGTAGCAGCTCTTAAAAGTGTCCCTTATTTTACTAGAGGCCAATCTATAACCCCTTCTAAGAACCTTATGGATGTAGCCAATTTTTATAATATTCATAATATTAATGAGGAAAATGTGGCTATTAGGTTATTAGCCATTTATTTCAAGGGTAATGCCTTACACTAGTATTGAATCCTTACTTCCAACTCCATCACATCATGGGATCAGTTAGGAGATGCATTAAGTAAGATATTTGAAGACAAAAGTGACCATTTGTCACTCACAGAATAGTTAACCACAATCAAAAGGGCCCCTCATGAAGTCATGAAAGATTTCAACATAAGATTTCAAAATACATGGGATAGGATCCCAGTATCTATTAGGCCTCCTCCAAACTTTGCTTTGCTATACTATTTGAAATCCCTCAATAGTGATATTGTAATAATGATTTGGTCTATGGGAGGAAACACATTGTTAAATGTTTATGAGGTGGCAATGAGAGTAGAGAATTGTTTAGTAAAAATTGACAAACTTACACCTAGAACACAAATGCCTTTGTTTCCTAAGATTCAATCACCTCCTATTTCTATTCCTTCTTTTTCTATCATTCCACCTATGCCAACACTTGCTTTCATACCTCCACTAAAGTAAGAAAAGAATTCAACTAGTCAATCTAGTGACTCCTAAGAATACAAAAACTTCCAAGAGTTTAAGAGCATGTTTCAATCCTTGGGAAATGAATTGGTGAATGTCAAGAGGTAGCAAGATTAGTTCAATAGACCTTACCAATCCTCATAGCAACCTCAATAACAATATTATCAAGTAAATAACCACCCTATAAAGGAAATTTCTAAAGTCAAGGCCAATAGTAAGGCCAAGGACAAAGGAAACCTAACTATAATAGATAAAACAATTATAATCTGCATGTTGTAAGCACTTCCAACACCTTGGTCTCTACTCAGAATAATATTTCTCAAGAATGTGAGGGTAATATTCCTTGTAATCAATCTTTTGGTCAATCTATTATCCTAAACATTAAGCTCAATCAGGGTTTCATTGATCAATGGTAGCATACTACTAATTATGGGTATAATCAAGCTCTTATGGCTCAGAACATATAAGTACCTATGATGACAAAACTAGAAGAGTCTTAATAGGGAAAGAGCCTAATAGATAACCAAGCTAGTTGGGTGCTACAATGGTTAATTATGATCAAGAAGAGTGTTATGCACTCAATCAATGAGCTATTATAACCTTTGAAGCATCAATAGGTTCATGAGAAGAAATATGGATGGTAACTAGGAAGTAGTCAAAGATCCTCCTACTACCAGTCTATTGATATCAAATCCAAATGAACCTATTGATGATTCAAAGGTTCTAATAGCTCCAAAGAATCATAATCAAAGGATTGCCTTTGTGCCCCAAAACTCACAAGTTTAAAGTACAGTCGTGGCTCCCAAAGTATAACTAAAGGTTGGTGGTTTTCCCATCAACATTGTGGAAAAAATTATGAAATACAATGTGAGTGTGCCAATGTGGGACATCATTTCCATGCTTAGACAAGTAGATATCCTTCAAGAAGGATGATCGAAGATCAATGTTTCTAATAAGCCACCAAACAAGGAAAATGTGGTTTTCACTAATACAACCAAAGGACCTAGTGAAGGGAAATCAAATAAGATGGTCAAGTTTCCTCCCTTATACATTTTTGTGATCATTGGTGATTCTTTGGTACATAAATAGTTGGTAAAGAGTGTAGATAGTACTTCAGTAATACCAAAATCCATAGCTGATCAGCTTGGTCTAAAATATGAACCCTAATCTAAGGGAGTTTTGTAGTTTGATGGCTCTTCTACCAACCATATAGTATCATCAAAGTCCTCAAATTGAACCTTCAATTTTGTCTTAGTGTTTTAGTGTATCAAGATGTGTTGATTCTAGATGTACCTCCTATTTTTGATCTATGCTTATCTAGAGAATTTATAGCAAAAATTAGGCTTTATTTAATAGAAATTGGTCCTATGTGGCTTTCAATACAAGATATAGGACCAAGGTGTCAATCAAAGATAATCCCATTGCATAATTCAAAATTGAGCCTTATGGGCCAAACAATATAAACATCAACTGTACCATTCCTGATGAGGATGAACCCATAATTGGTCAAGAACTAAACACTTATCATGAGGAAATACCTAATATGTTCTTGGCTGAATTATGGAATGGAAATCAATTAATTAACCCCTTGAAAGGTTTTGAGGAAAGAGACATGGGAGTATACTCCTTCCATGAGGAGAATCGGTCCCTACCATCCCTCATTAGACCTTAAGAAGACTCTAGTGGCTTATGGAAATTATTTTTTTGATGGCTCAAGGAGTAAACATGGAGTAGGTGTAAGTGTAACACTAGTATCCCCCTCTAATGATAAATACTTCTATTCTTATAGGTTCTAATTCAGTTTCTCTTACAATGAAATAGAGTATAAGGGCCTTATCCATGGCCTTCAATGGGATAATAAGAGAGGATCAAGTAATTACAACTGTATGGGGACAATGAGCTGATAGTGCATTAGGTCAGAGGTTAAAATATCACCAAGAATTCCTTAATGAATTTATATAAACATAGAGTATGGGACCTAATTAAACATTTTGAGGCCTTCAACATCCAAGTATTGCTAAGGAACCAAAACCAATATGTTGATAGGTTAGCAACCATGGGATATTATTTTGATATACCTAATGAGTTGAAAGATTATAAAGTGCAACAATATGTTAAGGTGGTGGTAAAACCATCAATGCTAGACAATGAAGCCCATTGGTAGGTCTTTGATAGTGATAAGTAGATTGCTTGTTTCTTATAGTAAGAAGCAGAGTTATCCTCAATAAACCAAGAACAACTTCAACATCAATATGAGGAATAAATTGTTCAGCTAAGGTCTAACAAGCTTTCTAAAGTGTTGGTCACCCTTGAAGGTCTTTTCCATGAGGGAGATCATATGAGGAAAGACAAAGCAATAATGTCAATTGATGAATAGAACCATGAAAGTGTTCTTATCCTTAAAGGCAAACTCCTCAAGCTTGGAAAGGTAAGCACCAAGGTTGAAAGGCATGGTTTCATTTAACTTTATAGAGAATATTGTTGGCCACCTTTTTGACTCAGTATGGATACACACCAACTCAGAATATATCTTAGTGCAAGGAGATCATTTGGAATGATTTATATTTTGGCACCTTTTGTGCTAGCTAGAAGAATCATCATATATCTTGTGCTAGTCAGAAAAAAGTTACTTGGTGCCCAGTTTTTTAGGGCATCTTCATAAGTGGCTTTACATGGTAACTAGAGTACAAAGGGTGTAAGGTGATGGAGCCTAAAAAATGATCAACCAAGGCTCTAGCTCAACACCTAGTGTGTGACCTCTACCCTGGCATGAAGATGTTACTTATTTCTATAAATCTAAGTTTGAGCTAGTATGCAAAGGATGTGACTTTGATATAACAAAGCCCTACATAATTAGTTCTAGACATAGTGAAGCAACCACCTTGAAACTTAGGACTATCATGGGTACCTTTGAGGCTCCACATTGTAATACCCAAGATAACCTATGAGCCTTTGGGCCTTTAGTAGCTTTAGATGAGAATTTTCTCTATTTTAACTTATTATGTACTCTATTTATCTAAACAATGTTTAAGGAAGATTGGTGTTGCCCTTAATTGAGTTTTGATCTAGCTTATATAGATATAATTAGATTCTTTGAATGTAGATCGATTACATAATATTTTTAATAGTTATAATGCTTAGTTTCATATATAAACACTAAGTTCCATCAAGATTTCATTTTAGAACATTAAAGGTATCTATGTGAAAATGATGATGTTACTATATTATATATAAATACTCTAAGTATAGGAAAGACCTTGCACCAAGTAATGATATTTATGCCTAAAGTGATAGCCTAAGCATGAACCCTTGATTTGAATAAATCCACCAAACCTTCGAAGCACTTGAATGACACTAAGTTAAGGGAACTAAAGGCTTATTCCCATGAGGCTATAGAACCAACCCATTATAGACTTGTACTAATATGACCAAAATGAGCTCTCCAAATAGGATTTACACCTATAGACCATTAAACTCCACCTAGAATGGCTTGCATCAATGAACCTACCAATGTTGTTGTTACAATAACCAAGTTTGATGAAGAATGCGTTACACCATGGCATGACTAGCCTAAATCAAGCCCTAATTATTTCTCTATTAAACTTTGGGTGAGTACATAAGGCTTGAGCCTTATGTGAATTGATGTTGATGCAGTCAAGTGATAAATTTTGAGCGCTACAAGTTTAGTCTAGGTTTTCACCTAGTTGTAACAAGTCTAGAATTGACTTGGACAACCAACTAAGCAACTGATAAGTAAATGGATTGACCACCAACTTTTTTACAACATTTTGGTTCCATTTCTAGGACCTATGTTAAATTTTATTATTGTAATGGTGCAACAGAACAATGCTCTGACTCTCCCTTGATAACATTGAGAGCTAGCTAAAATATGTGGAAGATAGATTTGCATTGAAGCATCTAACCTGTAGAGGATAAAAACCAAGTAAGTGGGTCTGGAACAACTTGTATGATGCTCTATATGAGGTTTTACTTTGTGAACTACCTAATCATGTGTACCAATGGTTGGTTACTTATGTGACCCATAGAATTCAAAGTTATGGACAACAACTTGAGTGGATGAAGGAATGCTTAAAAAATATTGAGAACCCTGATGTCACTTGGACCAAATCTATATAAAAATGGTGGTAAAGAGCACTAAATAATTACATGCTTGAGTTTGTAGTATCAACATACTCTTGCCCTGAAGAAGCAGAATATCAATTATTACGTGAGCCTAGAGGTGTGTTTATGAAAGAATTTGGTATAGATATTAAGAAGTTGATGGTGGATTATGGATTTAAAACCATAATAATGGAAGTATAAAGTCCTTTTGTATGTGATTAGTGTAACAAGAAAGAAGGGAATGCATAGGTGAGGCATAATGGAGGGGGATGAGCAAATTGACACCTAAGAGCTTAGGAGATAGACTTATAACAAGAGGAAGCATAGGTTCATGGAATATATAGACCCTAGAAGTGCCAAGAGAACTCATAGCAAGTGGGAAGGGTATGGGGAAATATCTCTTGAATTGCAGTGGTGTGAGGAGGAAATAAGCAATGAATCCATAGATCAAGCTTAATAGTTGACAAGTGAAGAATGTGATGGTTCCCTAATAATTTTGGTAATAAAAGATGTGTTATAATCACATAGTCCATTTGAAGCTACATCACAAGCTCATATACTATAACCCTCATAGGAAGAGAGAATATTGATAACTATCCCTATTGTCAATATAAACTTTGACCATTTTACAGATTTGGAGTATAATTTTATACTTGAACAAGTGTGTCCTTATTAAGAGTTGAGTGAGGATACCTCTAGACCTTTAGGTCCTAGCTCAACAACATAGAATGTGAGTGTAATAATTTTAGTACAACTAATGTTATCTTCATAGACTAGGAGATAGCCCATAAGAAGTGGATCGGTGCCACAAGTTAGTAGTATAGTACCTTCATCATCTTTGGTGCTGGTAGTCACCATGGGACCAGTGTCTAACCTAGTAGATGGAGGCTTTGGAGTGCCACCACTAAGATAATCACTAGGGGAAAGTGCCTTAGATGCTAGTGCCCCTCACTATAAATTTACTATGAAATGGCCATGCTTTTACCAGAATACCATGATGTGGAAATTACCGTAGAGCATGTACTCAAATATAAATTATAATGGCATGCTCTGGGTATAACCTAGTCAGAGCATAAGGAAACCCAGTTTGTGATAACTCAGCTTGATCATGCTCATATATGGTTTAGGATATTTAATCCTAACCTAGCTATGGTTGATTATGACACTTTGAAGGAAGTATTCTTAAAAGAATTCAATATACCTAAGTTTGAACAATAGAGCATTATCGTGCTTAAGGTAATTAGCCAAGGGATATCAAAGAGTGTGTACTTGTATGATGCCAAGTTTAAAACTCTTATTTCCAGGCTTCCTTATGACATTAACCCCTACCATCATGTGCAATGGTTTGTTGGAGGATTATAATACCATTTAGCAGAGTGATCTCTATGAAGACATTCATAGATCCTCAAGAAGTGCTTGAACTTGTGCTTAGAGCTGAGGTAGTTAGAAGCATTGACATTGGGATCAACCCATTCATGGATGCACATATCATGTATATGGCCTCTTAAATCCAAAAATTTACCTCTAGTTCATTTAAATATGCTTGAAGTGGATTATGGTACACCAACTATGAGGCAAAAGGCCATAACATGAATAACTACCCTCAAAGGAATATGCGGACATTGATTCAAAGCTATGAGGTTTGTCATGAGGTGCATGATGTTCACAAATTCCCTTTATTAAAATGTGATATTCAAGTTAACATAGCCATATATTTTTAATTGTATGATGCCTACACTCATACCATAGTTGATTACTGATTAATCGATGAGATGCACAAAAACATAGAAAGAGGTGCACAAAAAGTAACTATAGCTATCAGAGGGCAAGTAACCCAAGGAAATGAGGGATATGTCTAGTATCATGTAGGATATGGGATGTAAAGAGGTTATATAGGGTGAGGTAGAGGATGTAGTGGAGGAATATTCCCACTGTAATCATGTTACAAGTGTGGTTTGATTGAGCACTATTAGTATGACTACCCTATACATCTAATGTGTGAGTATTGTCAAAGAACACACAAGGTCAAAGAATGCCATGACTTGTATAGAATGTTGACCCAAGTTAGGCCTGACATAAACAAAGGTATAAGAATGATTTGACATGAGCCAAAAGTATAAAAATGGGCTCCAAGGGTATAACCAACTAGCACTATGAAAGCCAAGGTGCAAGTGACTGCTCATAGTGGGCTCACTACTCAACTACCAGTTGTGCCCATATAAAAATTACACATGAAATATGGGGAACTAAGTTTTACTAATAATATCACATGACTAGAACCCAAAGCTATGCCTTACCCTAACCTTGAATGCTAGAAGGATGTCTTGTAATATGAAATGATCATGATTCAAAACCTTCTAGGAGAGCTCTAATTGGTACGAGACCTAGAGGTGCAAGTTATTGCCTCTTACAAGAAGAAAGATAACCATGAGGATAAGGTACAATAGATAACAAAGATTTTTTACCTCTTATAGATAAAAGGGATGCTTCCCCTACTAAATAACTTACTTTTAGAGCACGTAGGCCAAAATTTAGTTGAAGTTACCATGCCACACATGGAAAGGGCATTAGAGGTCAAGAATACACAAAAAGTGGAGTATGATTAAGGGATATTGGTAAATTCCACCATTAATGGATGGTATTTATGTGAGGTCCTTATGGACATAGACACCAAGGTTAATATCCTGATAAAGAATACATGAGATAATATGGGTAAGCTAGCCTTGAGGCCTTCCCCTCATGTACTTTTCATAGCCAAAAAATCCAAGACACAACCAATCAAGATTATAAAAGGTTCCATTATAGATATTATGAGCACTAAGTTCTATGTTGAATTCAAATTGATTGAGTTGGCTGAGTAAGATAATTATCCATCACTCCTAGGAAGGCCATGGTGCTACATAAACATTGTTGATATGCACTTCAAGAAGTGTTATATGACCTTTGAAAATAGTAAGGAGATGGTTATGATCCCACTCTCAAGTGACCAAGGACCCCATATGTAGAAAGTGTTAATCTTGAAGATGAGATCAACCATATCTATAACATCATGGTACAAGGCATCGAGACTCTCAACCCTAACAACTAAGGTGTGCTTTCTTGGGAAGATGGATAGTCAGCCTTGGACATCACTGATGTAACTTGTGATCGATGGGTTGAAGAAGCTTATGAAACCACTGGTTAGAGGTGCCTCTGAGTGAGTGTGAAGGTGCCAAAACCTATGAGGATTGGCTAGGTCAAAATTGATCACACTTTAAAAGAGGGGTCCTTTACAATAAGAATAAGGCAAATAGAGTGTTTCACCTAAGCAAAGGTAAACTTGTAGCATGCTTGAAATAGAAGTGCAATAGGAAAAAAATGGAACCATGGAGGATGAATCATGCACATTTGAGGCATTGTGACCAGGTTACCATAAGGAAGGTGAAGGTCATGTCGAGTGAACAAAGTGTAGGAAAAACATCATCAAGACAAGCTGGCATCCACCCAAAGTAAGGTAGGAAGTGGTTGTTTGAATTACATATCACTTCACCAAAAATACTATTAGGAGCATTTATTGAGGTTATGGTGGAAGCATGAAGATCCACATTAAATGCATAGGTGGTAGTGTATTTTTGCAAAATTTGTGGAATTTTGTGATTTCTAAGAACTCTAGGCACTACCATGCCATTAATCACCTACAATTAAGAAGGTAGCTAAATTAAGGGTATAAAATAGACAAGGGATAATTGATTCAAGTTACAAACCTCAAGTTAATTTGCACCTAAAAATGTAGAGTAGCGAACTAGAGCTAAACCTACAAACTAGAGACGAAGCAAAAAATGCTATAGTAGTGAAACCTTGAGTACCCATAAATGCCAAAAGTGAATGATTGAATAGAGAAAGAAATTACATTCTCTTTAATATTGGTGTAGAGAAGTGTGGGGCATTAATTATGCAAGAAATAGGTAGTATAAAATGGAAGTGATGTTGAGGCCACCATTAGTGGCAAGTGAAGCTTGAGAGTCAAAGTTGAAGTCATAAATCTTGTGGCTGTGAGGAACACCAACAAAAATTATAGGCTTTGATAAATTAAATAGACCATGATTCAATACAAACCAATTTAAGATGGGGAAGAAATACGTGAGTTTTGACCCATAATAGGCACATAAGGATGCCAAACAAGCATGGATGATAGAATAAGTGGCTATGGAAAATAAGAAAACATGACCAATAGAAGGAGTTAGCATCATTGAGGTTGATCTAGAGGTGATTATAAAGATATCCTATTAAGAAATGTAGTTTCCCATAGAGGTCTTGGTAGGATAAAGCTAGGAATCTTTTGTGCACACTTGAAAAATAAAATAATATAACCACCACGCCTCAAGCAATGCACAAGATCTAGTACAAGACTGGGTAGTTAATATGGGGGTAAAGATTGAGGTAGGAATGACATTGTTCGATGTGTCCATCTAGGATATATTAGTGACCACTAGTGCAATTTATCTCTATGAGATACCATGTTTTGAGAAGCTGGAGGAACTCACACAGTTTCTTTGATCGTGAATCTATGAAGACCACTTCTACTTCATAGATAGGTGCATATGATTATTAGTTAGCCTCATTGGTAAAATCATCAAGCTCCCAAACTCTAGTGTAGACATCCATTAGATGATGGTGGATGATCCTAAAGTTAAAAGGGTCATGAAACTCCTTGGGTACTATAAGGGAGGGTTCATATTCCTAATCAGAGACATTAAAGACCTTATAATGAGGGCATTTATGTGCCTTATGAGTTCAAAACTATGTCTTGACAGTTAATGGACCAACATTCACCAAGGCCTACCTATGTATCACCTACCATATGGCATAGGGGTTTAAGTTTAACATTATAAAGTTCATTACAAAATAAATGGTGAAGAACACACTTGAATGTCATATGACACAATAAACCTTATGGTGGGGGTCAATGCTAATTCTAATTATAATGGAAGAGATCAACATGCTTGATGGTGATGAAGAGAATATTTGGGTCTTCTTAGTGCACCAAGACTCCCAAGTGTAAAAGTATTATAACTTCACCTACCCCTTGCATTCTCCCAAAATTATAAGGCATGAGTTATGGGATAGTACACCCAATATATCAAAGCATTAAAGGAAGAATGGTGCATCCTTAAGGAGCTCCTTCAGAAAATGTTTGGAATGAAAACCTTCATCACTATGAAATAATTCTATGTAGTACACTTAGTGATTATAGATGGTAACCAATTAGGCTAGTTGAATCTCCCCTATGTATTTTCAGCCAAATACTTTAGATATTCACTTAAAATAATTCTTAATACATAATAGCTGGACATACTAATGAAAGCCATGGATTTAAAATGAAGAAGGCTATGATGCTAATATGTGTTCCTAGGAGGGAAAGTGACCAAGGATGAGGAGGATGACTCCAATCAAATTGACATCTATCCCTTCTAAAAGGAAGTCATATTCAAGCACATGTACATGTTATATTATGAAATTAATCCAAGAAATAAGGGCACACACCCCAAGAAAGAGGATGACCTCCCCCTTTGAATTGGAAATGAAGAAAAGATAGCATTGGTAGCACTAAAGAATTATCCCTAAAATAAAAAGTGGGAGACACTTGAGGAGATGTAGGAACACATTAGATTAAAGATCACCTCTAGCAATGAAATCACCCCCCAACCCAAAGAAGAAGCACATGACCTTCATACCAAGAATTGATTTTCCCAGCAAAAAGGAGAGGAAAAATAAGTCCAAGTGGCTAATTTCAATGCCCATAATAATTTTTTCAGAGATGGAGGTGTAAGAGGTGCATGAGGAAGAGGAAGTGTAGAAGGCATGTGAAGAGATGGAGGAGGAGGGAGAAGAAGTATGGATGAAAATTTACATCATCTAGGAAAAAGCAATAAAAGAAGATCTTAACACCACATAGGTCTAGGAGGCCCTCCAAGGTGGCACTACTATCATTCTTAGATGAGTAAAGAAGCCAATGATTTCATCATTTAAGGAACCAACTACACATCCTCCACAAACTAAGGAGGAAAAGAGAGAAGGATGAAGGAAGCTGGGTATGAGCAAGGTAGAAAATTTGAAGGTGCTAGGGCTTGAATAAAAAAGGGATGCCATGAAAAATAAGGGCATGACCTATCAGGAGATCAAGAGAGTCAAGGGGGAAGAAAGGAATGTTGAGGAAGAAAGGGCCTTAGTACTAGCCAAAAAGAAGAAGGCTAAGAAAAATAAGGCCCATGAGGAAAGGGACAAGAAAGAGAAGGAAGAGAAAAGGATTGCCAAAAGCACATAACCAATAAAGGAAATGGTAGAAAAGGTGCCTAAAACCCCTACCAACATAGTATAAAAAGATGCACCAAAGGTTCACCTAAGTAGTGAAGGGGAGCCTAGAGATAAGGAAGGTGATTCTAGCACTTTGAAAGAGCAAACAAAGAGTGTAGAAGAAACCTAGCAGAAGTAGGAGGTCAAAGATGGCACCAAAGATGAAGAATAAGTGGACAAAGGGGAAAAGTCCAAGGAAAAACCCTTACTATAAAAAGAGGAAACTTTAGAGGGAAGAAATGAAGCGAGTTCTAGAACCAATGAAGAGGAAAAAGAGTATACAAAATTGGTCATCACTGAGGAAGAAGGCACTGAACCAAGTCTAAGAGAAAAGGTGCAGAAAGGGTGGATCGATGAATATTACTACATGTTTGAGTACATGTTCCCCATACTTTCCATAATTAGGATGTGCCAATAGTTTTCATTTTCTTTTGACAGTTATATGGATGAGCCTCATTTTGAGGTGCCACAGAAGGCCATACTATGTGTAGAGACATCACAAAAAGGGCATGATTAGCTTCTCATAAACCCTTATGCAATGAACCTAGTCAGGTCAGCCAATGCACTCATCTAGATGGATTCCAAAGTATCATAGAATAACATCATCAAAGATGTTAGGGATTCAAAGTGGAAAAAGATAGTGATGGAAGCAGAAGGTTAAAAAAAGGTCATCAAGTCTAAATTATAACTAGCTGAGTGCATAAAGGCAACTGAGCCATCCCTCTTAGATGACATTGACACTTCACATATTTTAAAGGTTGACAAGGTATGTGTGTTAATGGAGCATATACTCCCAAGGTTGAAGGTAGAGTCAGTGCTAAAAGAAGAGGAGGACCCATGTGCCATTATAAAATAAGAGCGAGCTATAAATATTAAAGAGCTAGAAGACCTCTTTGTATAACTTAAAGAGGGTATAGATACAATCGATGTCATATTCTACAAATTCTCCAACCAATCATCAGTCATAAATGTGTGCCTCAAGAAGTTAAAGGGGAGAAGGATGAGCTGATGGCATAGGTATACATTGTGAGTAGATTAGAGTGTAACTAAATAATGGGAAAGGTTAATGCCTTGATCACTCAAATCAAAGACTAGGAACAAAGCCTAGAATCACTCTTGTACACCTTGTAAACCAAGACCTATGACCAAGGAGAGATACTGGATGGAGGAGTGGCAAAAGCTAAGGTAAACCTCGAGGCCTTATGGAAGCAATTAGAGAAGATGAATGTGTTCACACTCAATTCTATCTTGACAGATATAGATAATGCCATTGAAGAACTCAAGCTCACCATCAAGGGATTTGAGGGATTTTAAACTAAACTAAAGGAGAACACACCAGAGTTCTACATGTTAAGAACATTAAAATACTAGTTCAAGGGTGGAATAGAAATTTTGTATGGGCTAAATCTTGGGCCCCTTGTGATTAAGTATGGATCCATGCCAACTCATTAAATATCTCAATACAAGGTGATCATTTAGAATGATTGCTATTTTTGTACTTTTTATGCCAACTAGATGAATCATCATAGCTCTTACAACAGCTTGTAGACAATTATTTGGTGCCTAGTTTTTTAGGACATATTCATAAGTGGCTACAAGTGGCAACTAGAGTGTAAAGGGTGTAAGGTGATGGAGCCGACAAAATAATCAACCAAGGCTCTAGCTCAGCACCCAAATGTACCCTCTACCTTGACATGAAGATGCTACTTGTTTCTATAAAGTTGAGCTCAAGCCAATATATAAAATACATGACTCTGATATAGAAAATACCTATAGAATTGATTCTAGACATAGTGAAGTGATTGCCTTGAAACTTAGGACTGGCATGGGTGCTTTTGAGGCTCCACATTGTAGTGCCTAAGCTTGCCTATGAGCCTCTAGGCCTTTATTATATTTAGATGAGAATTTTCTCTATTTTCACTTATGTCCTCTATTTATCTGAATAATATTTAATAAATAATGGTATTTCCCTTAATTGAGTTTTGATTTGGCTTATACGGTTATAATTAGATTATTTGAATGTGGTTTGATTACATAATATTTTTCATAGTTATAATTATTAGTTTAATATATGAACACTAAGTTATAGAAATATTTTAGTTTAGATCATTAATAGCATCTCTATGTAAATGATGACATCAATATATTATATAGACATACTCTAAATATAGGAAAGACCCTACACCAAATAATGATATCTATGCTTGAAGTGCTAGCCTAAGCATGAATCCTTGATCTAAAAAGATCCACCAAACTATCCAAACACTTGAATGATGTTAAGATAAGGGAACCAAAGGCTTGAACCCATAAGGATATAGAACTAACTTGATATAAACTTGCGCTAATATGACCAAAATGAACTCTACACATAGGCTTTACGCCTATAGACCATCAGACTCCACCTAGAATGGCTTGTGCCAATAATACTACCAATTCTTTTATTGTAATAACCAAGTCTAATGAAGAATGAGTTGTGCCATGGAATGAATAGCCTAATGTGGGCCCCAATTCTTTCTCTATTGTGCTTCAGGTGAGTGCATAAGGCTTGTGCCTTATGTGAATTAATGCCAGTGCAGTTGAGTCACAAATGTGGAGCACTACATGATTAGTCTAGGTTTGTGCCTAGTTGTAACAAGCCTAGAATTGACTTAGATAGATAGATAAGTGCCTAAAAATTAAATGGATTAACCACCAAATTTTCTATAACAAATAGGCATACATATTTTCTTGGGAATATAGTGATCTTAGAGGTTTTGATCACAAACTAGCCTAACACACTATATAATTAGAGGCTAATGCCAATCCTATCAAACAGAATCAAAGGCCTATCAACCCAAAAATTGAATAGCTTATGAGGAAATAATTAACTAAAATGAATGAATCTAAGATTATCTTCCCCATTAAGTAGTCCTTATGGGTAGCCAACCTGGTACCTATAAGGAAAAATAATGGGGAGATCCAATTGTGTGTTGACTTTAGAGATCTAAAGAGAGTCTCTTTAAAATATCACTACCCATTACCATCCATGGAGAAAATCCTTCAAATAGTTGTTGGTTTAGAATGTTTTTCTCTTTTAGATGCGTATTCAGGTTAAAAATAGGTGCTAGTAAGATAAGAAGATAAGTATGTTGTCCCCCAAAAATATCACTCATTTTTGGGACAACATTTGAACTATTTTGGTCCTACAGATCAAAATCCTCTCTTCCCCTTTCAAAAATTGTTATAGCATTCAAGTTCTTCATTTTTCAAAGATTTCTTAGAAACTTATGAACTCTGTAGGCTTGAATCTACAGACTCTGCAGGATTGAATCTACGGACTCTATAGGCTTGAATCTACGGACTTTGTAGGTGCATTTCTATGGACTCTTTCAAGGGACTCAAATCTATGGACTCTGTAGATATGTTTCTACAGACTCAACATGCTTGAAGTTAGCATAGCAAGTTCAACAAGTTTTAAAGGCTTCTACAGGCAAGTTCAATCAAAAGAACAAGTTTCCAATGCTTAGTCATTTTCAAGATTGGTTCAACGCCTTGGTTCAACTAAAAATGTTCATCGGCAAGCTTCTAAGTAAGGAATGAACTGTTGAACCTTAAACCATTTTGGTCCAATGGGTTCAATGGTTCAACAGGTTCAATGAGTGGTTGGTTCAACACATTTTGTTTGAGCGATCAAAGGACTTGGTGAAAAACAAAGGAATTAACCATTGAACCATTGAATCTTGAACCAAATTGGTTCAACGAGTTTAACGGGTTCAATCAGTTCAAAGAGATCAAAAGACTTAGACAAAAAGATGGCTTCAAATGCAAGATTGAACCATTGAACTATTGAACCAAATTTGGTTCAATTGGTCAGTTCAATCGGCTGCCCCAAAGCTAAAGGAACAAGTGCCCTTATGGAGGGCTATGAACCAAGCCAAGTGCCCTTATGGAGGGTAGCAAGCAAAAGTGGACAAAGTGAACTCCTTCAGAAAAGTGAACAAGGAAAAATACAAAGCAAAATCCTTCAGACAAATTATTTGAAGGAATTCACTCGAAAGACAAAGCAAAAGCCCAGCGGGAAAGATGCAAAGGCAAGGAAGATTTCCTTCAGACATTCTATCCAAAGGACATAAAGGATAAAGCCCACTGAGAGAAAGAAGCCTGAAACCTTCCACATGTCCATTATAAAGTAGAGCGGAATACATCACGTGTCTTATTATGACTCATCAGAACGTGACAAGTGTTTACATCTGTGTTCCCCTTTTGGAGTTGCTCAGGAAAAATATGTCATGGACCCCATTTTTCATAAGTTTTTAATGAGTTTGATAATATCAGAACTTGCCACTTGTCAAAGACACAGAAAGGCCCCCCCAAAGACATAGGCAAGAAGGGCTATAAAGAGCAAAGAAGCGCTTAAGTAGTGAAGAGAGGAGTGAGACCAAAGGACCAAAAATATCTTCAAAAGAGTTATTCCTAGTAGGTGAAACAGTGGATCGAGTAGACTTTTGAGCACACCAAACCAAGGATGCGGCTTGTTTTCTTCCATGAAGTAAAGACAAATATGCAAAGGACCAGATGGTCCATATGAAGGAAGAGACATATCAAATGAAAGGACATGCCATAGTTATGGCATCACACTATTCTCAGCATGGTCTCTCTAGACCAACCTGGAGACGCATTGAAGACATTGACTGCATCATGGGCCTTCCCATGGAAAAAGTCACCAATCCTTGCGTAGTGGCTATAAGTTTGTTAATTCTCTTATTTGTAAAGGAGACTTTCATTTTAAAAGAGCGAAACTCTACCCATTTTGAAAGAAGAAGACTGAGACTTTGAGCTTAGGTTGTAATTTCATTTTCCTTATTATTTGAATGAGAAAGCAGGTTTTTCCAAACTTTGTGTTGTTCTGACTTGTGTCATCTGAAGGTGTACTTATTCATTTAATTTGGTATGTAAAATTAGTGAAGGTAATAGGGAAGTGTTTTGAAACCAACTGTGAGAAGACTTTGTGCTTTCATAATTGATTTCAGTCTATGTGTTTCTATGCTAGATTCGCTTTTCACATTCAAGAAAGGGAAATGAGAAACTAAGAGGGAAATGGTCTAAGGCTTGTATGTACCTGGATATAGTTTTGCACACTAGAATTTAGATGATATCAAGAACTCCTCTTTGGTTGTGGAGGATGACACCTGAAAGAGAAAGACACTAAAACATGAAAAATATTAGCTGACAAAAGGGTGGATTACCAAGTAAAAGCTTGGTCCTAGAAGCGCTAAGGCTTCTTGGAGGATGAAAATCCACTGTTAAAACAGAGTATGACAGAGACAGAAAAGAGAAATAATAAAAGATTGAAAAGAAAGAACTAAAAGCAAATGCGTACCTGATAATCTATGATCTGCTTTGCACAGTCACCGACGTCGGTGATATTGCTGGCGTCGGTCAGAAAGGTACTGATGTCGGTTAGACTACCAACGTCGGTAGGGGTAATGGATGAGGTCGGTTGGGGTAATGGCTAGGGACGGGTTACAAGTCTAGTTTCTGGTCTGCAAAATGGACTGTGGTCTTGTCTGTGAGTCAGGGAGTTTGTTTAGGATGGTAAAACAGTAGGTAGAATCCTTAGTGAGAACTAAGGTAGAGGGTATGTTGTCAAGAAAAGGGGTAAGGGGTAGGAAAAAGGCCTTTCAGCCTTTCCAGGAAGCAATTTAGTCAGCTTGATTAGATCGGTTTTAAGATGGTCTGTAGGTCTCTGATAACTTGTGCTGAGTTGATTGGACAGAGGGTATTGTCTAAAGAGAGACTAAATGGGTGTCAGAGGTAAAGAAAAGGGAATAAGGGGTGAGAGAAGGCTTTTCAGCCTCTCTGGGAAGAACATATAAGGTTGGGTCAAGGATGCTTGGAATAGATAGTAGACAGAATGCTAATATATTTGAAATGACACTAAAATAAAAATAGTAAAAATACTTAGCTATGACATGAGTTGGTAAAGGTGCAGGAGCTGTGTTTCCATTGTCGCTGGTGATGGAGATATCGTGCAATCCCTGTGCAAAATGTCTGATGCAAGACCTCAGTGCCTAGAAACTACTGTCAAGAATGATGATCCCTATAGGAAAATAAGAAGCTAGAACACTAGAAAGCCAAAGCATGAGAACTTTGTTTCTCCAAAAGAGGATTTGAGATTCGTGATTAGCTCAGAGATTAACGATTTGTGATTAGCTTCACCAGAGGTTAGAAATTTAGTTTAAGTAAAACCAATGTTGGTGATACCGCTAGCGTCGATTGACATTTGACCGATGTCGGTGGGTGGAGAACGAGTAAAAGAGCCACCAAGCTTGTTCTCCATCCGCCAAGTGCATGATCCGTTGGAGAATTGTTGAAGGTTGGGATAAATACGCATGAGAGTTGGTTAGGCGGTTAGAAAGAAGTAAGAATAGGTCTTGGGTGAGTCATAAGGTGGGAAATAGTCTAAGACGAGGTGTTATAGGTGATGTGTCAAAGGGGAGGATATTAATAATAAATTATTATTTTAGATTAGTAAGTGCATGGTTTAAGAATGGGTTAGGAATGGACCAAGGGGGAAGATGACCAAGGGTTAGACACAATTTCAGTGTCTACATTTGCCCCTTTTTGTCTTGTTGGTTGTTTTAGACGAACTACAAGAAAAAAACAAGAGTTGATTACCCCGATTATGGATGAGGTATTCCCCCTCAAAGCAGGAGTCGAGAGAAGGGAACCTGAAATCGGGTGCTGATTTGACAAAGAGTGGGTGAAAAAGGGTGAAGATGGAGTGTGAACGCTGCAAAAGTTGTGATTGCGCATATACCACTTCATGAGATGGTCAGGTCAAATTATCACAGGTCAAGGGTTGAGGAGTGCCAAAATTGAAGTAACTGGGCCCCAACATATAGTCGTAGCTGATTGGGTGATTCAATCTAAGTTGAAGCTCCAATGGGTCATCGTGTTCCAGGTATCTCAGACTCAGGAAGTGCTCCTAGAAACATGAAAATGTCACAAGTAGTGGGGATCAAATGGCTTGCAATCCTATACTTGTGAAGGTCAAAAATATGCACACAATTTTGCTAACAAATCATGAGGTAGCATATATGCAAAAACAACCAAAGCAAAGTTGCTTTGGAAGTGGTCGTAGTCGAAGGAGATAGTCGCGATCTCCATGGTCATTGGTTGAGGTGGATGGGCGAAGGAATGGCCGAGCTAACCTCAGAAGACCCCATGTCAACTGAGTGCTACCTACATATCCCCTGTTGGAAGGGCCTCAGGCCAATGTAGTTCTCCCAAGAGGGAGGAAAAAAAGATCGAAGTGGTTGATTGTGGTCATGATAATGATATAGCACTTCCCACTTGTTTGAGGGTACATGGTTTGAAATGATGAGGAGAAAATGATGCTACAGCCTTTTCCAAATGGTGTATTCTGTAACATTGGTCGGGGTTCTTCATCCCTAGTAACTATCCATATTTGTGATGGATGTATGCTAAAAATGAATTGCAGGTTGATTTATGCTTCAGTAAGTAATGGTTTATGCTTGACATAAATTGTGTGGTTGATAGTTTCCATGTGTATTGGTGTCTATGGAAACCAGAATGAGTAGGCTATGTGAGTGGTTTGAAAAGAATCGGATTGAATTGTTTTTGACAAATGATGTGGTTGAATGTGACCAAAGTGTAGGCAGAAAGTAAAAGGCATAAGCGCCCTTTTATTGACAAGGACCATAATGATAACATAAGTAGGAGGTTTTTTTTAGAAACAAAAAGCCCCATTCATGTATTACGTTGATGACCATAAGTTGTGTTAGAGTGGTAATCGAATCACTTCAATATTAAAGTGAGCTCGAATTCCCTTGAGCAGGTGTTATGATAGGAGGAGGATAGGGTAACCCGTTTTATGAGCAGGGATAACCTTGCCCCTTTTTATAAGAGACCTTGAGACAACTACAAGCTAAGTCCATGACCCATTTTTTTTTATTTTTTTTATTTTTTTAAGAGAGAGGACTGATCAATGCGGGAAGGCCACATAGAGATGTCACTTTGCTTAGTGGTCATTTGTGAAGCTGATCGATGTGGGAAGCTTTTAAGAAAGAGAAAGTGCTATCTGTAGCAATATTTAGTCATAGCCATCATTTGAGGGAGTGGTCTATATTTTAATTTATATATAAGGGCTTTTGAATAGCTATCCTTCGAGGGAGCAGTCTATTAGCTACAACAATGATAGTAGAGCTATCCTTCGAGGGAGCAGTCTGCTTTTTGATTTGATTTTGTGACCTTGGATATTTTGACATCTTGATTTATTTTTGATAGAATGTTGAGTCATGGACAAGACTATAGAAGGTCAAGGGCTCCCTTTTATTAGGACAAAGCATCCATACTTTATATAAGGGTTATAGAGGATTTGTTAAGGGAAAAAGGGTGGAAAGGATTGAGGATTAAAAGGATAGGGATTGCTCAAGGGATGAGCTCAAGTTAAATGTCAAGTGGATGAGTACTCGACTAACAGTAGAATGGTCACAGATGCAAAGCATTAAGGGGCTCAGGTTCTGGTCGGCCTTCAAGAGAAGACAGAAGATAAGTCCTTGATCCATACTTGTGCATGATGATATAAGGTCAGAGCCAATTAGGAGCAAATTTGCCTCATTTACTCCATTCTATATTGGTCACATGTTGGTTCTCTTTGAGGATGAGGTCTCCGATATTGAAATCTTGTTCTCTCAGATTTTTTTTATAGGCTCATTTGATGTGATTTTGATAGACATGGAGATGGTTGAGGGAAGCAAGATGACATTCGTCAAGTAATTCAAGTTGAGCTAATTGATCTTGATGAAAATCATCATTAGAAAGAATGTCATGTAGAGAAATGCGAAGAGACAAGATATGTACTTCGAGAGGTAAGACAGCCTCTATTCCGTACACTAGAGAGAAAGGGGTAGCACATGTAGAGGTTTGGATACTAGTGCGATAGGCCCACAAAGCGAATGGAATGTGAACGTGCCAATCCCTTCCAGTGTCATTGACCACCTTCATGAGAATTTTAGTTAGGATTTTGTTAGAAGCCTCGGCCTGCCCATTCGCTTGTGGGTAGTAAGGCGAAGAAAAGCTGAGTTTAATGCCAAAGGAGTCACAAAGTTTCGAGACAATTTTGTTTTTAAATGACTTTCCGTTATCGGTGATGATTTTGTGAGGTACACCGAAATGACAGATGATGTGAGTGTTGATGAAGTCGACAATCTTGTCAGCTTTTGTGAAGATGAGAGGAATAGCTTCCACCCATTTAGTGAAATATTCAGTGGCAGTGATGATGGACTGATGATGAAGAGACAAATGAGGGTTAATCTCGCCAATGAGATCTAAGCCCCATTGTAAAAAAGGCCAAAAATATTGAGCAACTTGTAAGGTGTGGCTAGGAAGATGAAGCAAGTTAGCATGCTACTGACACTTGATGCAATGCCGAACATAATCGCTACAGTCTTGATGAAGAGTGGGCCAATAATAACCCAGGTGAAGGATGCGCTTAGCAACTGAGTTACCACTGAAGTGTTCACCACAAATCCCGTCATGGGCTTGTTTAACAGCATGAGAGGCTTTAGTGGAGTGTAAACAGTGAAGAAGAAGGCCGTCAAAACCTCTTTTATAGAGAAGGCCTCCTAGCATGGTATAGCGAGTAGTGCACTTGATGAAAGCCTGTCGTGCATTGCTAGAGAGGTTGGGAGGAATGATAGAATGAGCCAGGTAGTCCTCAAGTTGTTTATACCATACATCTTGTAAACTAGAGTCTATGGTGTGGATGAGGTTGATGTCAACAGAAATGTATGAAGGCAATGACACATGATGTACCATGACATAAATTCTTGATGAGGATGATGAAGAAGAAATATGTGAGGCGAGGGAAGCCATGGTGTCAGCAAACTTATTCGTAGATCGAGGGACAGTCTACAATAAGTGATGGTCGAAAGATGATAGAAGGGTGTTAACACGGTGTTTGTACCTTTGTAAAATTTCATTTTTACAAAGATATGAACCATTGATTTGATTGACGACAAGTTATGAGTCACCGAAGATGTTGATGGTCTTGATGTTTAAAGAAAGGGCAGTTTGAAGTCTCAAAATTAAAGCTTCATATTCGGCCATATTATTGGTACATTCAAAGTCAAGTTTGAAAGATAGGGGCATGGGCTCACCCTCATGTGAGATGAGGATGACCCCTGCACCCCCACCGAGTTGACATTTGGAGATGTCAAAGAACATCGTCATTTGGTAGAATGTGTCATTAGTCGAGAGAGTGGCAATAGATTCATCGGGAACCTCGCACTGAGAAGGTTGGTTGTCGGGAAGAGGGGCATCTACTAGTTGGTCAGCGATTGTTTGCCCCTTTATAGATTTTTGTTGGTCAAATTCCAAGTCAAACTCAATAAGAAGCATGAGCCAATGAGCCATACGTTGATTTTGATATGGCTTGGAATGCATGTATTTAAGAGGGTCAGTGTGAGTGATGACAAAGGTTTTGTGATTGAGAAGATAGTGACAGAGCTTGGTAGTGGCAAAGACTAATGCCAAATAGAGTTTGTCAGTATGAGTATACCAAGTTTCATAGTTGACAAGTGTTCAGCTTATGTAGTAGACTGCTTACTCATGGTGTTGCTTGTCTTGATGCGTGATCATGGCACCTAATGAATGATTGGTTGTTGAGATGTAGAGGTAGAAGGGTTGGTCATCTCTTAGTGGAATAAGGACTGGTGAAGAAACTAAATAGCATTTGAGGGCTTTAAAAGCCTCTTGGAAATCTTTATCCCATTTAAAGGAGACATCCTTCTTGAGGAGATGATGAAAGGGTTGGCAGTGGTCAGAAAGCTATGAAATGAAGCGATAGATGGATTGGAGCTTCCCTTGTAGACTGCAAAGTTGCTTGAGATTAGTCAGAGGTGGCATCTCGAGGATAGTGCAGATTTTGGTGGGATCTATCTCGATGCCATGAAGAGAGACGATGAATCCCAAGAGCTTTCTTGAGAGGACCCCAAAGACGCATTTCTTTGGGTTAAGATGAACATTGTATTGAAGAAGGAAAAAAAAGATGATCTTGAGGATAGTCAAATGGTCACGATGAAGCTTAGACTTGCCAAGCAGGTCATCTACATAGTCCTCCATGATTTTATGAAGGAGATCGTGGAAGATGTAAGTCATGGCACGCTGATATGTGGCACCTACATTTTTCAGACCAAAAGACATGACCTGATAGCAAAAAGTCCCCCATGGGGTGATAAAGGTAGTCTTGTGCTGATCTTTTGGTGCAATCAAGATCTGGTTGTATCCTGAAAACCCATCCATGAGAGATAGCATCTCATGGCCGGCCGTGAGATCAACAAGCTGGTCAATGTTAAGAAGAGGGAAGTCATCTTTGGGACAGGCTAGGTTAAGGTCACGGTAGCCCATGCAGATCTAGATCCCCCCAGTCACCTTGGTGACAGGGACGATGTTAGAGACCCACTGCGGATAATCGATGGGTTGGATGAAAGAGACAAAAAGAAGGCACTAAAGCTCCTCTTTGACAAGGAGTGTAACACAAGGATGCATCTTTCAAAGCTTTTGCCTAACAGGCTTAGCCTCTAGTTTGGTGATGATGTTATGGGTAGCAATGGTGGGGTCGATGCCAGGCATGTCACTGTAGGTCCAGGCAAAGGCCTTGCTATGGTCTGAGAGGAACTAAGTGTAGTCAAGTTGCTCCTGGGCATCTAGAGATTGGTCAATCTTTAAGACATGAGGAACATCAGAAGAAGGGAGGTTGATGCCAATGGTTGATTCATTTAACATAACCTACGTTTTAGAAGGAAGGGAGTGCTGAATGAAAGAATCATCGACACCCATATAGGTAAGAATGGCATCGTCATCTATGCAGTGAATAGTGTTGATGGTTGCCGATTCATCGTCTATCATGCTGGGATAAATGAGAGGGAGAGACCTGGGGACCCTGTTGAGTTGATAGGTTAGGGGTTCCAAGTGGATGGTGTTTATGCAAAAAAAACTAGGAGGGATGGAAACCACCGACTCCTTAGGTGAGGAGGGAAGAATAGGTGAGTCTGGAAGAGATTGGTCAATGGTGGGTTCGGGGCAAAGGTTTGCAGAAGCCTCGGTGGGTTCTTGGAAACCCAGTCCATATTTTTTCTTGGCATTATCATCATTGGGTAGTTCGATGGGCCAATGGGTGCCTTGTTCGTAGTGCCCAAAGCCAAAACCCTTCCATGCACACCTATAAAGGTAGGTATGTGCAAAGGTGGGATTGCCAAGAAAGGAGAAATCGGATGTGAATAGTTGAGGTGAGGAGGAAGGGTTCTTGTCAGTAGGAGCTTAATCCAACCCCCCATAGATGAGATTGGTTCGAAGGCTAGGAGGACCATAAGGAATGACCATTCCGATCTGACAGTCATAGCTTGGACTTTGGTGAAGCTATCCATACTCTTGAGGAGTCTGGAACATGTCTAGAGTAAGTAAGCGATATTCCTCAAGTGAAAGTCTTTGAAAGATATCATCTATGGGGTCTTTGGTTGTCACTTGGGAAGGTGATGTGATGGCAACCACTATTTGCGTACTAGTTGACGCTTCCACGGATGGAGACGATATTTGGGTTGGTGCCTTGAGAGGAATAAGAATGTCATTTGGTCGATAGATTGTGTTACAAGTCTTAAAAGGGGATGGGTCGGCAGAAATGACATGGACTTGTCTGTCGTGTTCAAATTTGACACAACGGTGAAGTGTTGAAGGGATGCAAGCCATGGCGTGGATCCAGGGTCATCCTAATAGCATGTTATATTGGAATTCTCCCTCAATGATGTAGAAGAACTCTAGGATTATGCACGGGCCAATGCAAATATGGAGGACAACAGTGCCAATAGTGTTAGCGGTGGTGTCATTAAAGGATCTAAGGATTGCGTTGGTTTTTGATACGTAATTCTTGGGAAGGGCCAATTGATCAAAGGCATGGGTAAAAATGATATTAATGCTGGTGTCCCCGTCAATCATAACTCGCTTAATGTGGGTTCAATCAACATAGGCTGTGATGAAAAGAGCAGCGTCTTGTTCTTCCAAGGTAGAGGTAGGAAATCACTAAAAGTGATAGAGGTGACAGGGGATAAAGAATGGATTAGAGCAGCTAGTGGTTGAGGGTCTTTAGGTTGGACCTCCACTGCCTGAAAGGCTTTGATTAGAGCTTGACGATGCTGAGGGGAGCTTTGGATAAGGTCATATAAGGTCATCTTCATGGGCATTTGGTGAAGTTGTTTTATCATAGAGTCTTTGATTGCCTCTGAAGAAGGGGGTTGGGATGCACCTAAGATGGAAATCTTGGGTTTTGGTGGTTGAGGTAACTGGACAAAAGGATAGGTCTAAGGAATAACAACTTTTTCTTTTGCCTTATCCTTTTGTGACCTAGTGGCTATGTGGATGGTGTTAATTTCAAAGAGAGGAGGTGAAGGAGGTGGAGGGGTCATAGTCGACAAAGAGGTTTGAGGGATATGGGATGGTGTCAGATGTCTATTGACAGTGTCCTCAAGAAGAAGAGTGTCTTTCTCCACGTATTAGTGAATGACTACTTTGAGGGCACAACAATTTTTGGTATCATGTCCTGGCGTACGATGATATAAGCAAATCTTCATATTTTCGAACCAAGAAGGTTTTGACCCGAGGGGTTAGAATGGCTTGATAGATGGAAGGGTTATGCTAGAAGTCTGCAAAAGTTGGCATAATATTAAAGTGTATGAACCTACTAAGGGGTCCGTGCTTGTTGAAGCATGACACGCTGGTGACTTTTGCTTGGGAGGTGTTGAAGAAGGTTTTTGTACCACCTTTTGGGTTGGTGGTGCAGCCACATGTGAAGATGGCACTTTCTTCATGAGAGGTGCTAAATTTTTGAGAGGGGGTAGACTTGTGGTTGGCAAAGAAAGTAATGGAGGTAATTTGTTTTGGTTAAGGGTCGGAGTAGGGAGCACTCTGATTAGGGTAGAAGGATGAGGGCCAAAAATGGAGGGTAATGTTGATGGTGGAGGAGGGGTTCACTTATGTGGTCTGGTAGTCTTCTTTGACTTGGTTGGAAGACTATTATTGGTCGAGGTCTGGTCTAAGTCCACCTTCACTTGCTAGTGAGTGAGGGTAGAGACAGGGCAAACACCAAGTGACTTGATCGATTTAGATGGGGTAGATAAGGGTTTGTGTTCTGAAATGAATGGTTGATGTTTCAAAGGTTTAGAAGTGGAAGTCTGATTCGTGTCAAAGACTTTGGGGCATTTTGTCACAAGAGAGTTAGTGGCATGAGATGAGATAGGCTGAGTAATATGAGGAGCTTTGAGTTGCTCCCATAATGCTTGATGTTCCACTTTCCTTGGTTGGAGAAGTCTTAATTTCTCTACTAATCGAGAGAATGGTTGGGAAGTTGTAGGATGAGACTTCGGTCCTTCAAAAGATGTGAGTGGTTGTGGGGCTAAAAATGTGTTAGGTGTGGTAGTAGTCTCGGACCCAAGGTGTGTAGGAGCTATAACTAGATTGTCGTTGGTCAAAGAAGATGGAGAGTTAGGTTCTTCTCTTGGTGGAGAAGGAACTGGAGAATGTGGCTCCTCAAATAGGTAAAAGGCAGGGATGATGGTGCCTTCCACTTGCGGTCAAGGAGTAGGAAGGGTCAGGTCCTCCATAGGTAGCAAGAAGGAGGATGGTGAGACCGGTGGTGCTGGTAAAGTTGAGGTGTCCTCCAAGATGAGAGAGGTTGACAGAGAACTAACCGAGGAAAGAGGTTTGTCCACACATGATGGACTGATAGATGGACTAACCTCTTGAGGTTGGTCGGGGATGAAGGGCGAGACCGTATTGACTGTTCGAATGTTATGTTCATGAGTGTTGTCAATCAGGGTCTAGACATTGTTTTGGGTCGGTGGATGATTAGGGAATGGTTACTTGAAGATGTCGATGCCCTGATTAGGAGGTGCTTTGGGATTATCTGTGACGAGGTCACCTTTTTCAAGCATGTCTTGGATTATGTTTTTAAAGGTCTTACAGTTACCCGTGGCATGACCTTTGACATGATGGTAATTGTAGAAGTCATTTTACCTATACCACGCAGGGATGGCACCTGAGGGATCAAATTGTGGAGGTGGTCGGATCTGGGGGAGATTGAGAACCCCCTATCTAACAAGTTTTTCTAGCACAGATGTGTATGATTCTCTGAGAGGAGTATACTATTGTTGTACGTATCTCTGCTGGAATTGGAAGGTAGCGCTCTGAGATGTGGATGGCTCAGGCTGATTGGTTGAGGATGACAAAGGTCTAATGACCACATCGTTAGTTGAAGCTTTAGACTTAGGATTGGATGATGAAGGTTTAGAAGAAGAGGAGTCATTGATTTTAGAGTTGAGATTCTTGCTCTGTAACTTGACTTTATTCTCCTCAATGGCATGTAATTCAAGTTTGCGGGCCATCGTGAAGGCTTCATCGAAGGTGCGGAAGGTTTGAACCCGTAAGGTGGAAGAAATATGTTTGGCACAGGCTCGGGAGACAAGTTTAATAAGTTTGGGTTGGGGTAAGGAAAAGGAGAGTTGATTGATGAGGCCTCTCCAGCAAGCAATGAAGTCAGCTATGGATTCATCCTCGAATTGGCAGATAGAATAGAGGTCCGTGATCGAGACCTTCTTGGTGATGTTGATGGAGAAGTGATCAAGAAAGAGCTAGGCCAGCTGTGTGAATGTGAAGAGGGAATGGCTGGCAAGAGAGTTGTACCAGTCAAGTGTAGCACTAGAGACATAGGAAACGTGTGTAAAAGCAATGCATCATCATGGGCAATGAGGTAACATGCATGTCTGAATGCCCGTAAGTGCTGTTGTGGGTCTTCCTTGCTTTGAAAGCGAGAAAATTTGGGAAGCTCCCACTGGTTGGGGTATGGCCTAATCGGGACAGAAGGATGAATGGGCTCATTACAAATTTGCTCATATGAGAGAGCATTACGTGAGCTAGAAATGGAGGTCTCTAGGCTAGACATCTTGTCCATCAGCATTTTGATGATATCTACTGATAGATTGGTGGGTGGAGCACCCCTAGATTATAAGGTGCTTGAAAGATATTGAGAGGGGCATATGACATGGTTGGTTGCATAGACGCAACATATGGGTAGCTAGTTATTGGGGTAGAAGTTGAAGCCAAGGGCACTTGTGTTATGGGGTTGGTAGGCACAAGTTGGATAGGGGCCGTCAAAGATGGTTGAGGAGTGGCCACACTTGTTGAAGGGTAGAAAGTTACTCTTGTGTTGATAGGTGCAAGAGTAGGGGGGATAGAGACCACTAGGTTTTGGAAAGGTGTAGGATTTGGTTGAGTAGTTTGAGGTTGAGGGGGTACCAGAACCCCCATGGAGGTAGGTCTAGAAGGAGAGGCTAAATTTTGAAGGTTGGACATGATTGGGTTATTAGTCGAAGTGTTGGCTTGATTATCTATAGGTTAAATTGTAGATGTTGTTGATGTGATCCTTCTCTCGACTAAGAAAGTCGACATCCCATAAATTGGGTTGCCTAGGGAGTCTCACATTTGGCTATGCGTGAGATAGTGCTGCAAGGCTTTGACATTGAGGTCCAAGAATCGTGCAAAATCTTGGTCCCCTTCTGGGACAATAGGAGTCTGGGGCGGGGTTGGGCGAGTAGGAGTTCTTTCAGTCTCTGAGTGGAACTCCATTATAGGACTGGTTATGGATGGTGAAGGTGGAAGCGGATGTTGCCTAGCGTGGTCAAGAAGAGCCTTGGTTTGACTGCGTGTCAAAACCATTCAAGGCAAGAAAGGGTCAGGTTTCAGAAAATTGTGTTTTTTTAGTTTCAAGAACTTAGAATGGGGTTTTGGCAGAAAAAGGGGTAGGTTTTAAGGTTGCTATTTTTGGGAAAAAAGATTGGATAGTGACCGACATCGGTATAAAAATTGATGTCAGTGAATAAGGCCACCGATGTCGGTCAAATAACTGATGCCGGTGGAGAAAAGTTGCCGACGTCGGTTATAAAACTGATATTGGTTACTGTGTTTTCTAGAAACTCAGAAAATTTAAAAGTTTTTTGGAAATAAAGAAGACAACGTCCTTACCAGCTCAAAAAACTAGATAGAAATAGAAAATAAGATGAAGACAGGCAGATCCTAAGTGTTAAATCCCTAGAAATAAATTATTAAGCTCATGTGGCTTATGCCTTAAAGTGATGTTTGGGAAGGTTGGCTGTTAGAAGGGTCTTAGAAGAGGTAGTCTAAAGATGGTTTTAGGTATGCTTAGGTGCTCAAAAGTCTATGTTAGGTTTTGTACTTGGCCTGGTGCTAAGGAGCAAGCTCCCCTCACTTCACGATTCCAGTGGTAAGTTGGTCTCGCTTAGCCAAAATATACTTTCCCTATAGATTATACTCTGCCAGAGAACAAAGTGGGCTTTCCCCTTGGTGGTGAAATCCAAGTAGGATCGCGGGGATGGGTAAGGTATCTGCTGGGTGATGAAATCCTAGTCGGGCCTTGTCTCAGGTGAGTTTGATGTTTGATTTAGTGCACGTGGTTTGGTTGTGTAACATCAAGTGATCTATGATTAATTCAATATGCGGATATTAATTACTAAGTGTGGACTAAGAAATGCAAGCAAGTAGAAATGGAATGCAATATATTTTAAGCCCCAAGTCAAAATGTTAAGTTGGAATGAAAATGAGTTGAGAAAGGGTTAAAGAATATGATTTTTGACTAGTCTAGAAATGCAAGAAAAGAAAGAAAAATTCTTTTTATTCTTGCTTATGATGTCTTTTAGAAGAGAAGAAAGAGGTGAAGAGGGAGAAACCTAATGCACCTAAATGAAAAAAGAAGGAAAGGAACCCAAGGAAGGCCCTAAGGGTCCCACTGGGCGTGCCAGAATGTTTCTACGCTAGATTCGCTTTTCACATTCAAGAAAGGGAAATGAGAAACTAAGAGGGAAATGGTCTAAGGCTTGTATGTACCTAGATATAGTTTTGCGCACCAAAATTTAGATGATAGCGAGAACTCCTCTTTGTTTGTGGAGGATGACACTTGAAAGAGAAAGACACTAAAACATGAAAGATGTTAGCTGACAAAGGGGTGGATTGCCAAGAAAAAGCTTGGTCCTAGAAGCGCTAAGGCTTCTTGGAGGATGACAATCCACTGTTAAAACAAAGTATGACAGAGACAAAAAAGAGAAATAATAAAAGACTAAAAAGAAAGAATTGAAAGCAAATGCGTACTTGATAATCTGTGATCTAGTTTGCACAATCGCTGACATCGGTGATATTGTCAGCATCGGTCAGGAAGGTTACTAACGTCAGTTAGACTACCGACATCGGTAGGGGTAATGGACAAGGTCGATCAGGGTAATGGCCAGGGACGGGTTACAGGTCTAGTTTCTGGTCTGCAAGATGGACTGTGGTCTTGTCTGTGAGTCAGGGAGTTTGTTTGGGATGGTAAAATAGTAGATAAAATCCTTAGTGAGAACTAAGGTAGAGGGTATGTTGTCAAGAAAAGGGGTAAGGGGCAGGAAAAAGGCCTTTCAGCCTTTTCGGGAAGCAATTTAGTCAGGTTGATTAGATTGGTTTTAAGATGGTCTATAGGTCTCTGATAGCTTGTGCTGAGTTGATTGGACAGAGGGTATTGTCTAAAGAGAGACTAAATGGGTGTCAGAGGCAAAGAAAAGGGAATAAGGGGTGAGAGAAGGCTTTTCAGCCTCTCTGGGAAGAACAGAGAAGGTTGGGTCAAGGATGCTTGGAATAGATAGTAGACAAAATATTAATATATTTGAAATGACACTGAAATAAAAATAGTACAAATACTTAGCTGTGACATGAGTTGGTAAAGGTGCAGGAGCTGTGTTTTCATTGTCACTGGTGATGGAGATATCGTGCAATCCCTATGCAGAATGTCTGATGCAAGACCTCAGTGCCTAGAAACTGCTATCAAGAATGCTGATCCCTGTAAGAAAACAAGAAGCTAGAACACTAGAAAGGCAAAGCACGAGAACTTTGTTTCACTGGAAGAGGATTCGAGATTTGTGATTAGCTTAGAGATTAACGATTTGTGATTAGCTTCACTGGAGGTTAGAAATTCGGTTTAAGTAAAACCGATGTCGGCGATCCCGCCGGCATCGGCCAACATTTGACCAACGTCTGCGGGTGGAGAATGAGTAAAAGAGCCACCAAGTCCGTTCTCTATCCGCCAAGTGCATGATCCGTTGGAGAATTGTCGAAGGTTGGGCTAAATACGCACGAGAGTTGGTTAGGCGGTTAGAAAGAAGTAAGAATAGGTCTTGGGTGAGTCATAAGGTGGGAAATAGTCCAAGGTGAGGTGTTAGATGAGGTGTTATAGGTGATGTTTCAAAGGGGAGGATATTAATAATAAATTATTATTTTAGATTAGTAAGTGCATGGTTTAAGAATGGGTTAGGAATGGACCAAGGGGGAAGATGACCAAGGGTTAGACATGATTTCGATGTCTACACTGTGTTTTCCTTTTCTTTTTGTGTTAAGGATTTTGGGGTGACTTTGTGCCCCCATTATCCTTTGTCATATAATCTTTGGGTAGTTGAGGTGGAGACTTTGCGCTCTATTTCATCCTGCTATTACTACACCCCTTTTTATCACTGGTTATTTCACTATCTAAAAGAAACTCTTTCTATTTCCAGTAGTGACACTTCTAAAAGAAGAAAAGTGCCTTTAGCATTTATAGCCAAGATTTTCTCCTTTGTCTGTGTGCATCATCTCTGAAAGAAGAGAGATGGATGGTTTGTCTCACTCTTATGTCTTACTTTTTGCTTATTTATATTATATATAGCTCTACATATTTAATAGGGAACCTCCCCTTGATGAGAGGAGAGATTTGTCCCCTTGTGATGCAGTAAACCTACACATCTGGATGACCAATCTCCCTATGTTGTGGTGATAGGAACTATTTTGAGCTCTAGTTAGCTGGTCGACAAAATATTCACCCAACAATTTTTGGTGACTCCACTAGGGAAAGAACAAGTTGTTCCAGTTCTTTCCCATTGTTATTTTTCCCCCCAGCTTTGCGCAATAGTTTTTGGCAACTCTGTTGGGGACACAGTAATTTTGTGCAATTTAAAACATCAAGTTTTAGATTGAAAGATAACCTGTGTCTTACCCATAATCATTATAACCCTTATCCATTATAGAGTCTAGCGACTCCGTTCCATGTCTTATCCACTATCATTATCCTTACCATCCTCCATCTCTATTTCCATTATTTTACCTGGTTTGCAAAACTAGAGTCACTGGAAAAGAGTGCATAGTCTGAAGCCTCAAGCCTCAAGCTGAAGTAGGGCCAATTATTTTCCATTTTTGTCCTACAATCTAGCCATTCTACCTAGATGCATTATCTGCATTTTTCATAATCCCATCATGGTAGTTCGATACCCCTGGGGTAACTCTTTTGGCCCACTTAATCTAACTCCACCCCTGCATGAGCTACCACTCAGTTCAAGAAATAATTTCCCCAAATTCTTTAGTGACGGGAGAGTTCACTCTAATGAACACATTACAGCTTTCATCATAGCTTGTGGTGTGATAGGGGTGGAATTTGAAGACGTGGTAGTCAAGATTTTTGTGGGTTCACTACAAGGTACTGCTACAAACTAGTTTTACCATCTACAAACTGGATCAGTGACTGACTGGGACACTATCAAAGCTAAATTTGAAGCTAGGTTCAGGCCAGTAGAGGATGCACATGCCTTACTAGCCCAACTCACACAAATGAAGAAGAAGCCCCATTAGCCTATGATGAAAATTCATTGCCAGGTTCAACAAGCTAAGGCACAAGATTCCCATGATCGCCCAGCTGACCCCTCAGAATCTCATGTGCTTCTTCATCAACTCACAACTAACTAAAGTGAGTTTTTTGTTGAGACAGGCTAGACATATAGACCTTGAGGCTACTCAGGACTTGGATACTGAGGTAGAAGATGACCTTATCTTGGTAGGAAAGATAAGGAGAGACCCTAATAAAGGTAAATCCTCTTCATCTTCTGAGTACTCACCCACAACCACCACTAAACCAATGGTGCAAAAGTTGGCAAATGAACTGCTAGCTTTGAAAAGATAAGTGGCACAAGGTATGTCTTCTATTCCTTCATATAGAGATGTACCAAGAAGGACGTTACCCAATCAGCCATATCAAGGCAATGCTACCAGAAGTCAAGGGCAACCAAATCATCTTCCTTCCCCATAGAAGAACCTTGCCCTTGAAGCACCTCCAACCAACTCAGTAGTGGGATATCTGGAAATAAAACATGTTTCCTATTTCCAACTTGAGTATGAGCAAGAAAATGATGCTAGTATCTTTATGGAGGATCAAGAAGAATTAGTTGGCGACTCTTACATTAGTTTCTTGAATTACCAGGATGAACCCAGAAGTGAAAGTGAAGCAGTCAAAGAATCATATGCAGTATTCACCCAATCTAAGAATCAGTTAGCCCAATAAGCTGATAAAGAAAGAATAGAGGAATGAACTCAGCTTGTACTTCCAATTGCTAAGTGGGGAACCACTCTGTCTTTCTAGTCAAAGGACCTAGTGATTGCCAAGAAGGTTAGTACATCAAACATCTCTACACCTTCTACTTCAACTTCGCAGATCAGTCCTCCCCCTCCCAAAAACCAAAAGGATGAACTCCCATCCTCTCTTCTAAGTCCATCTCAGTCATTTGACATGATTAATCATGTCAAGAAATATAAAATTCAAATGACTGAGTTTGAATCCCTGCAAACCAATCTTGAGTAGTTAAATATTAGTGAAGAGATAGGTGTGGACCTATTTGAGGCAAAGATTATGGTCACCCAAATGTTAGCCCCTGCTACTCAAATTCTATTTGAGCCTTCAGGTATGGGTAATTACTCCTTGACCATAGAGTATGCTCATGTCTCAACTGATCAAAGTCCTATGGCTGGAAATCTAGGATTTGATCCAAATTAGGCATCAAAAAAATTGGTAGGGCATAGTACAAATCAAGAAGGATATTCCATCTCCAATGAAGAGAAACTTGATAGAAGATCAGCTTATGATGATGCTTGGATCCTGAAATCCGATGGCAGTAATCCTTCCATAGTTGGATGTGGATCTCTGTTGCTTGGATTGAAAAATGCTTAGGGTGAAGAGGTCAAAATCCTTCACACCAAAGGAGATGCTAAGCTGATGGCTTGTTAGGAGTTTGATGCTGACAATCAAAACATGTGCTAGACTGAACTAGAAAAACAAGCTATGGTGGTGGACAATACTGTTGTACTCCAAAATCAGCAAAAGGAACTCTTTGTAGGTAGAGAAAGGAGTTATGGTTTTCAGTTTGAAGACCATGTCCTACCATGGAGCAAGAAGAAGAAAAGGCAAGAGGAAGACGCAAAAAATTGGTTTCCTGGTGGAGATTTCCATTCATCTGTCACTGATTCTGGAGACAAAATGGTTTCCTACTAGTTTATTAGGATGGCACACCATTTTCACTATCTCACAGTGGGCAGCATCTGAAGCGCTTCAAATCTTGAGGCATTAGATAAGATCATCTGTAAATATGTATATCTGTATAGTCTTTAGTTCTATTTTGTGTTTTTCATTTTCATTTTATGGAGCCTTTCTTTTTGGGTAGCATGACTCTGTAGCCCAATGGCACACTTCAAGGCACTGGAGATTCTAGTTTCTACTCCCTCAGCTATTCCAAGTTTTGAACTAAAGGAAGTTCCCCAACTGGAGCCAGCTGTTGTTCCCCAAAAATATCACTCATTTTTGGGACAACATTTAAACTATTTTGGTCCTACAGATCAAAATCCTCTCTTCTCCTTTCAAAAATTGTTCTGAGCATTCAGTTTCTTCATTTTTCAAAGCTTTCTTAGAAATCTACAGACTCTGTAGGCTTGAATCTATGGACTCTATAGGCTTGAATTTATGAACTCTACAAGCTTGAATCTATGGACTCCGTAGGCACATTTCTATGGACTCTTTCAAGGGACTCAAATCTATGGACTCTACAAATATGTTTCTATGGACTCAACATGCTTGAAGTTAGCAGCTTCAATAGGTTCAAAGGCTTCTACATGTGAGTTCAATCAAAAGAACAAGTTTCCAATGCTTAGTCATTTTTAGGATTGGTTCAATGCCTTGGTTCAACTAAAAATGTTCATCGGTAAGCTTCTAAGCAAGGAATGAACTGTTGAACCTTAAACTATTTTGGTCCAATGAGTTTAATGGGTTTAATGGTTCAACAGGTTTAATGAGTGGTTGGTTTAATGTGTTTTGTTCGAGTGATCAAAGGACTTGGTGAAAAACAAAGGAATTAACCATTAAACCGTTGAACCTTGAACCAAATTGGTTCAACGGGTTCAATGAATTCAATCAGTTCAAAGAGATCAAAATACTTAGACAAAAATATGGCTTCAAACACAAGATTGAATCATTGAACCATTGAACTAAAGTTGGTTCAATCAGTCAGTTCAATCAGCAGGTTCAAGGGGCTGCCCCAAAGCCAAAGGAACAAGTGTCCTTACGGAGGGCTGTGAACCAAGCCAAGTGCCCTTCCGGAGGGTAGTGATCAAAAGTAGAAAAAGTGAACTCCTTAAAAAAAGTGAACAAGGTAAAAGACAAAGCAAAATCCTTCAGATAGATTGTCTGAAGGAATTCACCTGAAAGACAAAGCAAAAGCTCAGCAGGAAAGATGCAAAGGCAAGGAAGATTTCCTTCAGACAAATTGTCCAAAGGAATTCCTTTGGACATTCTGTCCAAAGGACAAAAAGGATAAAGCCTGATGAGAGAAAGAAGCTTGAAATCCACCACATGTCCATTATAAATTAGAGCAGAATACATCATGTGTCATGTTATGACTCAGTGGAACGTGACAAGTGTTTGCATCCGTGTTCCCCTTTTGGAGTTGCTTGGGCAAAACATGTCGTGGACCCCATTTTTTGTAAGTTTCTAATGAGTTTCATAATAGTGTAACTTTTCAATTATTAAAGACACAGAAAGGCCCCCCCAAAGACATAGGCAAGAAGGGATATAAAGAGCAAAGAAGTGCTTAAGCAGTGAAGAGAGGAGCGAGACCAAAGGACCAGAAATATATTCAAAAGAGTTATTCCTAGTAGGTGAAATAGTGGATTGAGTAGACTTCTGAGCACACCAAACCAAGGACGCAACCTATTTTATTCCATAAAGTTAAGACAAATATGTAAAGGACCAGATGATCCATATGAAGGAAGAGACATATTAGATGAAAGGACATGCCATAGTTATGGCAGCACACTATTCTCAGCATGGTCTCTACAGACCAAACTAGAGATGCATTGAAGACATTGACTATATCATGGGCCATCCCATCGAAAAAGGCACCAATCCTTGCATAGTGGCTATAAGTTTGTTAATTATCTCATTTGTAAAGGAGACTTTCATTTTACAAGAGCGAAACTCTACCCATTTTAAAAGAAGAAGATTAAGACTTTGAGCTCAGGTTGTAATTTCATTTTCCTTGTTATTTGAATGAGAAAGTAGGTTTTTCTAGACTTTGTACTATTATGACTTGTGTCATCTAAAGGTGTCCTTATTCATTTAATTTGGTATGCATAATTAGTGAAGGTAATAGGGAAATGTCCTGAAACCAACTGTGGGAAGACTGCGCTTTCACAATTGATTTCAGTCTGTGTTTTCCTTTTCTTTTTGTGTTGAGGATTCTGGGGAAACTTTGTGCCCCCATTAGCCTTTGTGATATACTCTTTGGGCAATTGAGGTGGAGACTTTACACTCTATTTCATCTTGCTATTACTACGCCCCTTTTTATCACTAGTTATTTCACTATCTGAAAGAAACTCCTGCTGTTTCCTGTAACGACACTTCTGAAAGAAGAGAAGTGCCTTCAATGTTTATAGCCAAGATTTTCTCCTTTGTTTGTGTGCATCATCTCTGAAAGAAGAGAGATGAATGGTTTGTCTCACTCCTATGTCTTACTTTCTACTTATTTATATTATATATAGCTCCACATATTTAATAGGGAACCTCCCCTTGATGAGAGGAGAGATTTGTCCCATTGTGATGCAGTAAACCTACACATCTAGATGACCAATCTCCCTATGCTTTTGTGATAGGAACTATTTCTAACCCCAGTTAGCTAGTTGACAAAATATTCACCCAACAAAGTACAAGATTGACATCACCACAAAGTAGGGCACATATGCTTACCAAAAGATGGCCTTTATATTGTCAAATATTGGGGAAATTTACAAAAATCCATAGACATGGCCTTCCAAGGATTACTAAATCAGATGGCACTAGTCTACTTGGATGACATCACAATTTTCTCTAAGAAATCTAGTGAGCATTTATATCACCTTAGGTTTATCTTTGAGAGATGTAGGGAGTATGGGATATCTTTGAATCCAGATAAATGTGTGTTTGATGTTTGTGAGGTCAAAATTTTGGGTCACATTTTCTCAAAGTAAGAATTAGCCATTGACCCTGATAGAATAAGTGCTATCTTAGCACTATCCTTACCCAATCATAAGAAAGGAATTAAAAGATTCCTTGGGAAAATAAACTTTGTGAGATGTTTTATACCTGGTTTTACAAACTTGGTCAAACCCATCACTACCATGGTGAAGAAGAACCAAGTGTTCAGTTGGTCAAATGAAGGTAAAGCAACATTTGAGTTAATGAATCAAGCCATTTCCCAAGCATCCTCTCTCAAGAATCATGTTTTCTCAAGGGATTTCATATTGTACACCTTTGCCAATGTTGACAATATATTAGCTATGTTGATGCAGAAGAATGGTGAAGGACTTGAGTAACCAATTTCCTTTTTTAGTTAAGGGCTTGAGGGGTATGAGATAAGATACACTTTTATAGAAAAGTAGGTTTTTATAGCTTTAAGAAGCCTAAAAAAATTCAGACCAATGCTCTCTAATATCAAGGTCTATCTTATGGTGTATCATCCTAGAGTGAAGGAATTCCTCCTCAATAAGGATTTGAATGAAAAGAGATTTGGTTGGATTATCAAGTTCATGGAGTATGATATGGAGATCAAGGTCACTAAGACAATAAGAGGCAAAGGCTTATGTGAGCATATGGTGGATTGAACTTCAAAAAGATAAAGAAGTTGTTTTGGTGATGAAAGACAAGTCATAAATAGATTCACCTCCACCTCACCCCAATTGGCTCCAAGATATGACACATTTCTTCATAATAGGTCAATGCCCTCAAGGTATGGATAAGATAAAGAGAAGGTATTTTAGACTTTAGTCCATATGCTATACATTGGTTGATGGGGTTTTATTTATAAAAGACCTCAATAGAGTTCTTTTTAAGTGTATAGAAGATGACCAAGTGGCCAAACTCTTGGAATAATTCTATTATGGACTTGCAAGTGGCCATTTTTGTCTAAGAACAAAAACAATAAAGGTGATGAGAGCTAGTTATTACTATCCCAACCTTTTCAAAGATGCCTATGCATGGGTTAACAAATGTTAGAAGTGTGATCTATTTTTAGGTAAACAAAGATTGACAACCCTTCCTCTCAACCCAATTTAAGTGGAATATCCCTTCATGCAGTGGGGTTTGGACTTCATAAGAATGATTAGTATACCTTTTAGTGGACACAAATGGGTGCTCACTGCTACTAACTACTTCACTAGGTGGGTGGAAGAAATTTACTTTAAATAAGCCAATGAAATAGTAGTGTTGGACTTCTATGATAATATAGTGACCAGGTTTGGTGTACCAACAACTATAATATCAGATAATACCTTAGTATTTTTTGGCATGAAGATAAATGAGTGGGAAATTCAACTAGGAATCTACCTTAGTACATATTCCAATTACAACCCTAAGGCAATGGATTGAAAAGTCAACAAATAAGAACATGATAAGTATTATCAAGAGAACTATGAAAGAGAATTAGATGGTTTAACACACCAAACTAAAGACAACCTTATGGGTTGATAGAGTGACTCCCAAGGTTACCATTAGAAACTCACAATTTATCCTAATATATGGGAGGAAATTCAAATTGCCCATCTCTCTTGAACTACCTACCTTGGAGTTATCCCATTAAATTGAGGTGATGGAGAGTGAACCTATGAACATGAGGATGGCAGAGCTCATGGAGCCTGAAAAAACTAGAAACCTTACAATGAAGACATTAGAATCACATCAAGCTCAAGTCAAGAAAGCCTTTGATAAGAGAGCCATATCAAGGGACTTCAAATGAGGGGATCTAATCCTCAGATGGGATTCAAATAAGGATAAGCTAGGCAACCATACCATGTTTTAAATCTTGTGGAGTGGCCTTTAATTGATCCATAGATGCAAACAACATAATGCTTTTTAGCTTGCCCAGATGGATGGCAAGACATTACCCATCCCAGCCAATGACATTCCTTTAAAGCCTTGTTATTAGAAGAGTTTATAGCCATTATAATATATTAGATTAGTTTTTTATGTTTTCCTCTAAGTTCCTTATGCACATTCTTTTCAGTTGTGTGTTTCCCTTTCCCTAAGTACTTTGGACAAATTGTTAGTTTTGTTCTTTTTATCTTTATTGCTAAAAAGAGGAGGATTTATAGAAAAGGCTACCTTGTATTAGTTTCATATTAGCTAAGAGGAAATACTTGTGACTCCATATGACCAATGTATTATACAAGGTAAGTATTCTCTTGCATATCAGGCATGCAATCCTAGGAGGTCACTAGAAATGTTGGCCAGAATTGGCCCACATAAGAAACTTTTGCCTAGATGTGTTTTGAATAACTAAGTAGAATCTTATTGAAATGGTGATATACTTTTGGAAAGAGTAGATAGAATTTATGATAAGATAATTTTTCATTTGTAAACTTTTGAAACACTTTAAGCAAACTTAAATTGTGAATTTGGTGATCTTAATGAGCCAAACCATCATGACACGTCATGTACAAATGAACAGGCCAGTTTTATTATACATTTCATAAATTCACTTGGGAATTCAACCAAGGTTGAATAATTACATGAACATGATATTTTTTGTGTCAATATCATCTCCTATAAGTTTGGTATTTTGGTAAGTTTTCTATCTCAAGATACAAGTCTCAAAAAATGAACTAGTAGTATGAGACATGCCTAGGGATGTCAAGTTAAGGCCATAATAAATAGCCATTTAGATTCAAAAATCCATAGAAAGATTAAATTTGAATGTGAGGGGATGAAAAGTGGCATGATCTCAAAATATGGAATAGTAGATCAATGGCATGCAGGGGGTCTCATGAAGTCAACAGGTCAAAGAAGATCTATGGTACATGTTTGATCATGCAAATTGAGATCAATGATGAGCATAAGGTTAACAAGTCAGGGGATGCTAAGATTGGGTGAGGGGATGATAAGTGGCATGATCATGATGAATTGAAGGATTAATGGTGCACATTTGATCATAAAAATCAAGATCAATGGCACATGTTCAATAGTGCCAAGGAAATCAATGATACATGTAAGGTCAAAAGGTTAATGAGCTAGGTTACACATAAGGTTGACACATGGCATAAAAATGTGAACCAAATGGAAACTGATAGAAAGATCCATAGATGAAATATATGGATGCCAAGTGTCATAATTTAGGAAGCCCAAAGTAAATATTGATGGATTAAATTTAATCAGGTTCCAAAAGGCACAAGATGGTAACACATGTCAGAATAAGCAATAGTTATATCTTAAAATATGATAAAGAGCATGGTAGGGATGCCACATAAGTAGACATGTTGGATTAAAGGATTTTGTAGACCAAGGTAGGTAAATGCATAGATCTAAGATCCAGATATGATATAGGTTAAGCTAGAATAGATATTTTGAAGGGCCACCATTAAAGCTCAATTTGGACTTGGTTTGAGGGTTTAGAACTTATAGACCCCATTTTCTAAGATTGCAGTGATGTTTTGAAAATGTGTTCATGGTTATTTGAAAGGAATCTACATATATAATGATTTCTCATAGTCCATAAATGTTTGGAGGAAAAAGTAGGTCTTTCTAGGCCTAATAGAGATCAAAGGTGGGCAACTAGCTATTGAAATGAGAGAAAATAACCTATGGACATCCATTGCAATTATGGTTATATGAAAACCAATAAATAGGATTGGTTTTCATCTATAGTAAACCTATGCTCAGGTTTGGGGTAGGGGAAAATTTGTGATTATGAAAGGAGTGTCTTATCTATCAACATAGTCATATCCTTGATAAAATAAGTACCTACAACCGTTTCAAGCAAACATAGTCATAGCTCTATTAGGTACATAAATATGAAGATTTGGTCTTTATATGAAGGCAAGTGGAAGATGGCATAGAAGTTCCAAGGAAGAGATTTGGAGATTAGAGAGTGCGAGTGGAACATTCAATTCTTTTATAGAGCCTTTAAAGATTTTCCATTCTTGGTAGGATCATGATTCATCATCTTCAAAATAGAATCTTGTCTTCTAGTGTATTTTCTTAGCGAATGAGAGGGCTTAGAGGCTATTGGTAAAAATAAAGGTTAATTTTTTGATGGAGGACTAGTCCTAATTTGATCAAAATGTGGTTGAAAATTCATTAAAGGGTGGTGGTATCTCATTTATTGATTTGGATTGTGTGTTTCTCACTCTCTCTTCTCCTTTCTCCTATATCTCCTATTTTCTCCCTCATTGTAACTCTCTCTCTGATTTTTGACTCTCACAAGGACTCTCTAATTTTTGAAGAGCAAGAGAATCTCATTTGACTAGTCTAAACCCTGTCAAAATTTGTAAGAACTACCTCTTAATGCAATAAGATAATTTTCACCTATCTCTTACCTTTGACTAGTGTTTTAGTAAGTTTGTGCATGATGGCCTTGTGAAGGAGATTCTTCCATGACCATTTTCCTTCGTTATTACCTATTTTAAGGTGTTTTCAAGCTATTTATAGGTCTTAACTTATGTTATTTTACCATTAATGGATGCTTAATGTGAGTCTTAAAATTCCTCTTTGTTTCCTTGATTGCTTCCTAAGCCTAGTTTATGAAATACTTATGCAATTAGCTAGTTTGTGAGATTTTGTGATCAATCATTATCTTATGCTGATATAGTGTTGGTTTCAAACATTTGTGAGTCTCATTTATATTTGATACATCACATTTTTATCTCTCTTAGTAACACTTTTTCCCCATTTCTAACCCTTTTCCAAGTAGAAACATTAGTTTAAGTGATCAATCAAGAGAAAGCTAACCTTCTCCAAAGGTTCAACCCCACCATAGGATACCCACAACCTAGGGTTTTCCCAATATTGTATCTTAGTTGGAGGGAGCTTGAAGAACTCTCTCCAAGGGTGTAAATTAACACCATAATAGGAAGATTAGTCCCATTTTTACTGAATTGTGTGATATCTTTCTCTTTCTAACCTATATATGCACCTCTATTCCTTTATATTCATCATCCAAAGCTAATGAGGAATGTTTATGACTTGATTCTCTTTACACTTTCTCTCTCATCTTTTCCATTGTGTTTGTTTTTGTATTCAATCTTTTTATAGGTATTGTAGAAATCTGAAAAAATAATTACAAAATGATAAAGAGATTTTCATAATGATAACAAATATTATATGAGATATTAACTAGGTAAACATATTATTTAAGTTTCCTAAGTCAAAACTGAATGCGTATATTAAAACTAACTTTTAGAATCAATAACACAATTTTTAAAATGCAATTTTTGCTCCCTAATAAATTTTAAGGTAGAATAAAACATTCACAGAATGCTTATAATATTTACAGAATGTTAAAATGTTAAAATAATTATAGAGTATTAAAAGATTTATGGAATATTTACAGGAAGCTATAAAGAGGTTAAAAATGTATTTTTTGACTACCTTAATTCAAAATTGACTGTAGGTATTCAAAACTGACTTTCAGATTCAAAAACACTTTTTATGAAATATGGTATTGTAAGGATTAAACTTTTAATTATATATACAAAATACTTAGATAGATACTTAGATATGATTACAAAATAGAAAATAAAATGAAACTATTATTTTATGTATATGTAAAACCAAATCAGCAACCTAAAAAACCATAGTTAGAAATCAATATCACCTCTCAAATATGTGGCATTGCACTCAAAGGGGGATTTTAAGTATGTTTAATGTTTTATAGACAACACCTCCCCTTATTTATAAGAAAACAACTAGCAGATAGAGATGATAAGATTGTTAGAAATCAACCACAAGCTCAAGTTAGTTTTTTTTGTCTAGGTCAAAACCACCTCTTACAGAGGCAAAACTACAACTGGTAATCAAAATCATGACTGAGGATATGCAATTTCGATTAATATAAAAAACCTACTAATGTTGAGAATGGAAAGACATTTCATTACTCCTGCAAGATGATTAGGTTATTATAATTCTACAAAAATAAGAAATATATGAATATGGATAATGTTTGAATTTAACCCAATACTATGTCAAAATTACACTTATGTAATCAAAACCATAACTTGAAATCAAATGCACCTTTTGCATGAAAGGAAACTTTAAAACTATCAAAACCCTACCAAAAATCCAATTATTAGTGGTTAGTATGTACAACTAAGTAAAATCATAAGTAGAATCCTTAATATCACCTATGTAATAACATAGTTTGCATAACAAATCCGTACTTTGTTTGGGACGTAAAAATTTGACAAATCTAGAACCCAATCTTCTTCCATCTAGTCCTGCAAGCTAATTTAACACATCTAACATGCACATTGGTCACTTTAAAGGAAGGGTTCCATTATGGTCTCCAAATGTATGATTTTATTTTTGAGCAATGGATAAAAACTACTGTATAGAGCAATTTTAACCCAAAACTACAATAACATCAAAGAGAGAGAAATTTAGGAACAATTAGCAATTTAGGATTAAATGCTTACCATCACCTTGCTCCTAATGGATTCCCTCCAATATTTTCTAATTTATTCTCCAATTCTATTTGACTTGATATTGGATTGTTCAATAATGGCTTCAAGATAGATTTAATGGCTTTTTTGGATGCTACAGAGGATGCAAGAGAGTGTGAGTGATTTTGGATGGCTGGTATATGGATACAAGGAAGGATTATGATATTTTTAATTAGTCTATCCATGATACAAGTCATGTATATTTATAGGTTGATGGAGGACGTTTTATATGAATTTTTAATTCATTTAGAATTCTCTAGTTTAGAGAATTCTAAAAATTTAGGGAGAGTTCTCTAGATTTAGAGACTTCTAGATTAGATTAATGGATAATGAGGATTAGTTAGGGATTTAATGGGGTTTATGGCTTATGTGGATGTATTAAATGATAGGGATAGGTTGGATAGGGGGTAATTGGAATACATATGCATTTTTAATTGTCAAGTGGGCTAGTGGCTAATTAATGAGGTAGGATTAGTAGTTAAGAGGGATGTTAATGGGATAATGAGATGACTAATTTTTCATGGGGGTGTAAGAAGGTTTGTAGGATGTATAGAATAATAAATAATATTTTGATTAATTATCTAGGATTATGGTTATAGCATAAATTAGTGGGATTAGTATAGATAATTAATATGAGTGGATTCAGGTGTATACAATGTCAATAAAACATCATGAGGTCTATCTCTAGATGAATCAAACTATATAATCTCTCTCTTGGTATATTGTGATTTTCTCATTGTAGGATTTGTTATGTAAACTGATTATTTTCATTTGTTGAGTACTTTTATTTATGACTTATACTATACTTTTTCCTTTTGAATAGATAGATTAGGTGCTTGAATCAAATTGGTTGACTCTGATGGTTATGTATTTAGATTGAAAGCTATCTTTGTATTTACCTTAACTATTCCCAATTTCTTCTCTAATGCAATATTGTGTTGTAAATATGTTGAAATGAGTTAGTTGTTTGATATTAAAACTTTTCCTTAAGAGGGGATATGATGCCTCTAGATAATATTTATTGTGTTTCCAAATTCATTGGTTGATATATTAGTTTTTGCATACATGACTAAAACTATAGTGTGTAATCACCAAGTAGTTCTGACTAAACCTAGTGTAATTAATTTAGTCTCTCATATGTGAATCTAGGTACTTTACTTTAAATTAAATGAATAAGGAAGACCTATTCTAACTCATCATATGTTTGTAATGATCCACTAGTGAGTGAATGGTGAAGCCATGTTAATGCTTCATCTTCTAGCCTCCTGGGAAGTAACTATAATAGTATCAAAATGTCATTGTACTTATCCATAACTTTCCTATAATCTTTGAGATGCAAGTAAGGATCCCTATGACCATTAAATATGTAATGTTAGTACCTAAACATTCATTGGTAATGGTACATGGAAGATCTTATGTGGAATGGGGTTGACATGAATAGCATTTGAATCAACCTATAAGTAATAATCCTTAATTTCTCAAGTAATTTGATATACTTTATTTTATAAATCACCTATGACATGCGTCAAAGAAATAACTTATAGTGAACACATATTTAAATCATTAAGGGGTTCATTCAAGATTAATTTTTATATTAATCTTAGACATTGGTACACTATCTCATTTAACTTATTTAGGCATGATGGGTTGGGTCATCTTACCCCTTGGAGAAGTGATAACATGGACTTGGTAGGAGGAAAATTAGATATTGACCTTGTGGAGGTTAGGATGAGGAATGGGTTCTAATTTAATAAGGGCAAGCTTGGGAGTTTCATTGGTTCTAATTATATTGTTAGTTTAAAAAGAGATATCACATTATAATGAATTAGAAAGAATATAACTATCATGTTTATGATTTGAATTAACATGTGCATCTACTTTACTTTTCCAAATAAAACTAGGAACATCACTATATGTTTGAGTAATTTTTTTACTATAAACATTATCATTTGAAATATAATTTGATATGCAATCATTATTGACATTAAGATGTGTAAATAAGAAATAGGGATAGATGGGTTAGACATATTTTATTCATAATTATAGGCATAATAATAATTATCATTCCAAGTTTCATCCAAATTATAATTATATGTAGTTATAGAATCAAGAGTTGAAGTAATGGCACATTCATTCTCACTAGGAGTAGTAAGAGGAGTTTAAATTTTTACTACTATGCCAAATATCATCACATGTAGGTAAAATGCGAGGTTTAGCATTATCTTCTATGATTGGAGTAATGGGAGAAGAAGTAACAATCACATTTTAACCATTGTTTGACATATTATTACATGGAATAAGAATGCTAGATTGATTTAAATTATT
>JARHVA010001474.1:80000-277500 GCA_037957365.1 Torreya grandis | reverse complement strand
GCCACTTGGAAAACATGGTGATGTGACTATTTACCTCCCCTAAATCCATTTACATGTTTGAATTAAATAAATTCCATTAAAAAATGCATCTATAACTCATTTTTCTTCCTTTTCCTCTTGGCATGCAATGGAAGGTCAACTTCAAGTGCTCACTATGGGCCGTACAATTTGACTTGGAGGAAATTATATTAGAGGTGGATATTGATATAAATATAATTCACATCCATAATAAGAAGTTTAAATTTGGTGCCTCCTCCTTTATGAATGATCATTAACAATCCAAGCAGCCTTTTATAGAATTACATTCAAGAGGGGTACACTTATGCATCTATTTTTGATTTTCAAAAATATTTGAAGCTATTTGGTATTAATAGGATGTTTTTAAGATGGAATAAATCTCTCTCCATGATATTTCATAAAACATATAACACTTCATTATTCATTGCTTTTGAAGGAGATCACAAATGGTGCTTGTTTCATAGTTTGTAAAGTTGAGTGCAAGTATTGAGTTTTTCCAATGTCTAGGGAGCTTCATGGTGGTGATAATGTTCTCAAGTTTCATGCATGAAGATATAATTTATGAAATCATCTTTTGGGAGGTCCAACTAGCATCCTTTTAAAGCCAAATTTCCCATTTTTGCCTTGTTTGATGCCTTGCCACTTTCAGTCAAGTTATGCTTGTTTCATGGAGGTTGTACGGATGAGAGAGAATTATAAGTGCATGAGAATCCATTTTAGGCCTTAAAATTACTCAAGAGTCATAATTATCATGATATGAAGGCCTAGGATGATATATGAACATTTCTCATTCCAAGGAGAGGTTTTTCCATATTTGGGCTTTTAGTCCCCAAGTGTTCAAAATAGTGGTCTTGAGGTTTTTGTGGATTAATATTTGATATGGTGGAGGAATATTTCATCACATATCATAATTTTTCCTTGTATCCATATTCACTTAGTACAACTATGCCAAATTTAGGGGCCAAAGAGTAAGTGGAAGGTGTACTTTGAACTCCTACAAGTTGGCAAGAAACTTAATAAAAGCTAGTAGTGTTATCTATAGGATCCTCAAGGGGTGTTCACTCTACAAGGCATTTGGTAAGTCCTAGACCATTCATAACAAGATGAAACAAATAAAAAGGTAATAAAATTTATCTCCAATAAAATTTGACATGAGGGAAGGCATAACTAAATGAAATGACCTTATTAGGCCTATACCCTATCCATACAACATGGGAAAATTGTACCTACAGTCAGTTGTTAAGCATTAGGCCACCCTTTAATTATTGGAATTATTTAAAAACTTTCAAGATAAATGAAAAACATCATTTGGAAAATTTTTATCTGATGAATAAGAATCTAGCTATGGAGGAGAGGTCAAAGTTCCATATAGTCACCTACAACCCCTATATGGATAGAGGTAAGAATCTCAAAGATGAATCTAAAGAACAAGGAAATGAAATGGTTTATTTTTACTATTCAATATGTTTTAAAGATTAATGATTGTTTCAATACTTTTATAAGGACATATCAAAGGTTTTGGTGACCAAACTACCTTAAACAGACCTAAAATAACCTACAATATGCTTAAAAATACATGAGATACAATCATGACAGGGGACACTAACAGTTGGAGAGAGGTTACAAAGTTGGAGCCAAATTTGAAATTAAAAGAACATATAAAGTTAAAAAGTGTAAAGTGACTCTAAATATATTTTTTACAAGCCTAGGTCATATTGAACAAACCCTTTTCTTGGCCTAAAGCCACCTATAATAGGGGTCTGTGATGAAGATAGTTAGGCAGATTGCTCACAGTCCAAAGACCTTAACATTGAAGTTGACAGAGTTTAGAGGGGTTTAAATTTTAATCCAAGCATAAAAAAATTATATGACTTAATTAATAATTTATTCAAGGTCACCAAAATCACCTTTAGGTCCTAAAATAACCTACAGGCTGGGTACATGAGGTGTCTCGATCCTAAACAACAAGATGCCTAGTCTTGGAGATAAAGGGTACTTGGAGCATAAGAAAGTGAACTTGACATAGAATCATGGAATTTTTACCACTTTAATGAAGTTTTAAGAATCAAATAATGTTGTTATTTTGTCATGAAAGAATAAACAAACCTCAAATAAACTTACAACCAAGCTAAACTAGGACTAAACAAGAAATGAGCAGGGTCAACCCTTAAAGATGTTAGTATCACCATGAGACCAAGGATATGTTTTTTTTGAATATGAGAGATATAAAAAGGAATGTATAAGTATATTAATACTTTTAAGGATACCTAAACAAGAAAATGTCCACACAAAACACCTAAACCCTGTTACAGTTAGGCAGGGCCCTAGCTAGAGGTAAGCAAGGTATGGTTTTGACTACTTAGGAAAGCAAGGATGGTATAAAACTTGGTAAAGTGGTCTAATATAATCAAATTAAGGTGATGATATGACAAAAACTTGAAAATATCATCCCAAGACATTTTGTGTATGAACAATTGTCGCACATTTCGTACAACCAATCTAAAAAAAACCTTGTTTCAAAGGATAAATGGAGGGTTTTCACTAACAAGAAAGCTTTTCTAAGAATTAAAAAGCTCTAAAATATTTAAATGAAGATGATAAATTTTTTTTAGTAGTATTTGAGCATCGAAATTTTATGGAGGTAGTAGCTACATGGAGATTTGAATAAAAACATGCATAAAATATGGGTTTTGACCCCTTTTTTGAGGAAATTGAGATGGTTAGACCACTTAGACATGGAATATGACAAAGCCATTTAGTAAAAGTGGTCATCAAGACTTTTTTGTGATAAAAAAATATTCAGTTTACTCATCCAAGTAGGCCTAATATCCTCTATTTTTTCTTAGAGGTAGTTCACTCCTTGCATGCAAGAAAATGGTAGTTTTTGGGAAAAGTGAAGAATGGAGGGCTTGTGCTCAATTTGACCTGGTAGGAAGTTTTGTAAAGGTGAGGGGAATATTAGGGAGGAGTGAGACAAAGAAAATTTCTCTATGATTTTAGGTTTGTAGTAAGAACCTTTTGATACATAACACCCAACAAAATGTCAATTTAAAATATAACCCTAAGTGAGATTCTAAATTGATTGGGTCATGTATATGGGATATATATATATATATATATATATATATATATATATATATATGTATTAAATCTACTAAAATTCAAGAAAACTAATAGGAAATCTTGGAGTACCAAAGGTTGTAGACAGACTTCTAGGTAAGGATCAAACCTAGTGCCCAAGGAGAGGGGCATTCACACTTTTGTACTTATATATGCATTCATACCCATATAATTATTTTTCATGAGGTCACTAAAGATGTGTTAAAACTCTAGGAGTGAAAAAGAAGCCAAGATAATTCATTTCTGGACCTTGAACCACTCAGATTTGCAGGAAATGGTGAAATCGAGAGTGATAGGTCAGTTTCAAGTATTCACACCTTTCATGAGGCATTTCATGGAAGACAAAGGAGTTAGGGGGTTTTATTATGGGTATGATATGAAATATTTTTGTAAATTTTTCTCAAGTTGGATGTCCTAACTTTATGAACAATCATTAAGATAGAAATTAGGCCTAAAACCCTTGTAAACCCTCAGCTAGGACTAGTCTTGAGAAAAGGAGTTAGATTTCTAATAAAATGAAATATATTACTCATGAAAACTTTTGGAATTTTAATAAGACTCACCCAAGCTTCTTTCCATGCCATCTATATGTAATAAATTGTATGGACAGGGGCAAAAGTAGGCTTTTTCTTACCATTTTATGTGTTGTACAGGCTACATGATGAATTAAGAGATGAAATAAAGTTTTTGGAATATTTACTCTTAATATAACTACAAATATTAATTTAATTAAATTAATACACCTATAATTTCTTCAAATAGGTCTTTAATTAGCTAGTCAAAATTGGCCTAATGCACAAGCTAGAGAAGAGAGAAAATATTTAAGTGAAATGATTTTAAGGTACCATTGATGCTTTCAAGGCCATGGATGGTATTTAAAATTATAATTCACTCTATCCCATATATTTTCATGGAAAAATGATGAAAATTTGTAAGCCAAGTGTGCAGGGTGCATGAAAGGGTAGTTTTCAAAACAACAAATGATGATGGCTCTCTACTAATTATTTATAAAAGAATAGGCATGAATACAATGCATATATAGGAATTTATGAGAGCCTCACCTTACATCCCAATAATTTTACCTATCCTAGATTAGTTACAAGATTTTCAAATAGGCCTAATTATGAAGGAAATTTTTTTGTGCAAAGAGAGGATTTTTGTGCCATTTTGCCTAACTTTGATGACTTGGATTGAAACTTGTTAATCATAACCTTAAATATTTTGACACATATCCTCTTTCCATTAATGAATAACTAAAATTATCATATTTACACATGTCCAAGTGACCCTTGGACTTCTCTCTCTCTCTCTCTCTCTCTCTCTCTCTCTCTCTCTCTCTAAGTCTATAAGAGTTGGCCATTTTGGCATTGTATGTATGCTCCATCAAAGTATGTGAAGCCATGATAAATTTTACACATTATGATCAATAAAATGAATAATTTTTTACCTCTCTCATGATTTTTCATAGTTTTCTCTACTTTAATGTTGAATTTGCTTAGTGAAGACTATGGATTCCTTAGCATTGTACTTCATTCTTTCACCTATTTATAGCCTCTTCTTATAGGGCATGTGAAGTGGTCAAGATATGTTCATGGTTTAAGTGAGTATTATTTTCATTAGAGTCATAAAATACCTCTTGTATAGTCCTCCTAACCTTTCATATCATATAGGACCCCATAAAGTAATATTGATGAAAGAAGACATAGATTTGTGAAAGATTATGTTTTAGTTGGTTCCTTGGTGTCAAGTGTGAAATGCAAGTGGTTGGAAGTAATCAAACTGATCTAGTGTATCACCTCTATATTTTAGGTTTGATTTATGTTATTTTCAACCCTTTTCCACCCCAAAATTTAGTAGTAGTAGTAGTCAAGTGGTACGTCAAGGGAACTAGCCCTATCTAGAGACTCACTTCATTCCTTAGGCTACCCACAAGCCTAGAAATGATCCAATTGTGCCACTAGGATGAGGAGATATTTTCATCTCCTTAAAGGGTTAAAATACAAGTGACAAAAATTTCATATTATCTCAAACATGATAATGCAATGATAATGTAAAATGACCTTAAAATGATATAACTTGGAAGTATCATGATCAAAGAAGGTGGATAACCCTAACATTTTAGTGATGTGAGAAGAGGGAAGGCCTAATATACATAAGTACATAGATAATGTATATTTTAATGCATGTATCACACTCAAATTTAAGTGTGGAACATGTGTATGTATAATTAACTAATATGTTATCCATAAACATGGAACTTACTTAGATACCAAAGAGCCAATAAAATATGTAGATGCCAAAAATATTTTTAGATTTTTGGATTTTTTTGGTATTTTTAGAATATATGAAGAGAATACCCTATGATCTCATCCAATGGATTCTCATAAAGTATATCCCCACTTGGTACATGGTTTAATAAATTGGTGGTACTCCTAAAGAGCATGCATAGGTGCAATATCTATCACTATAGTGTCTGTGATGCTCTATGTATGTATAATGGGACTATGTGGTTTTGAAAACACAATAGGAATAATAGGGGTTCATGGAATCCATCATTGAGTGATCTAATATTTTATTGGAATAAAAATGATATGAACATGCATAGGTGCTCTGGATATCTAAATTTGGTACATAGTAGATGATGATTCTATAGAATCCACTGTATGTATCTAATGTAAAGGTTTCTAAAGTACTAGATGCATAGTAAATGAGATTGCCTATTTCTTAACCTTTTACAATGGATTGGCCTTAGTAGGATTGATAATTAATTATCTAGGTATAAATTTCTCTTGTTCAAAAGGATGCTCATATTGAACTCTAAAAACTATAATTAATTGATTGACATGAATGTATTAACCACACCCATTCACTATAGAAGGTAGTATTTAAAGAGTATGTATCTAAGGGCATCCCACTAATGTATAAAAGACACTCATGGAAGGTATAATTAACAATTTAGTAACCATATGTGTGGGACATACCTATAAAGGTAAGCCAATCTCACTAAGAATCTATAAAGAGGTCCCATTTAATTCTCTAATTGATCTAGTAGAATGGTGTAAATCATGACGAGACAACCCAATTGTGTGAATAATGTCATGGTGAAAACATTCTCACTTGTGCCATTATAAATCATAACACTGCATATAGGATGGTGATCAAGGTATTTTAAATTAAATAAATAATGAATATTAGAGTCATCAAAATTAATCTCACTATCATCAAAAGTAATAGAAGTTCTCTGAACCATAAGAGGTTTATGCCATATATGAAGACACAAAAATAGTATACAAAATTAATTAAAAATAAAGACCATTAAATAAGTTGTTATGTGTGAAGGAAAGTTATCTAAGGAGTTTTTAGAATAATATTATGTCTAGGGATACTAAGAACAACTATGGATTACATCATGCATGCTATGGAATGCATCAGACATGCTATGGACTACATCAAGCATGCTAGGGATTACATTAGAGCAACTACAAGCTATATAGACATGCTAGAGATTGCATCAAGTTTGCTATAGATTACATTAGGTTAGGTATAAATTACATCAATAATGTTATAGATTACATTAGGCTTGATATGAATTACATTAGGCTTTCTATGGATTACATTATGCTTGTTATGGATTACATCAGGTTTGATATGGATTGCATCATGCATGATAAAAACTGCATCAAAGCTAATATAAACTTTATTAGGTTGGGAATAAGTGTATTATAATGATTTCTTAGTCTATCCTAGCTTCATTTTAATCGATTTGACCTATGTGAGTGAGATTTTAAATAAGATGATATGAAGTATGTTTTCAAAATAGAATAAATCATTTTTTAGCCAACCATAGATTTTTGTTTGGCCAACTTGAATAGGTTATTGATCAACTTATTTTATATAAGTAAGATCATATTATCTTTTCAATTTATGTAAATGGAGGATTAACATTCACTAAGAAGTAGAGCAGAGGTCTATTGAGGAACGAATGGCTAAAGAAGATGATTAGATAAATTCACTGAGGAGAGCAGAAGTCTATAGATGAACAGAGGGATAGAGAGGTATGAGTATGAAATCGTTGAATGATTAATACAAAATCTACTAAAAGAGATTAGCAAAAAAGGTAGAGAGGATAGATTCTTTGAATATAAAGAGAAGAGAGGAAAGAGAGCCTAATATGTCTATTTGATTGAATCTGAGAGTGATAAGTGCCTCAAGTTGAGTGAGTGCTCAATAATCTTATTGACTCATTACATATCTAATTTAGGACAAGTAGTCCATGCAATGATCACTGTGGTTTTTCTTCCCTTTAAGGGTTTCTCACATATATCATGTGTTATGTATTTTCTTTCCTATGGTTTGATTGATCTATGTATTATTTATTGATGCTTGACTAATGAACTAAATAATTAGAATAGAGTTTTAAGAGCTCACTGATTCACCCCCCTCTTAGTGGTTGTGCTTCCAATAATACATTTATTTATATAATGCCCTCATCCTTGGTGATAATATCAATAAGCATTTACATCATATCCTTTGGGTAGAGGCTGAATCATATTAACCTCTATAAGATGAGGGAGAGATACAAGCTAAAACTCCACTAACCATGTGAGTAATAAAGATGGAAACCTAGGTAAGAATGAGAACTATCTCCTTAGTGCATTAGATAAAAGAAGTCAATTAGGCTACTGTGAACCTTCATTAACTATAGTGGTTATTTAATTTTTAGGCTTAGGAGGTTTTACCTTATAGCTTGGTTTTTTAAACTTGGTATTAGATGTAAATGTAAATAGTGTGTTTGCTACATACTTAAGCTTATTTAATGAAATAAGTTTAATTTCAAAACCTTGATCAACATGGAATAAGTCATCAAAATATTTAATTTTTTTTAAAATAATGGACTCATGTAAAGAAGAGAGAAATTTTTTATTGAATATGACTTGAGGTTATTTATCTTCCATAGATGAGTCATTTTAACTAATGTTATCTTGTACCTCAAGACACATTGATTGGTTCATTGGTTCCTTGTTTAATTTTTGTAATTTAAGCATAAGAAACCTTTTCAAAATATTCATGGAAAAGTGTGCCAAAAAATAATAAATGAGAGGTTTAAATGCTTTCTCATATTGGAGAGGTAGATCATAGAACCATCTCAAACCATAGTCCTTAAATCTCCTTGGAAATAATTTGGTCAAAATTTTATCGTTAGAGGCATACTTAAGGTATGCTGCATAAAAAGATTGAAGATGATACTCAGGATCACCATTACCATCATAAAATGTGAACTTAGGTGCAACAAAACTAGCTGATAAAGGGTATAAAAATATCTCAGGTGTAAGCAGATTATGCAACACATATTGAAAATTAAAGGTATGAGGAGAATTTAAAACATTTTGCTCAATATTTGTAACCTTGTCCTCTAATTTATTTATAACTTAGAGGAGTTTTTGAGCCATAAACCCATTAAGATTTAAATTTTGAATTTGAGTAGTCACCAAGGGATTTGTAAGCATGGTAAAGATAAGCATTGAAACTGGTATCTGAGTTAAAGCATTTATTAACCAGATGGTAGATTCAATAATAAAATTTTGGTCCTTATGTAATAATGGTTTGAAAACATAACCCATGCCCCCACTAGATGTAGTAATCAATGAAGTATCCAAGGGGGGAGATGTTTTGGTTATGCCTTTTGAATTTTTAGTTTTCAATATAGGTGTGAGGACTCATTAAGGTCCTAAAGATTTTGATGAATGTTCTAAAAAAATAATGTAATGGATTACACTTGCTCGGTATCTATTTTCTCTATTTATTATTTTCATTAGATTCATGGTTTCATTATTAGAATAATCTATTATAATAACCTCACCATCATGGTGATCATTCTCAACATTGGTATCAACATAATCCATATAATTAGGTGACTTATGATTTTGAGACATCTTGGGTGGTAAGAGAGGTAACTCAAACTATTCAAAAGGCACACCACTCAATCTAAGGATATTTCTTGGTTACATACAAAATAATGTAAACAATAACTAAAAAAGTACAATATCTAAAACCCTAATTGAGTGAAAACTTTAAGAATCAATTTTTTTCATTCACAAGAATTAGGTTCACCAAATGTTTAACCCTAAATTGGGATGAAAATATTAATAATGGGATATATAGGGTTAATAATATATAAATAGATGAGTACAAGGGTGATAAATAGATCTATAGTAGGCCAATTAATTACAAAACTTAGATATAACATATACTAAATTTATTATGTTGAGATATGCTAAAAATATAAAATAAAATAATGATAGATATTATAATGACAAAGAAATAAGATAATTATCTAGTTTTGATGTTAATACAGATCTAGATGTAGAACAAGCAAGAAGTAATTTGGAAGAATATTCTAGAATAGTCACCAAATTCTAGATTAAGTATCTATAGACACTTTCCTTAGCTTGGGATCATTATGTTGATGCTACTATTTGGATAAGACATAGGTGTCTAGTATGGAATACTTATTGAATCTATATGTGACCACCTATATGCTTATGGGTTCATCATCACCTTCATTATGATGCATTTAGATCTAGATCATGGACTATTCCTCCCTTTTAAATGATTAAAACCCTAGTTCTTCATCTTCATAGTGACCTTGGTAAAAATGAGTTTGTGGGAATATGTTGTCTAACTACCCTAAACACCCATCTATCAATGAGCACTACTTAAATACCCAATATTCTAAATAAGGCCTCAGACTTATGTAGTTATCTATACATATTAGCTTGTGTGTGAATCATGAAACATGTGATAAGTAAGTAAAATAGTGGCCTATATTGTAACCTAAAAAATATAATTTTTAGGATTCTACTTTAGTACTTTAGAACTATAGATGTGTCTTCCCTATGACTGATATAGAAATAGGAGAAAATAGGGAAGATTTGCTTAATTTAATTTAATTTGAATGCTCTTTTGTTTAAATTATAGGTGAATAATTAATGAAGAGTGATTGTATATATAAACCACTCTTATATGGAGAATACATCACATAATATCACGTAAGGTTATTAGTAGGATACATTTCATTTAAAAATTAGATGACTTTAGGGCATTGGACACTTGTGTCAAAACATGACGCCTACATCAATGTAAGTGTTTGTTCAGGACACAAGTCTCCAAGGAGTAGAAAAATAGGTGCAAGATCAAAACTTGTAAAGGTAGAAAATAAGTAGGTTTTAAGTATTATATGTAAGATAAAAGGGATTAGTCATCAACCTAAGACTATTCAGACTAAGAGATAGGCTAAGGGGCATACAAGAGAGTGGGTGTGAGACTTGTAAAAGTGGGAAATCTATAGAATTGAGAGGAAAAACCAAGGTTTAAGTTCACCAAGTTTACAAGATTAAGGTGCTATATAATTCATATATATCATCTACATAAACCTAGTGATAGGTTAAGGTTTGAAGAAATATTCAAAAGATAAAATGAGTTCACCATTATGTTTTATTAATTTATTGATTAAATGAAATTAACCATAATCAAATAAAAAAATAAGTAAAGTGAAATGGCTAACTAAATCAACATTCAAATCTACATTTCACTTTCATAATAATGACAATGAATAGCTAGGGTTTTTAGAGGAAATCATCTAAAATAATGAGAAACTTATATATTCTGGAGCCTAAGAGCTATATTTGATTGTGTTTCACCTATAAAATGGATACCCCACTATCATATATGAATATTTTCTTGTTATTTTGAATTTGGACACTAGAGTAGTGTGCTCCCATCCTTCTTAGTACTCATGTCCTCATTACTCCTACCCTTTGGTGTTTTGATCTTGTACTAATATCTACAAGTCTGATAAAACTTTCTATAGATATGATATATTTTATCATAGACATATATTTACAATATTAGACATGTATTTTTATTTCTTCTCCCAAAAACCCTAATGGATTCTTGCACACAAGAAACACATAAAGATCAAATGAAAAAGGCTGAAAAATGGAGAAGGTGGGATATGGATGACATATCCTTAGAACCCCTATTGTTTTTGGTGTTACCTACATATCCATAACTATTATTACCTTAGAATAATGTATTTATCCATAAGGGAATGTGTATAATCAACTAATCATGATGCGTATCTAAAATGTTTTTTTCTTAGGCCCTCCTCTTGGTCCAAGCATGAAATATAGATGTGGTATGTAAATAATTTAGAAATATGTAGAGATTGAGCTTGTTATGTATTGATAAATTTATTAGCTAGTTCCAAAACATAAGTGATAGCTACAAAGTTCCTTAGAAACCTATTTAAATAGAAGATTCCTAATTTTGAATTTTAAAAACTTATTCATGAACCAACCCATTAAAATAAATTTTATTGAAAAACTTATTCATGAACCAACCCATTAAAAATAATGTTAAAATGATCATAAGAAGAGACCCAAAATAAAATGGACCTAAAAAACTATCTAAAATGTGCATTATACAATAGTGTTGGGAAGGAAACTAGAGTAGTTCACTCCTATCCAATGTGATGATCTTATCAAAAATTAAGGAAACAAAAGAATGAGGCATGAAAATTATTAGGGATCCCTATGACTATATCAAGGATTGGCATGGAAGAGCTAAGATAGTGATAAGAGAGATATAAACATGAAAGAGTGATAAAAGAGATAAAAGAATAAGTTAACATGCATAAACACAATTTTGATTGAACATTAAGAGCTTATACATATAAGATCTACAAAATACATGGCACTTGTGTTTGCTTGACCAAATTTAGGTGTATAAAAAACTAAACCTACCAACCTCCACTAGTTAGTGTTGTCACTTGGATTTGTACCCTTTGATGAGATAGAAAATCTTTCCTCATCCAAGTGGCATAATGGAAACACCTCTAGGCTTGTGGGTAGGCTAAGGATGAGGTGAATCTATAGATAACACTAGCTCCTTTGATGTACTACTTTGGATTGTAACTAAAATAAAATTGGGGGGTGAAAAGGGAGAAGGATAAATGAAATAAAAATAATATAAGGGAGGTGATACACCAAATAACATGATGACATCCAACCAGTTGCATGTTACACTTGAAACCAAGAGATAAATTGAAACATACACTTCTCCAATCTTCATCCTCTCACATCAATGTTACATTATGAGGTTATGGATGAATGCACAAATTTAGGAGGACTATAAAAGAGGAATATGTGGGAAATGATGAATAAAATAACTTACTCAATCCTTTACATCTCCTATAACACTTCACATGCCCTGTAAGAATAAGCTTTCCAACTGCAAATAGATGATAGAATGAAATAATCATGCTAAGGAAATAGGAATTATCACTTATGAAAAATTAAACATTCAAAATAAACACACTAAGAAAATTCATGGAAGAGGTAAAAATAAGTATTATTATTGATAAAATGTATAAAAATGAGCAAGGCTTCACCATACTTAGGTCAAACATCCATATAATGGCCAAAATGGATAGTTCTTAAAAAACTTGAGAGAGAGATAGGAGAAACAAGAAGTCAAAGAGTCACAATGACATTTTTCAAGATAATAAAATAATTTATTTATTCATGAGAAGATAATTTTTGATGAACCATGCAAGGACATGATCTACAAGTGTTAATACAAGTCATAAATCTCATGAAAAGTGGCAAGAAACTCCTCATTCTAGCTTAGAAAAATTACCTAAATGATTATCCTTGTTTGAATGAATTATAAATTATTATGAATATGTATTATGATTTTAATTAATTATAAGGAAATTATAAATACCTCTCCATGCATTGGTTGTAATCCTAGTCACTAAAATCACTTGAAAAGGAGTAATCACCATTTGTAGTCCAAAAAACACTTCTTTCATGCACCCTGCACACTTGACTTATAAAAAGAGATAAATTTATCATGAAAATATATAAAAGGTAGTGAAATACATGTTTAAATTCCCTCCATGGCCTTATAAGCATCAGGGACACCTTATACAGTCATAAACTTGAAGTTTTCACATTTCTCTCTAGCTTGTCCACTACACCAGTTTTGACTGGTTGAGTTGAAGTACCTAGTTTGGAAACTTACGAGTTTATATGGAGTATTAAATTGAAATAATAGGTTATAAAAAGTCTATATATTATTATAAAATTTGGTTTCATGCTTAGAATCCTTATATAACCTATAAAACATAAAAAAAAGTCAAAAATACCCTATTTTTTCCATGTATGTATAGGCCCGTACATCCAAAAACATGTGGAGTATATTTAGGGATTAATTTACAAGGTAAAATAATTTTCATGGTTAAAATATGACATTATATTATATTTACAACTCCATTTTCACAAACTAGTCCTTGCAAGGGTTTTGGAGGGTTTTAAAGTAGTTTTCATTCTTAAGGTTCATTCATAAAAGTCTGATGTCCAAATTGCCAAATAATTATACAAATTCATAATTAAGTACCTTTTATAACATCCATAAACTCATTTTACTCCAATGAAAAGCCTCCAAAAATATGTGAGTCTTAAAACCTGACCTATCAAGCTCTTTCTACATTTTCCTGCATGCTTGTGCTCTCTTAGAGCTAGAATTGGCTTTATTTACAACCTCTCTATCTTAAAAAAGATTAAACACATCCTTCTCCATCACATAAAATTTTTTCAATAATATTTAAATCTCATGTCAAGTTGAAGTGATTATGAATCTCCTTTTAGACCTTTAGGGCTAGCCATGCCTAGTAGGTCTACCTTGTCCTTAAAGCTCAAGATGAGTTTTTATGGATTCCCTTGAATTATGAAAGCTTATAAATTTATAAATTCACCTTAAAAACATATTTTAATGAGTTATAAGGCTTAATAAAAAATATAATTAGAAGTGATCTACTATTTGGCTTCTAGGCCTATTCCTTGCTCTTAAGCCTTACTGTAACTTATGGTGTTTAGACCTTCCTATTTGAATTATTACCTTTATAGAAGTTTTTACATGATGAATTTTATTTTATTAATCTATCCATAACTAATTTCAATATACCCCCAACTTTTGGTTCATGATTTTTACTCTTCTTTAAAATGCAAGTTTCATGCATGAGGGGAGTACCCTCTATCTGAGACAAAATAGAGGTCAATACCATTTATCCTTAGAAAAAATTAAATATTTTATAGGATTAATCAAATTTAAAGGATTATATCCACAAAATCTCAACTTTCTACCAAGTTATTTGACCCTCCAATCCTCCTAAAACTCAGAACAAACTTCTTCTATGGCAGATTGCATAGGATTTTCAAGAATGGACTATGTTTTGCATGATTAGATCCCTTTCCTACTTTATTTACATGTTATATAGAAATCCTTAGGTAATTTATATTATTATGGAGGTGTATTAGGTTTGGTTAAGTCATTTAATTTTTACATACTCCTCCATGCACTTGTTTAACTCCCAAGACTATAATTTTCTTTGGAAGGACCCATGATTGTAGGTTTCCTTATGTAATTGGACTTGGTTATGATATATAGAGATATTTAATGAGCTATGAGAAAAATTAAAACATGGGGATAGTTTTTCAAAAGTATAACCATTCATACACACTTGGGCTCACCCAATTGGGCTCTCTCTATTCATTGCTTAGATAGTTAGACATAGTTGACTGTCAATGCATATTGAAGGTACACGTATATAGTTTTAGGTCTACCTTAATTTATATAGGATACTAATGAAAACATTAAATTATATCATATTAATTTATTTTACCCACTACATGTATCCTCTTTCCAAAACTTATAAATGTTATTAGCAAAGCCACTATCTTCTTATTATGACATATGCTTGTTGGCCTTCTTGTAGGTGTCTATGACCTTATTCACTTGGTTATGGTGCCCATAAATATCATTGAACCCACTGTGAGGTCATAGAACATGTGCATAATTTTTAAATCACTTATATGTTTCATTAAAAACCAAAAAGTGCTCTTCTTTGGTTGAGACACAAACCCTATTGTAGGTGCTTATTGGGCTATTGTACGAACTGATAAGTGTAAATGAGTTGAAAGGATAGTACATCATTATCCATTAAGTGAATTCCAAACCATAAATTCTATATTTCAATATCTAAAAATTATTTATCATGAAGGCATGGTTAGAACTACCATCTTGGAATGCAATGTTTCTTAAAAACTCAAACCTTTGTAGATATCATTGACTAAAGTCAGTGCATGAAATGATAATTTTAGGTCTCTCAATGATCATCTTCCCTTGGATATCTACTCTTAAAACCTTGTGGAGGTCTTGACCTATTTATAGATAACATATTTTACCTCTTTATATGTTTTATAACACTAGGGAAACATGTTTTGAGGGTTTCAAAATAACCTCTAGGACCCTTGTTTTGCTCTTTTGGAGACTTAGGACCTGAACACATTTAGTGTTACTTGGAAGGGATTCTCAACTTGTCTATCAACATATTCATTTAAAACAAGTTTGAAATGATGTTTTAACCATATCATGACCTCAATAAGGTTAAATACTTTTAAATCTTCTCTGTTCTAATACCCTCATATCTCTGTTGATACACTTATAGATGAACATTTTCCCATATAGGCAGTGAAGCAGGGAATTTTGGCCAATATGCAAGATTCTAATGCTTATGAACTCTCCATGATTATTGAAAGATAAAATGTGATTTTAAAAATAACAAGAGGCTAAAGACACACATCAAAATTCCCATTTCTTCATTATGATGTCAACAAGGTTCCTATATGTGTGCATTGGTTGTATGTATGGGTAGTGAGTGTTTAGAATGGAGTAACAAGGATGGGTAAAGGGCCTCACTAGTAGCTAAACTCAAAATAAACCTAAAAATTCATGATCACCATCAAAACATATTGAAACAAGATGAAATACATCCTTTTCAACATGAATATCACTTTCATACATATGGAGTAAGGCATGTAGAGTGTTGAATGATTGGTCTAACATGGTAGAGACATAGGTTTTTGATCAAACTATGGGGTTGTGAGACAAAAAAATTGTAAAGAGGTGACCCACATGGAATTTAAACATGGAAGACACCATTTTATATTCATATGAATCATTTTTATGTAATTCAAACCTCTACAAGTAGGGAAATGGTTAAAACTACTCATGGGCGTACCTTCTTGCAAAGTGAGTTATTGGACTTATCAACTCAACTTGGAAGATAAAAATAATAATGAAAAACATTATAGGAGGAAACCAATATTCTTTGGAACCAAACCCAACAAGTTAATTTTATGGACCTTCCCAAACAAGAGCAAAGCTTGTAGGGTACACAAACTAGCAGGAAAATTTGAAAGGTTAACTTCATGAGGATGGTTCAAGAAGCAAAAGCCACCATTTTTAAAAATAATTATATGTAAATAAATATTTATAATTTTAAAACAACCTCTTAAAATAATTTTCCCTAAAATTTCTTGAGCTATTCATACCAAATAAAAACTTGAAGGTCACTTTTATTTGCCAAGAAGGGTGAAAAGGGAGTAGAATAGTTTTGAGCAAGAAATGGCACTTTTAGATTAAAAAACATGTAAATAATATTTATGAAGCTCAAGAGGCACTACCTAACCATTTTACATGTGGCACACTTTCCAAGGAGGTTGTACAAGTACCAAACTCCTCTTTCCTTTAAAAAAAATACCATTTCTTCTGCATAACCTACCATATTTTAGTTATGTCAGTTGATTAAGACTTAATTGGACACATTGGGAATGAAATAATATTTTTTAACCTTCACATTTCCCAATAAACTTGTACAACTCATTAAATGTACCTTTTTGACCCCTAAAATGACCCAAAATGATAAATGGACATAAAAACCAATTGACCAAGGCCAATATAAAATTAATTGACATCAATTGAAATATAATACACCCAATGACACTCATATTACACCCTTTATAGACCTATAAATTCAATTTTTTACCTATATGTGCCCTAATTTGACTTAAAAGTCAAATTTGGTCAATAATTAGTACTCAGGATGTTGAGGCCACTACCTCTATCACAATCAACCTTGATGTGGCTCCCTAATGAGGACCAAATGGCAATCCTACATGATAGGATTTTTTGAGTTATAAATTGGGGAATATGTGAACATAATTACTCACACAAGAGAATATTAAACCATAACCCATTACGTGATAAATGTCTTGGATACTGACACTAACCCAAATCTATGGGGAACTATGACTTGATTTTCAATCTCACAAAGATATTTTCTCATATCTCTTTCTTGGACTTGCTCAAAGTTTTTATTTTCCATCATTATGCTTTTTTTATGCCTTAGGATTGGGACACCTAGACAATGTCACACCTCCACCATAGGCTCATATTAACCATATTGATATAGACATGTTCCCACCTCAACAAAATTCAAGAGAAACTAGTTATTTCTTTAACTTTAGGAGTGTATCTTGAGACACTAAAATAGATAGAAGGGGAGACCCAAATTTTTATCTAAAATTATGTATCTATAACAACTATGTAAAGAGAGCAATGGTTGATGATGGGGTGATAATTAATATGGTCCCATTTTCATATCTAAAAAACATGATTATGAATAAACCAATTTTTCTACCACTAGGAATGATTTTTGAGGTTATGATAGCCTCAAGTATACCTCAATAGGAATCATCATGCTTCCAATCACTTTGGGTCTAAAGACCATGTTACTATTTTTTTATGTAATTGATAAAGATATGAATTATAACAAGATCTTGGGTAGACCTTAGATTCATAGGATGAAGATAATACATTTTACCCTATTCAAATAAATCAAATTCATCCATTTAAGGAAAGTATTTTTTGCATGATGGGATCAAATCCCTTTGACTCCATTCAATCAACCATGCATAAAGAACCTAGGTTACGTATTGATTATAACTTGCCCATAAATTGTGTGGAAAAACCCCATAACTAGTTGAAGCCAAAGATGCCCCAACACCCACGGCAATTGTATTAAAGAGGGGTGTTTATTTGCCCCTAAATTTGGAAGTGGGGGTTGCTATGGGTTAGGGTTAATAATATATAAATTCATAAGCACAAATGTGATAAATAGATCTATAGCATGCCAATTAATTATAAAACTTAGATAAAACATATAATGAATTTATTATGTTGAGATATGCTAAAAATAGAAAGTATAACTATGTTAGATATTATAATGATAATGAAAACAATATACTTAGCTAGTTAGGATGATAATAAAAATATGGATATGACATAGGCAAGAAGCATATTAGAAAATGATTCTCGATCAATCATCAAATTTTATAAATTTGACTTTTATAGCCTTAAACACTTCCATCGACTTCAAATGGTTGCATTAATGCTTCTCTCTAACTTAGATGTAAGTGTCTTTTACATAATTTATATTGGATAAGAATGTGACCATTTTTAATATTATGGTTTTGGTGTCACCTTCATTTTGGTGTGCTAATATTTAGATCATGGGTTATCATTATTTATCAAATAACAAAACCTTAGTTATTCATCTTCATAGTGGCTATGGAAAAAATGGGTTAGTGAATAACAATTTTGAGTTAACCCTAAAGACATATGTATCAATGGGTGTTTCCTACATAGATATTTTGAAGAGGGATTCATGTTGATGTAATCTCCCTAATGTGTTGGATTATGTGTGCATAAAGAGTAGTATGTGGAAAAAAGTACAATAGTGACATAGCTTGTAACTTGGAAAATAAAACTCATGACATGCTCCTTTAGTAATTCAGACATGTAGATGTGTTGTCTCTATGACTGATAAGTAAATAAGAGGGAATAAATAAGCTTTGATCACTCTAATTCTTTTTAATCAATGACTTGTGAGAAGGTGTGATATTTTTAGGTCTTTGCTAGGAGAGGAGTGAATGAGGGTTGACCTTATATTTATACCAATCCTTTTGGATAATATATCATATTAAAACACTTAGGATGACCATAGGATATATTTTATTTTTATATTAGTTGAATTTAAGGCACTGGACACTTGTGTCAGAATAGGACACTTGCATTGACCTAGGCATCTAACTAGGTAGCAAGTGTTTGGGTAGTTATAAAATAGGTGTAGGTCTAGAACTTTCATATAAAAAATATAAGCAATTTTATATAATTTTGAGTATGATATAAGGTCTACGTCATTAAAAATAACATTAGTTAGATTAAGAGATAAGTAATTTGGCACAAAGAGATAGTGTATATGATCCTTTTCATAGTAGGAAGGTCTAAAACTGAGAGGAAAAACCATGGTCTATATTTACCAAGTGCACAATATTGGGATGCTATATAATTCATAAATAATGTTTTCATTCCCTCCCCTTTAATTTAGTAATGAAATTTCTAGTTTAAATAAAAATATGAGTGCCTAGGTGTGTATAACATACCTTAAAATTGCGTGACTAAAATTTGAGTGATTTGATGGTGACTAAACTAAAACCAATATCATGTTACAATATATAATTAATTTATATAATATAAAATTAAATTCATTTTAAATAATTGAAATTGGAAGAGAGAAAGGTTTAGGAGTACACCTATGTATCGATGCAACTATCTTACATTTTGTCCATTTGATTTGAAAAGATGAAAGATATATCATTATGAAAGATTAGGGATAAAATTAAGACAAATATAAATCTATAGAGTACATATATATATAAATTGAAGGACAAAACTTTTCCCCAACATTGGAGCTAAAGGTGTGTTGTCACCTGACAGTTGAGATTAGCTCAACCATGCAACCTAATCATACATATACCCTGATGAGTGTGAGTGAACCAAGTAAAATAAAACTATAAATTTAGTGTGATTACAATTAATTATAACCTATAAACTTGGTAATATTTATTGATTTAATCACCTCAACCATACCAAAAAACAAAACAACTATAGTAGTAGATTAGCTCAATATAGTCCATAAAAGTCTAATATGGTGGGTGATGACAATCCATAAAAGTATTTGAAATATAAATATGATTTAATTTTGTAATATTAGGTTCACATTGCATATCATATGCACCTTAGATATGTATCATGCTAAAAATATGTATAGAAATGGTACCAATGTATAAAATTCTACCATGTGTATCTAAATGATATAACTATGAACTTCAATTTGAAATTTGAAAAAGTGTGGAAGACATTATTATCATAACATGCCCCCAATATATATGGATAAATTTGAAAAATTCATATTAATGCCAATGTGGAGGACATGTTTCCAAAACATTCCTCCACCGAAATATGGGTATGTTGAATAATAAATAAGTGTGGAGAACATGTTTCCAGAACATGCCCCCATTGAATTTGAAATAATGATAAATGTGGATAACATGTTTTCAAAAAATTCCTCCACTACAATCTAAATTTGTGAATCAATGTGCTCACTTTTGTGGTGAGGAAAAGTAGAAACTAGTATTTACCTTACCTAGAAAGGATACTATAACCATGTAAATTGTGAATGTACCATGTAACATGTAAAGGGAACATGTCTAGGTAGATATATCATGTAAGCACATAAAATGTGATCACATCAAGCCTAAGATGCATGATATATATCATGGAAAGAGTAACTACATAAGCTCAAAAATAAACTAAGCACACATATAAGAGCACTCAAAATCAAATCAAAAGATAATGATACAAGGAGACCTCAAGAAAGGGGTATGTTCAAATGATGCATAGTCAAAGGGACATGACTTAGTCAAATGTCCAAAAAAGAAAGAATGACATATTAAATAATCCATAAAAAAATTAATGACATATGTAAATGTCAAAGAGGAAAAAAAAGGTATAGGGGATGAAAATAATAGAGCATATTCAAATACTCAAATAATCAAGACAATATAAAGGCAAGACATTCAAGGAAGTGTATGGATGAAAGCATAAGCAACTAGCATAAACATAGCATACTAGTCTATGGATCATATTTGTTAGCAAAAAGGTCTTAATTACATACCATATCAAGTACATTGCAAAAGATATAAGCATGGATAAAGGTATGTGTAATTATATATGTTCAAGCATGATAATTTAAAATGACCATATAATAATATAACCTAGATGTATCATGATCAAAGAAGTGGATGCTACCAATGTTCATATGTCATGAGTAAAGGGAAGGCCCAACATCCAAAAATGAATATATCATGTATCTATGTATACCTATATCACACTAAAAAAATGTGTGAAAAATGTGTATATAGAAATAAATGATATGTCATCCACTATCATTAAACTAAAAACATATATGCCAAGGAGCTAATATAACAGGCAAATATGAAAAATAGTTTTTGTTTTTTATTTTTTTGGTATTTTTTGAAAGTAACTAGAGAAGCTAATTTATGATCTCATCCAATGGTTGTTCATAGGTATCTCCCCACCATGAACCTAGTGCAATAAATTGGTGGTACTTCCAAGGAGTATGTATAGGTATCTATGATTCTCTATGTATCTATAATAAGACTATATATTCATGAAGAAATAATAGGAGTAGGGGTTCATGGAACCCATTTATGAAATGTTTAAAATTTCTTTGGAATAATATTAATAATAACATGTGTATGTGTTTTGGATATTTAAATATGGTGTTTAATAGATGAGTATTCCATAGAACCCATTGTGGATCTCTAATGTGATGGTCTCTCAAGTAATGGCCACCTAGTAAAGGGGATTACTTGTTGCTTACCTTATTGAGAAAGATTAAACTTAGGAGGTTTTATAATTAAGTAATTAGGTATAAATTTATATTTCTCAAGAGGATGTTGATGTGTAACTATATAAATATTAATTACCTGATTGGCATGAATGTGTCTAACCCACCCATGCACTATAAAAGGTACTACTCAAAGTGTATTTATCCAAGGTCATCCTAATAACATATCAAAGAAACATGTATAAGGTATAAATAATAAGGTAGTAACCACATGTGTGGGACCACATATAGAGGTAAGTCAATCTCACTAAGACCCTATTGTGAGGTCCAACCAAATGATCTAACTAATCTGGTCGAAGGATGTAAATTATGATTTGTTTAACCCAAATATGTAAGTAATGTCATAACACAAATTTTATCACTTGCACCATTATTAATAATAACACTACATATACTCTAATGATTAATATATTCTCAACTAAATAAGGAATAAATATTTTAGTCATCATCCCTAATCTTATTATCATCAAAAGTAATATAATGTCTTTAAACCATAGGAAGTATATGACATGTATATGTACTGATAATCCCTTCCAATAAATGCTCATAATGAGATGGAAGAGGATTAAAATTATATTATATTTGTGCTTCTAGATACTTATTTAAATGATCATGCAATAGATTATTAAATATTTTCTATTTATGGTGATCACCAATTTGTGAATTTGATTCCTTTGGAGGATCATCATATGTAATCTTTGGTCATTGACAAGGTCTTGGATCTTATGCTTCAAGGTAAAAAATTTGTTCGTATAATGCTTAGGGATTTGGTGATAGTCACAATAATCATTCAAATCATATCCTTTGGGTAGAGTTCTACTCATATCAACCTCTTTATGAGACATGAGAGATATAAGATGACACTCTACAAGCTGTGAGAATAATGAAGTGGGAGACTTAGGTAAGCATGAAAACTATCTTTGTGGTACATTATATAACACAATATGATTAGGTTATTGTGACAATAAAATAACCATGGTGCTTGTTTCCTTTTTAGGCCTAGGAGGTTTGACCATATAACCCATTTTGATAGTAAACTTGGTATTAGATGTAGATTTAGTCGGTGTGTTTGATATATACTTAAGATTATTTAATGAAATAAGATTCATTTGATAGTCCCAAAAATGTGTTATATGTCATTAAAATATTTGAATACAATGGACTCATGTAAAGGAGCAAACAAACTTTTATTGAAAATATATTTAATCTCTTTACCTACCATAGGATTGGTCATTTTAGCCAACATTGTCTTGTACCTCCAGACATACACATTAATAGGCTCATTGGTTCCTTATTTGATATTTGTAATTTAGGTACAGGAAACCTTTTTGGTAATGTTAATATATAATTATGACAAAAAACAATTTTCAAGAGGTTCAAATGCCTTTACTAATTGAATATATAAATCATATAACCACCTCAAAGCATAATTCTTAAGGCTCTTTAGAAATAATTTGGTCAAAATTTTATTATTAGAGGCATAATCAAGGCATGCCATGAATAAGTATTGAAGATGTTATTTAGGATCACCCTTGACATCATACAATTTGAACTTAAGTGTAATAAAACTAGTTAGGAATGGGTGAAAAGATATCTTAGATGCAATAGGATTATGAAACACATCTTACAAATCAATAGTATGAGGAGACTTTAAAGCCTTTTGTTAAACATTTATGACCTTGTCCTCCAAGGTATTTCTAGCTTTAATAAGAGTTTGCACTATAGACCTATTGGGATTTAGATTAGTAAAATGAGTAGTCAATAAATGGGAATTAAACTGTTAAGTTGTGGAGCTAAAAGCTTCACTAATGCAAATGGAGGAGGTTGTTGAGTTGGAGAGAAACTAACGTCGATCTGATCAACTGATGTCGATCATCTTTAGTGTTCACAGTAACTGACGTCAGTTATAGGTTGGTCGACATTGGTCAGATAGGAACCAATGTCAGCAACCTGTGTGTGCATACATTTGTATGTGCTTCCAGAATTGGTCTAATTTTAGACAGACAATTAGTTTGCATGTAAAAGACTAATTTTATTCTTGAGTCTGCATTTCTAATTATTGTAATTAGGAAGTCTAATTATTTTTTGTATGGGATCTATCTAAGAGACCCATGGGGTTGTATTGTAATCAAGGACAAGGAAGAGATCCTTCCAATTGTAAGATCAGGTTAATCTACAGGTGTGCAAGATCAGGGGAGATCTACATGGTAAGTAAGATTAATTGATTTGTAGGTTGTTGCAAGATTAGGGAGATCTACTTGGAGTACTTTGAGTACTTGGTGTACTGACAGTATTGTTACTGACTAGTGGAGGGTACAACTCTATGTTTGATTTGTGGTTGTAATTGGTTGAGAGAGAGAAATCTTAAGGGAGAATGACTGGTATGCCCAAGAGGTGTGGGAAGAGTGTAATTTCTTCATTGTATTTCCTTCTGGAAGAGTATTAATACAAGATTGTATTGTCTCTCATATTCTGTGCTGTTTCTAATTTTAGTTACATTTTATTTCTGGTTTAATTCCGTGTTTAGTTGCTTATACAAGGTAATCAATTGTGCTCCTAATCCTAACATAAACATGGTTGGATTAGTAATAGGTAGTGAAATTATTATTTGAGTTGAAGCATTCAATAACCCCATGGTAGATGTAGAAATAGTATTCTAGATCACAGGGAACAATGGTTTGAAAGCATAACCCATGTCCCCACTAGATGTAAGAATCAATAAATTATCCAATGGGAGGGATGTTATAGTTATGCCTTTTAATTTTTTAATTTAAAATATAAATTTGAGGATCTCATCAAGGTCCTTAGGGTTTTGATGAATATGCTCACGAAACCATGCAATATCTTTCACTTTCTTATGGTCTATTTTCTCATGCTCATTATTTTCTTTAGACTCCTAATTTTCATTATCAAAACCTTCTTCTATGATAACTATAATAAAAAATAATCCAAGATGGGATATTATTATCATGTTAGTATGAATAAAATGAAATAAAACACATGAATAATAACTTATACCTCTAGCCTAGACACTCAAAGAGCAAGTAAAAAATACAAGTAACTATAAAATGAAGACAAAAAAATCAATTTTATCTTCCATGAGAGAAAGAGTTATATGTTGGCAATGAAATTGATGTGCTCAGTTATATGATAAAGAATTATTTGGTAATGGAGCTCCTTACACCACCTCTCCTTGTCACCTTGGTAATGTTGGGCTTGGCTTGGTTTAGCAAATGGGCATGATAACATTATACTGAAGGGATCCCTGAAAGAATTTTAGCATCATAATAATATACAAAATAAGCTTTATCTCCCAATAAATTAGCATTATAACTTTAGATTGAGAGATTTTTTAGACAATGGGTGAGGCCTTGTCTTTATATCCTTTTAAACTAACTATAACCCAAGTGTAGTTAGTTTAAAGCTAATTGTAGTTGAGTTTGGGAGGGGAAAAGCCATTAATATTTTTAATTAATAGGCATGACTCACAAATCTAGATATTTGTTTGATATTTTATGAGTGCTTGACAACTCACAAAATATGATGTCATGATGATGACATCATTTTAGATATTTATGTAATCTCATGATGATGTCATTAATGCAGATTTATGAATTTCTAAAAATTAAAATTCAATAAATAATTAACCATGAGATTTTCACCTATACATTTAATTATGTTTAATTAATTAAATAATCCTAATCAATTTAATTATAATTTCTAAATTTTGACAAGTTATCCATCACACATGGTTGAAAAATTCAATTTGCAGGTTGCAACTTGATCAAAGATGAATTTAGGAAGATGATGGTTGTGTACACTGCATTACCCTTAGTTGGGGATACATTGACATGGTTTAGAATATGCATGTGATGTGCATTGATGAATTAGAGGATTTAAATAATTTCTAGGCTTAACTTTCATTATTTTCAAGAAGTTGCTTTGATGTTCATTTAGACATAAAAGTAGCCAAAAAGGAGTGTCTACAGTTTACCCCTATTTGAGAAGGCATTATAAGACCAAAAAAAAGTCTTTTCAAAGAATTAAAAATCCATTAAGAGGAAAAAGATTGAGGAATGATGCTCCAAATAAATTTTGAGAAACCTATGATGCTCCCCAAGGGAGTGGCTGACACACACGATTGATAGGTGGTCCCTCAAAAAGAAGCAATAAGAAGAATGAAATTAACCCATGGGTGCGATTAATCTAATTAAGATAATGCTTTCACACATTGATTTAAAATTAATGATTTGCCCAAAGGTAATTATAATTAGTAATAGAGGTTGAGACACTTATTTTTACAAAGGCAATTATAATCAATGGCATAGGTATGTGCCCCAGTAGGATGGATGAGTTGAAATAATGATTTGCCCAAAGGCAGTTATACTCATTTGGATGACTTGGGTTGAATAATAATTTCTATTTGTGCCCTAGTAGGGTGGATTATTAAGCATAAGTCAAAGATATAACCTATCATACATATTAAATATGAGTGGGTGCAAACGTAGATGTGATGGTCTAATGATTGAAGAGGCCAAAAAAACCAAGCACATGAGGATGCACAAAGTGATGAAAGATATTATTGGAATAAAAAAGGTGGCCAAGTTGAATTGAGATACATCATGTATCTAATCATAGCCTACATAGGCCAAATAGACCTTGGGCTAATGTAGTTCACTTAGAAGTGGGAGAAAATGGAAATAAGAATAAAATAGAAGAATAAGAATTGATCAATGTGAATGATTCAATTGTACCTACCAATACAAAGATGCTCATCCTTATTAGCATTGATAAAACTAGAATGGTCAATGGGTTAATTTGATCAAGGAGGGTGGGAGAATTTGAAAAAGTGAATAAGGATAAGTTTATGTGCCACCATTACTTATAAGCTCCATAAAATTGATTTTTATTTTAGAATGTGATGGCATGCATCATCATATAAAACACAATGATGATCTAGTTGTAATATGCATAAGGACCGACTCACAATCCAATAAATAATAAAAAATAATGCACTAATGATAAAAACTAGGATGAAAATGTTGGCATATGAATATGTATGGACTCAATTACAATTCACAAGGAATCACCCAATGACCACATATGGACTGAGTCAAGGCACAACAATGAAAGCAATCAAATAGGAAAATAAAAATTAAATAACTAAGAAAATAAACACATAAAAATCTTGAAAGTAAAAGCAACATGTCATCAACCAAGTCAATACCTACGTGTGAAGGGTCAATGAAATGATAAATAGATGATGCCTCCACATAAGACTATATGCAAGGGAAATATATGTGGGAATAACATATCTTGGTATAAGTTATATGTTTTAATGTTTCCCAATTAGGGTGAAAGTTGTGAGCTTGGTTTAAAAAGTGTGAATTAGGCTAATGCCCCTAAGCAAGGATACATGCAAAGGGAAGGTTACACCCCCAATGGTTTTATAATGGATTGGAACTAACAAAGGATTTGATCTAATAGGGAGGATTGAGGATGGATGAATAGGTTTAGATAGGATAAATGTTTTTGGATTTTGAGGCTTTATATCTCTCTAAGAGATTGTAAGTTGATTTTTCTAATTTTTAGGATTTTGAAATGTTTTGAATGTTTTTTTTATTTTTTTGGGTATCTTAAATCCTTAGAGATTGACAATACACCACTCATAAAATAGTGAGAGCATTAGCTTAGGTTTCTTGAAAAATGATGAGAACATTCAAACTTAAATTGTTTGCAAAATGGTGAGAACAATAAAAAAGGGTGATATAGATGACCTCAATGCAAATTGAGTATTGCCTACATAGTCCAAATGGACCTTAAGTCACTATAGTTTAAAACTTATAGAGGAGGAATTTGACTAGGTAGCATCAAGTTTGTGAGTTAGTTAAATGACAAAGTATAACATAATTATGCATCAAGGTAGATAAAACTTGGGTTTTTCTTAATTTTTTCCAAGGGTATTTATAATGAGAAAATAATCACATGGGTCAATGATACTAATTTGCCCAAAGGTAGTTATAATTATCAGTACTAAGAATAAGATATAATGTAACAAAAATGAATAATGTAATTTCCAAACTAATGCCATACTTTTCTAAGATACTACCTCTATGAAAAACATCGAATCAATTATTGAAATGTCATCTAAGTCCAATCACTGAAGGTGCTTGAAGAACTAATGGATTGAAACCAAGGTAAAAAATTTTGGGAAGGAAGGGAAAAATAACTTATTTGATTAATAGGAATCCAAGTGGGGAGATTAGTATTGTGTTAGTATGAGAGAAATCAAACAAAACATATTAATCATAACTTACACCTTTAGCCTAGACACTTAAAGAGCTAGTGAATTAGATAAGTAACTAACAAATGAAAAAAAAGACTTTTACGATCTTTGAGATCAAGAGTTGTATGTTAGCAATGAGTTGATGTGCTTGGTTATGTGATCAAGAAATTTTTGGAAATCAAGATCCTTACTCCACCTCTCCTTGTCACCTTAGTAACGTTGAGTTTGGATTTATCTTGTCTTGGCTTGGCTTAGAAAATGGGCATGGTAAATTTACATCAAGAAAGATTTGAAGGAATTTCTGGATAATTTAATTACGCTACTCAAGCTTATGGGTAAATGGGTGAGGTTTTATATTTATAGTTTAAAAAACTAACTCTAATACAAGTGTAGTTAGGTTATAGGTAATTGCAATTGAGTTCAAACTCATCCTAGTTGAGTTAAGGCTAACCCTAGTTGAATTAAGGATATGACATGTATTTAATATTTGAGATAGAGATCCCATTTATTTGGCATGGATCTCTATTTTTAAATTTATGGCATTTAGGGATATATTTTCAATTCCCTAACTTTGAGGATGATGATGTCATCATGACCCCATTTTTATTGAATTTTAATTTTTACAAAATTTATTCTTAATAATTGCACATGGAAAATTCACTTTAATATTTAATTTGGTTTATTTAGTTAATTCATTATGCTTAGCATTTTTTCACTTTAATAATTATTTAAGTCTCATGCTTAATGGGTCGAAAGGTCAAACTATCACATTTTAATGTCATAAGTTGACTAGAGATGAATTCATGATAGGTTACTATTATGTATAATATAATAACCTAAATAAGGATTCCTCAACATGAGTCTAATCACTGATTCTTGATGTCTAGATGAATTTGGGGCATTAAATGATTGTTAGGCTTAATTTATATTGTTTGGTAGAAATCAATCTAAAGTTTGGTTGGAAGTCAGTTGTGGCTAGAATGAGGTGTCTACAGTTTTCCCCTATTTGGGAAGGGGTTTTAAGACACAAGCACAATAACATATTTTCAAATAATGAAAATAAATTTAATGCCTAAATCACCAAAAGGTGATGGATGAGTCTTAGATGCCCCCTCGAGGGAACGGGTGGAAAATAAGATCAGTGAATGTTCCCTTGAAAGGGTATAAATGATGTGACCAAGAGGTAAAAAGGGGGGAAGAATGATTTAACCACACACAATTATAATTAGTGACACAATGAGATGCCCTAGTAGGGTAGATAAAAATGATGTTTTCCCAAAGGTAGTTATAATCATCGACATAGTAAGGTGAAAATAATGATTTGCCCAAATGTGGTTATAATCATTGGCATAATGAAAAATGTCCCAATAGAGCAGATAGAGATAATGATTTTCCCAAAGAAGGTTATAATCATTGGCATCTAGATAGATCAAAATACAATAATTTTCCAAAATGTGGTTATAATCATTAACACTGTGATTTATCCCAATATGAAAAATTAGAAAAGTGGAATTATGTACTGATTCCATACTCATAGATTAAGAGGAAGTTGATAGAAAGGATAGACATGAATTTAGGATACTTTTTAGGAAGGAGATGCATGTCCTAACTAGTAGGGATTAATTTTTTTTTTGTGATTTAATTATTCAACATTTGGGTAATATTTGGATAAGTGGGGAATTTATCAAGTGTGAATAAGGAGAATTATTGAGGAACCATTGCTTGTAAGATTCACTGAACTAATTTTTATTTTAGAACATGATAGTATGCATTGTGATATAAAACACTATGATAATTTGGCCGTAATGTGCATAAATATTGACACACAATCTAATAAACAAGTGAAAACAATGCTCTAATGATAAAAATAGCGATGACAATGTTTATGTATGAATATGGATGGACTTAAGTATAAGACACAAGGAATGAACCAATTAATGTGTATATACTAAGTCAAGGCACAATAATGAAAGCAAACAAATAGGCAAACAAACAAACAAAAACACCAATAAATAGAAACACAATAAAATAAAAATAAATGAATGAACAACAAAACATCAATAAATAAAAGAATTAATGAAATAATCAAAACAAAAGAAAACAAACATAAAAAATGGTTAATCAAAATGTTGGTGCAACTAGAAAACAAATTGTTCTTGCATTTTTAATAAAGGGTGATAGGGTGAACCCTAAGCTAGCCAATAATGCTTAAGGTATAAAAACATAGGAATAAAATATGAACAATGTTTCCCCTAGGCAATAAGGAATAATGACAAACAAACAATATAAAAAATATTTCCCATAGGCCATAGGAGACAATAAAACAAATAAAAAAATAGAATAGGGAATAGAATAAAAGGAAGGGGTAGCTGAGTTGATTCCTGATGCACTAGGCAAGTGGACACTGCCTACATAGTGCCATGGATGTAAGATCTAACATGAACTTCAAGCCAAATGTAGTTATCCTAGGATATGGGATAAAATAACATATACGATAAGGAAACATGATGATCATGTAGAGGAATATGTAAATGGTCTCACAAAACAATGAGTGCATATAAAAGAAAAGGATGGTGTTCACAATCATGAAGACATAATTTTTTTTTATAGATACATGACAGTATGGTTTAGGATAAAACCATACTAAAAGATAATTAAAAAAAACTTTCACATGAACTAGGTTTATAATGCTTACTACGTCTAAGGTGAGAAAGAGAATGAGCTCACAAAATGGTGAGAGTGTTCAAAATAGAAATAGATCAAAAAATAATGAGAGTGTAATAAAATATAAGTGGTCATTAATGCATCAAATTTGGAAGCAAAATGGTTATAATATAATATCACAAAATGGTGAGAGTATATGAATAAATCCAAAAAGGATGGGGAAACTAAAGGATAAGTCATTAATTGTGAAATAATTAGGAGTCTCAAGATCCTTAAGTCAAATAAGTGGTCAAAAAGAAAGGAAGATGCAGTCAAACTAACTTGAGACACCCCATGTATCTAAGTGATGCCTAAATAGTCCATGTGGACCTCAAGCTGATGTAGTTCTCCCATAAATGGGAGGAAAAATACTAAGGTGGTTTATAAATAAGTTGAATAAACAAGATGGCCCATCCTAGAAAATTTTAACAATTTTACATCTCATGTGAAAATTCTAGTCCAATTTTCATAATTTTATGGTTTTTAGGATTTTTCAGATCTTTTAAAAATGTTTTTGGAATTTTTGAGCATCTTAACTCAATCAATAATGATGAGATACCAAATAGTTCACCTCTCAAAATGGCAAGAGTGTGTCTTAGGTTGCTCACAAAATGGTGGTGTGTTTAACTTAAATTACTCACAAAAATGTGAGAGTGAGATAAAGTGTGACTGAGTTGATCTCGACATAAATCAAGTACTATCTACATAGTCTTGAATGAGACCTCAAGTCATTATAGTTCTACCTTAAAGTGGAGGATTTGACTAGGTAGAATCAAGTTCATAAATTAGGCAAATGGCACAATATAACATAAGAATGGCAAGGTGATGTGTTAATGTATGTTGAAGGTGTTGATCCTAATTTACCCATAGATGGTTATAATTAGGAAACAATAACATGGGTAAATGATAATAATTTTCCCAAAGGTATTTATAATTAGTATCACCAGAAATGAAATAGAATATGACAACAATGAAGAATGTGATTTCCAAACTAATGTCATATTGGTCCAAGATAATACCTATGTCTAGAATACTGAATCAACTGGTAAAACTACATCTAAATCCTCTTGTTAAAGGTGCCTAAAGAACCAATGGAGAGAAACCAAGGTCAAAAAGGGTGTGTGGGAAGGCTAAAACAACTTTTTAAATAGGGAAAATATGGTAGAAATGGTATATTGTATGGTATAAGGAAGGTGGTGTTATGACAATTGGAATTAATGGTAATAGGGTTGTCCACAATTAACAAGGTAAGGTAAATAGTAGGGTATGAAATAATGGCAAGGCTAATGGCAAATAGAAAAGGCAAATGGTAAGGAAAATGATTTTTTTTTTCTAATGTGGATATTCACATCCTAATCAACATATGGGACAACCAGAATAGATAATTATGTAAATTACTAGCCCACACCCCTTTTGAATAGTTGCTTTAATAAAACATTGCTACTTTTTTGGACTACCATAGTAATTTGTGATCTTCATTGGTCATTGATATTATTTCCTCCAACCTTCAAGATAATATGTCTTGATAGCCTTTATAAAGAAAAATGTGGCCAGGGATGGTAAATATGGATAAATAGTGGATACCATGTCTGATTTGGTAGTGAAGATGTGGATCATAATAAAATGTACAATGGTTGGAAAACAAATGAAGATTAGGATTTTTAGGCACACACAATGTTGTTGATTTTGGATTCGACATAATTTTGGTGGTGGTGGAGCCAAAGAATTCTGAATATGCTCTTGATAGGACCACTAATATTTTTTGTAATTTGGGCTTGAGATATGATGCCATTTGATAATGTTGTAGTGTAAATTGTATTTATGTTATCTTTGTTAATGGATTCATCAAGTAGTGAAGAATTATTGTGCTCAACTATTGGTGCCTTGAATAGGTTTTCACCAATAAAGTTTTCTTGATTGTCCCATAGTGCCTCTGATAAGGTTTCATTAAGGAATGTTAACTTTTAAATTTGATTGTCTTCTAGTGACTCAAACAAGGTTTCACTAGAATATGTTTAGTTTGGACTTGGATTTCCCATTATTTCTTCTGAGAAGGTTTCACTAGGAGATTAATCTTCTTCTACATGAATGTGGTCTTGGTCCACCTAATATTAAGCAATTGATATGTTTCCATGCATGTAGTTTAAGAAGGTGTGATTCGGTTGGTCCTAATTGACACTTATGGGAGGTGGAATGTCAATATAATGGCTATGTTGGTAGGTTTTGATGGCAAGTGGAGTGGTAATATAATGGTAAGAGGTAGCATAATCTTTGTATAACTAGGAGAACATGTATCTATGTTGAAGTAATCATCCTAAAAAACCATGGAAGGATCACAATGTATTAAAATTGATCTATAAGGCATGTGTAACCAATGTTGTAACAACCATGAATGTATCCTAATATTGAAGTTGAGTCTAACTCAAGGGAATCTGAATCTGATGTTGAGACTGACATTGATTCTACTTTTGATGCTAAATTTGATATCAGTTCAAGAATATAACCTAACTTCAATGTCGATTATTTATCTAGTGTTGTGGTATATATGTTATATTGAATGTTTGGTATTGGATGAGTAATGTATTATTGTTAAAAAATGGAAAATGGTCAGCATGCAACTCCACAGAGATTGGTGTGTTAGAGTAAGGCTCATTAAAAATAGGGCAATGGTTGAGATATTTATTTTACCAAAAGTAGTTATAGTCATTATGGGGTGACTCAAAAAATTTTGGCTTGTCAAATTAAGACTCCTCAACCAAAGGGAAAGGGTCAATAGGTAACTCCACAAAGACTGCCTCGTCAAATTAAGGCTCTTGAAAAATAGGGCAATTGTCAAAGGGTGATTCAACATAGGTTAACCTGTCACAAATATGTGTTTCAGAAAAAAAACATCATGGATTGGTTTGTTATTTTGTCTTTGGTTTACATTCAGTTGAAAATATTAATTGTGGACACATCTTAGTCTTTAAATGATGATTCATGGAGAGGTAATGATTGTCTTTGTTGTGGCTCAAAGACTGGGTTGGATTTTCTAAAGTGGGGGAAGGTTGGTAATGTATTAAGAATTATTTGTGATTCAAAAATGATCTATTTTTAAATAGTATCATCTAATATGGGATCAACAAATATTGGCTATGGGTCTAGGGTGGTACCTATGATTCATCTAGTCATAATTATGCAACCTTATTGGAATAATGAACAACTAGATTTACAAGGGTAGGGAATGGTAATGAAAGGGTGTGCTAAATCTTTGTTGATGATGTGAGATGAAGGATGAAGTACTATAATGGTAATTAATGGGAACTAAAAAGCTTAGTTACTAGCATAGACTAAAGGAGGAAGGCTTGAAATGATAATTAATAAGAACTATGAAGCTTGGTTGATAATGCAGATTAAAGGACGAGGGCATATAATGGTAATGAATGGGCACTACAAGGATTTGTTGCTAACATAAGCCAAAGGAAGAGGGTATATAATGGTAATAATTGAGTGCTATAGATCTTGGTTACTAGTGTAGACCAAAGGAGGAGGGCCTAGAATGTTAATCCTTGGGTGTTACGGAACTTGGTTGCTGAAGTAGGTTAAATGAGGATTATTGGAATAGGTATTGTATTAGTTACTATTATCATTGAAATGGTGAACTTGATACTTTAATTTGACCAAATAAGGGCAATTTTGGTATATGATAAATAACATGGCTAGGTTTGGCAATTAGCCCAAAGAGGGTAGTCTTGGTCTACGAAAATAGTCTTGAATGTGGTCCATGGAACTTGGAATTGCTCTAGGAGTATGTATTTGGTATATTAATGAAAATGGTTTAAAATTGGCCTATAGTAGAGCTCTTCTCCAAAATTAGAAATGATAAGCTTGGTATCAAATGTCTTCTAGGTATAATGTCTTACACATAAATGGTCAAGTAAATGGTAAGTTAAATCATGATTTTTAGTAAAATGTTTCAAATAACTCTAATCTAGGTCTAAAAATATAAAATGTTTGTAGGTATTTGGGAACAATTCACAAAACTAGGATCAAAAGGTACGAATAAACTCTAAAAACTATGGTAAATGTTAGGTCTTTGGAAATAAAGCACAAATCTAGACTTCAAAACAACTAGGTCTGAAATGAAAGGTAAAATATTAGGTATTTGGGAACTAGGCACAAATCTAGACTTTAAAAAAACTAGGTCAAGCTGAAAGTTGTAAGGCAATCAATCCAACTTTAAAAAAATTCAAAACACTTGGACTCAAACTAGGCACATGGATTCAAACACAAACTTGACCATTGGTAAAAGACATTGGACCTTAGGCCATGCCTAAAAATAATTATAAAATTAAATCTCAATAAATAAAAAATAAGCGTGATTAGTAAAGCATTCAAGCCCAAGCGAAAATAAAAATTCAAATGTAAACTAAGCACACTTAAGGTTGTACTTAAAAAAAGAGTTTTGACCTTAGTTCTAATCAATAAAATAGATACAAGGTACATAGAAAAGACACCATCTCCTAAATATAGGCAAAAATATGTTCAAATAAAGCAATGAATTAGTCTAAGTTGCACAATTTAAAATTAAGACTTAAAAACCTAAGCCAATTAAGCAAGGCATAGGCATAAACTACTCAATTTTAAATTGCAACTTCATAAAACAAATTTTGAACTTGTTTTAGAAGACTTGGGTTCTCAAATAGACAACATTATAGATCAAAATGGACGGAATAATGATACCAATTATAGAACAAAAGGCATATATGATTTTAAACTTGGTTTGACACAAGACAAAGTTTTGAAACAATACAAACAGTGTAATGATGTTATTTCATTCAAAAGGTATGATAATGTTTTTTTAAAACCTCTAAGGCAAAATCTTGGGACAAAATGGGCATGTCATGAGACTCTCTTTGAATAAGTGACACACACACAAATTTTTTGAAAATGTCTAAGGTAAAGTGTGGTATCAAATGGGTAGAATAACACCTCTTTAGGTTAAAAGTGGTATACAAACATGTGATTGGTTCATGACCTGTTTTAATGTGTTTTTGATAAAAAAATTGTTTTAGACTCAAAATAATGCAAGTAAAAATAAATAGACATAAAAAACACCTAAGTGTATTGTCCTATCCCAAAAAATTGACAAGGTTGCTTTGTATTATCAAATTCTATCAATACACTCCTTGAGAGGAAATAAGCTGTTAATATAATAAACTTAGATGCATATAAAAAATAGGGTTGTTTAAGTCCCCTCTTCTCTAATGAATTATTATGATTACATCAAAATTTGGGATACTTTCCATGTATTGAAAATATTTCCATGACAAGTGGGGTTTATCGAAAAACTATAAATTTTGAGAATTCTAGATGGTCCCAAGTATGGTTAATCAATAGAGAGACAATCACATCAATTGAGTTCATACCAAATAACTTACTATTAAAAAGTTTAATCCTTTACATAGTGACTCCATCCATGTAATTCTTAGTGGATTCTAATGTTTATCTAGACCTAACTTAGGTTTTCATTATGATTGGAGAGACTAGTCACTCAATCCCCTGGAAATCATAATATAGTATGTCCTAATTTATATACCCCATTATGGAGTGGGGTTAAAATGATGTTGAGAGATGAAATATCATGTCAAAAATTCTCTAAATAACTTATGCGTAGGTGATGAAATCTTTCCCACAAACCAAGTACTTAAAAAAATGATACTAGAAGGACTTTAAAGGTCATTTTTTGAATACCCAAATTATTCAAACTTGGGGAGAGCATAGTCGATGTTCCTTATAGGATTGGACTAAGAAATAAGGCAATGAAAAAAGTGATTTTGGTCACCTGAGTTCCCTAAAGGGAATGGGGGAGAGCATACACACAAAGTCTAGTTTGTAAGAATAAACAAGATAATACAAATAAAAAATAAACAAAAATAAAGCTCTTGGGAGCACTTAGTCTAAGATTTGTGTTATTTTTAAGGTAGTAAGTGAAATGTGAAGTGAAATTTATTACCCCTTGCCCATGTTTTCACTTTTAAAATTTTATAAAATGCTAAAAATAAAATTTTTAAGTGAATTTTAAAACACCTTAACAAAATGTGAATGTATTTTCAACCTTTGTAAAATTTGATTTGTACAAAAAATGAAAAGTTGTTTAAAAACATTCAAATTTTTTATTCCTTGGTTTAATTTCCTAAAAAAATTTAGAGGATTAATTTGTGTTTTAATACAAGGTGTTATTCCTATAAATTAACTCTTCAAAACACACAATTTAGCTCTCTAAAATGATTTCACATTTATGCAGTAAATTGTGGACTATGAAATTGTTCAAGCATATAAAAATATAGAAAACCAAACAAGTAAAAACTTGTAGTGGATGATTTCACTATTTTTAAATGATTTAGTAACTCTGTTTAATAATTTTACAACTCAAGCAAATGATTTTGCAATTTAGGTCTGAAATTTCACAACTCGATGATTTCAAAACTCTAGCAAATAATTTTGCAACTCAGGAAAACAATTTCACAACTCAGATGAACAATTTTGAAACTAAAGTCTATAATTTTGTAACTAAGGTCTATAATTTTACAACTATCTCAAACCTTCAAGAAAAACATCAAAATTGACGAATGATTTCTTGATTTGAGGGTACGATTTCACTAGTAAGTGTCTCAAATTTGCTAATAGTTAATAAAATCATGAAAACACACAAGACAAAGAATAATTTTATAATTAAAATGGATGATTTCACAATTAAAACTAATGATTTCATAATTAAAATGATAATTTTGTAATTAAACTCTATGAATTCATAATTAAAATGATAATTTAATAATTAAACTCTACGAATTCACAATTTTGCAAAAAATAAGAAAAACCATTAAAATTGTAGAATGAATTCATAATTTTTATTCACAATTTCACAACTTTATCTATTGATTTCATATTTTTGTAGAGTTGAAGCTAAACCAAAGTGATTTCATAGTTTTCCAGGATGAATTCACATATTCATTCGATGATTTCATGGTTTACCTTGTTGAATTCGTAATTACACAGTCATAAATTCATGAATTTGCAATCATAAATTTGTGAATATGTAGTCAAAAATTCATTAATCCACTGTCATAAGTCAAACACAAAATTTTTAGCAAGAAGTATATAAATTAAGATCTAGAATGAAATCCTCTTGTCTATAAAAAGCTCCCAAGATACTCAATTTATGCTTGTGGGGTGTGTGGTCCCATAGATCATGCCATTATGCAATCAATAAGAATCTAAGAGGAGAGATTAGTATTGTGTTAGTATGAAATAAATCAAACAAAACACACTAGTTAGAACTTAAATATCTAGCCTAGACACTCAAGGAGTCAGTGAACTACACAAGTAACTAACAAATGAAAGCAAAACAAAAGACTTTTACCTTCCATGAGAGCAAGAGTTATGTGTTGAAAATGATTTGATGTGCTTAGTTGTGTGATCAAGAAATCTTTGACAATGAAACTCTTTGCTCCACTTCTCCTTGTCACCTTGGTAATTTTGAGTTTAGATTTTTCTTGGCTTATCTTGGATTAGCAAATGGGCATGGTAAATTTACATCAAGAGAGATTTGAGGGAAACATTTCCTAATAACATTACACCATTCAATCTTATGGATTAATGGGTGAGGCCTTGTAATTATAGCTTCCAAAAATAAATCTAACCCAAGTGTAATTAGGTTAGAGTTAACCATGGTTAAGTTTGAACTAACCCTATTTGATTTAAGACTAACCTTATTTGAGTTAAGGAAGGGACATGCATTTAATATTCGAGATAGAGATCTCATTTATTAGGCATGACTCTTCATTTTTGAATTTATGGAATTTAAGGAGATATTTTAAATTCCTTAACTTTGAGGATGATGATGTCATCATGACCTCTTTTTTATTTAATTTTACTTTTTACAAAATTTATTCTTACTAATTTCACATGGAAAATTCACTTAAGCATTTAATTTGGTTTTATTGGTTAATTCATTTTGTTTAGCATTTTTACACTTTAGAAATTGTTTAAGTACCCTGCTTAATGGGTCTAAAGGCCATATTATCACATTGCTAGGTCATAAGTTGACTAGAAATGAATTCTTGGGAGGTTACTATTGTGTACAAGATAATATCCCAAATAAGGATGCCTCAACATGATTCTGTGCACTAATGTTTGATGTGCAAATGAATTTGGGACATTCAATGATTCTTAGGCTTACTTTGCACTGTTTGGTAGAAATCAATATAAAGTCCAGTTGGAAGCTAGTTATGTCCATAATGGGGTGTCTAAAATAACATCATTAATATGTTGTTCATTTTTAAAATTGGTATCATCATGATCCATAGGATTAGGTCCCCCATTAGTTTTAGACATCTTATATGGTATATTGGGAAGCTCAATGTGTTTAATAGGCACACCACCCAATTTATGGATACACCTAAGTTGCATACAAAATAATATAATCAATAATTGAAAAATCATAGAAATATGAAACCCTAGTTAGATTAAAAAAACCCTATGAATCCTAAAAATATTACATTCACATGAATTGGGTTTACCAGATGCTTAACCCTAAATTTCAAAGTGAGGTTTCTAGGGGTTATGGTTAAAAATATAGAAATGAATAAGCATGAGGGTGGTAAATATATTTATAGATGATTAATTAATCAAAAACATAGATAAATTATATATTGAATTTATTATGCTAAGATATGCTAAAAATGAAAAGTATAGTTACGTTATATATTAAAATGATAATGAAAACAATATATGTAGCTATTTATCATGCTAACACATATCTAGATTTGGAACAAGTAGGAAAAATAATGGAAAAGGATTTTATATCAATCATCAATTTCTATAAATTTGACTTTTGTAACCCTGGATACTTATATCAAGTTGTGATAGTTACATCGATGCTTTTGTCTAACCTGGATATAGGTGTCCTCTACATAATACCTGTTGGATTTGAATGTGACTACTTATAATATTTTTAGTTTGGTGTTGCCTTTGCTCTGGTGTGTTCAGATATGGATCATGGGTTGTTATTCCTTATCAAATAATAAAATGCTAGCTCATCTTTATAGTGGCTATGGGAAAAATGAGTTAGTAGGCTCATAGTGTCGAGATAACCCCAAAGACATATTTGTCAATGGGTGATGCATACATATCCACTACTCTAAATAAGGAATCAAACTAATGTAATTCTCCCTAAATGTGTTGGATTATTTGTGAACAAGGATGAAATAGGTGGAAAGAAAGTACAATAGTGACTTAGCTTGTAACTTGGAAAATAGAACTCATAGATTATTCATTTAATAATTCAAACCTATAAATGTGTTGTCCCTATGACCGATATGAAAATAAAATAAACTAGTGAATTTTTTATCACTTAAATGCTTTTTGATCATTGACTTTTGAGAATGTGTGAGATTGCTAAGTATTTGCTAGGTGAGGAATGAATGAGGATAGATCTTGTATATAACACATTAAAAAACTTAGGCCAGCCATAGGAATACATTTCATTTGTAAATTGGAAAACTTTAGGGCATTGGAAACTTACATTGGAACAAGACACTTGCATCAACATAGGTGTATAATTGGGATGCAAGTGTCTAGGTAGTTGAAAAATAGGTGTAATTATAGAACTTTTAGAGATAGAAGATAAACAAGTTTATAAAATTCTTTGTATGATGGTTGGATTCATCATACATAGCATTGGTTAGACTAAAAGATAATTAATTTGCGTAAAGATAGTGTATATGAGCCTTGCGATAGTAGGAAGGTATAGAACTAAGAGGAATATCCAAGGTCTGTATTTTACAAGTGTACAAGATTGGGGTGCTATATAATTCATAAATAGTGTCTACAATGTTGAGCTCCCCAAACTCTTGTCAAATGACAATCTTGAAGATAAAGGGGTCAAATTAATAAAAAATGTGAATATCTAAACCCCTACCATAGTGACAACTATCTATACCAAGTCTAATATTTATATTATAAGTATCTTAAATAATTATCAACTCCTTACACTCCCCTTTGACCCTCATTGAGTGAGAACACATGATCTTCCAAAATATCAAGATGTTAAAGCCTACGAGGGGCTAATTGACATACCTATATTGACATGGTTGAGATTTTAAAATACCAAAAAATAATGTAGAAGTAAGATGATGATTTTTACTTCATGAAAAATCAATGGAACTTTTACTGTGATGATGAACAATGTCATCATGGCACAAGGGCAAGGGTCATCCTGATATCCTATGGAGGAAGGAACATGCCCTTTGGATTTAAATTAGACTTTGAATGCACAAGATATAGGGTAGATTATGAAGCCCTATTATTGGGAATACTATTTTAAAAACTATTAGGTGTTTGGAATCTAAAAAACCAAGGTGTCTATTAGCCTAAAACTGAACACCTTCAGCTCTATAAGAACACAATATGTGAGTTTCATAGGATTCTAATTTTATTTCCATAGAGACCATTCCCACATAAAGTAACCAATTTTTTTATTCTATAGTTTCTTCCTCTTCTCATTTTAACCCCCATCTAGTTATACCAAAATCAAATTTTATAGTTTCTATTAGATCTCAACCACATGTCTAAAAATCATAAAATGACCAACCCATTGGACATATTAGAAAATACAATGCTCATCTATACTTGACTTAACTAAAAATGATGATGCTATATTATAAATCTTATGATACTATGACAATCTTCCCTCATCACACTATAAGAAGGTATTTTCCTTCACTTTCTATTCCATGTCTTCCCTTGGGGCTAATTATTATGATTCTCACTATAATATAAAAGACTCTCTCTATTTTGATGTAGAGTTTGACGTATTTAAAACTACAAATGAGGATCTAGATATTCCTCCTACTAGAAATGAATTTGAAGAAGGGAATGTTTCCATAATTAACATCACCATAAACATTAAAATAAGGACCAAATAAATCCTAAGATCCTCAAACTAGGGTCTTCATTCTCACCATAAAAGGTATAATACCATAAGAATTTATTTACTATAATTTTTAAAGCCTCTATCTTTTCCTACATATACATGACATGAATCCTAATACAAATTTTGTAAAATAAAAGCTTAGGCCACTCAAACCTAAGGTTAAAATAATGGTAAAAAAATATCTCATCAAACTCCTCAAATTAGGGTTCATAAAGCTCATAGAGTATTTTAAATTGATGTATAATATAATCCCCATTCTAAAAAAAAAATGAAAAAATTATGATATGTAACTACTTTTGTGATATAAACCAAAGATGTTCCAAGGATGAATTCCATCTTCCATCCATTGATGTTGTCATATATGCTACCATAGGTTATGAGTTTTCATCTCTTATGGATGGATTTTATGGATATAATCAGATTTGAATTTTAGAAAAAAATCAAAGTAAAACCTCCTTTACTTCACCATGGGTAACCTTCTGTTATTTAGTCATTCCCTTCGGCCTTAAAATTTTTCGGGCAACATATTAGAGGGATATGACCCATATTTTACATAATATTATCCATAAGTTCGTAAATATTTATGTTGATGATATTCTTGGAAAGGCAAGGAGAAGAATAAATCACTTATAGGCCTTACATACCATTCTCACACATCTCATTGAGTATGGAGTCACCTATAATCCTAAGAAGTGTGTGTTTGGAGTCTCAAGTGGAAAACTCATTAGTTACAGTATCTCCTAGCATGGAAGTGACATAGATCTAGAAAAAAATCATGCAACATTAGACATTTACCCCTATTGATGTTTTAGGAATCAAATCATTCTTAGCAAAGCTAAGGGTAAATTTGTATATTTGTCCCTAATCTTACTTACACAATTCATATAATTAATAAATTTATTAAAAAAGAGTGGTTTGAATTGGATTAAGGATTGATAGGATTGATTTAAATTGGTAAAACATTTTCTTAATCTCCTCCAAAAATCATGGTGTCTAAGTCTAATAAACCCCTCATAATTTACATAAGGGAAATTGAGGTATCTCTCACTTTTATGTTTGGCCAATATGATGACAATGGTAAGGAACAAGTCATCTAATTTATTAGTCACACTCTCATTGATTATGAGACACACTATATGCAATCATAAAAAGAGTGTTTTTTCATTATATTCATAAATAAGTGGTTACAACATTACATGCTTAACCAAGAAATAAGGGTCCTAGTGAGGTCCCAAGGCTTGTGAATATTCTTGACCCAATCAACCCTCTTATGAAATGCTAGGAATTTCATCACACTTTTGATCAAGCTCAACCTTATGTTAAATTGTTTTTTGTTAAGGGACAAATCATTGTTTATTGGTTGACATATTCCCCCTTAAAATTTGATAATCTTGTCGATACTGGTTATCCTGATGAACTGATATGCTATATAGATAAAGTTGTGATTGTCTTATCTCCTTAGTATAATGACATCATAAATTACTTACGTGACCATACTAACCTTGAGGATGCTACTAAAAAATAAAGGCATAAAATTGTCATCATTTCATCCAAATATTTCATTCTTGATGATGTTATCTATTATAAAGCTTTTGGAAGAATGATAATGAGATGTGTTGATCAAGAGGAGTTACAAAATGTCATTTTTTATTGTCAAAATGGCATTTGTGGTAGAAAATTTGGGGGGCACACAACTTCTCATAAAATTCATAGGATGGGATACTTTTTGTCCACTTTTGAACATGATATCATTGATTATGTAAGGAAATGCAATAAGTGTCAGCACTTCTACCATGATATTCACATTTCTTGAAGGGAACTTCAACCCATTATTACACTATGGCCCTTCATCACTTGGGGGATAGACTTGTTAAGATCTCCCATTCTTCTTTGGATGACCATAAATTCATCATCATAAACACTAAATATTTCACTAAATGGCTAGAGGCTATGCCTTTAAAAACTATTAATGGATCTTTGATTGCCAAGTTTATCTTAAACCAAATCATTCATAGATTCAGGATCCCATAGGTCATCATCATAGATAATGGATCTCATTTCAATAATATTGATATGTGTGAATTGTTTAATAAATTTGATATCTCATAACACACAACTTCTCTATATAATCTAGAGGCCAACGATCAAGCTTGGGCCACAAAAAACCCTAAAATAAATCTTGGTAAAAATAGTCAAAGATAATAAAATATATTGGCACCTTTAACTCTACCTTGAATTATAGGCTTATAGAATGAGTATTTGTATGCCCACGAGGGAAACCCTATATTCCCTTTATTTTTAGAGCTAAAATAAGTATACCTATTGAGATGGAAATACGTAGCTTGCATGTCTCTCTTTAGGGTCTCCTTAATCATGAAAAGTATAAAAACACACAATTAGAGAAATTAGATATCTTCGATGAATACCAACTTATGACTTCACATAATCACATTGTTTATGTAGACTATATATGTCAATAGTAAAACAAGAATATCTATGAACACCTAATACAAGTAGGATACCTTATCTTAATACTTTATAAAATAATAAATACAAATAAGGGAGAAGGTCATAGATCTAGGGCTAGTTGGTTGGGCATGTATATGGTGACTAAAGGCTTCAATAATGAATCTTATCAGTTGTTCACTTTAGAGGGTAGGGAGTTTGGTGAGTTTGTGAATTCTTTACACCTAAATTTTTTTTACATAGTCATTGCATTTCACATTGCTCTATTTGAATTTCAATTTTTTATGTGTTGTATTTCATAACATATGTTTTGTTTACTGGTTGCTTATTTATAAGTTTAGATGATAACAACTTTTATAATGTAGCATGTCATTATATTTAATATTTATTATCATCCTAATCCATTATAAAAAATTATCAAAATAATCATAACATGGGTTATTATCTTACTTATTATGATCATAGTATGCCTTATCCCTCATAGACATTTTTTTGAGCTTAGGAAACACTAGCCAAAAAACTAGTTTAGAAGCTTGTATATGGTCAAATTTCCTTTTATAGTCCCCTCTAAGTAAAAATACTAGCATGCTCCCAAAAAAAAAAGGTAACCATACTTTCCTATCTTGGCTCTCGGTGATGACCCTTGAAACTTACTAGTTACACTAGGCCAAGATTTGGAGGTAAAGACCATTAAAAAAAAGCTTGTATAGATACCTATGCCAAAAGGGGAACTCTATCCTATTGATGAATTTTGTCACAACTAGCCACCTCTAGATGAATCCAAAAAAGTTAGAATTTTTTAGGTTTAACTATAATTAAAAATTTGCCTTTACTTGTAAGGATCATTTCAACTTCGTAGTCCTTGTGAAAATTTGACATATGTTTTTATATTTTCATTATTTCAAATATATCCCATTTCCATTTCACGCCTTTGTTGCAAGTTGAAAGCATTTTTTTGTATGAACAAAGTAGCTCTATCACCACCTATAAAATAGTTGATATTGTACTAAGAAAACATTAATTTCATCTACACCTACATACATTTATTTTTCCACATATATAATCATAACCATAACATTTAAAATTCTGAAATATAGGTACATGGTACATCATCACATGCCTAGTCATATAAAATGAACACGCTGACAAGAAACATGAAGATTAAAAAACCATGACAATTCATCAATATAAACCAAGATCTCTCTATATATATCATATCAAGTTTGTAGACATCATATGTATCAATACAATCACCTTCATAGATAGAAAATACATCTCAACATCTCAAAAAATACTAAAAATGTATATCCATATAGAGTATTTGATCCTAAATTTTTTTGGGGGGCCACTAACTCCCCCTCTATAAGTTGTATGTCTGGGACTCATGATCCTCCTTGTTATATTATGGCCATGTTATGGAGGATTTCCATGGGATATGGATTCTATGTCACCTCATGATGGTCCCAACATGGGAGGATGTTCCTCCCCTATCTGTTGGATTGAAGTAACCCAATTTCCTCTACCTAAAAAAATATCACTCAAATTATGCACCTAAGCTTCTATCTATATGGATCTCACCTTTAACCCATTGATAGATAACACAATAAATGTATGATAAGCCAAGGAAAAATTATCTAGATGCCTATTTATCTCAATAGGTATTCCCGAGTCTACCAAAAAAGATCATGGATCAATCTAGTGCCCACCTAAAATAGATCAATCAGGGTGTCCTTGATCAATTTTATCTATCCATTAGATGTATATTCAATCACAAAAAATAAAATAAACTTTATATCCTATCTTATAAAAATGAAAACAATAATCCAAGTAATCATGTTAATTTTAATATAATTAAAAATTTGAAATGAAAAAACCAATTATTTTACCTAGATCATCCGCATACCAGTCTAGATTTGGTCATCATCATATCCTCCTCCTCCTCCTCATCTCTCATCTTTTGTACCTCTCCATTATTTCTTATTACTTCTATAGGGGATCTTATTATAGTGGTGGTGTTGGTTGTTTAATGAAATTGGCAGTGCCACTTGAATAGCTATAGGTATTGTACCTCCCCCTCCTCTTACAGGTTGTTTTTGTGGTCCCTTCATGTTCCCCTCATCTTGGCCACCCTCATAATGGGAATTATTGGTGTCAATGTATTACATGCTAGTATCCCAATTCTTGTTTCCATGGCCTCTATAATACCTTTGTATACTACTACACGTATGTGGAAGTTTCCTATGAAAGGCATCCCAAATTACTTTGATACCCTGTCAATGGGGTGTACCTTGACTTATATCCATCTATTATGTACTTGATAAGATCATAAAATTTGATCCCTAATATCAATCCCTCTCTAATATGGGATCATCCTATCATACACCTAGTTCATGATAAGCATAGGTTTATTGATGGATAGATTACCAACCATGCAATCTTGTGTGGATCCATGTACATTTGAGCTAAGACCTCTTGAGCCCATGAAGCATAGGCCTCTCTGCTCAATATACTAAATAATAAGATCCCAACTGTAGAACAACCTATAAATGCCATTATCCCCCACTAAATGGCAGGAAAGGATCCCAATGATGTGTTTGTGAAGGTTTGGGATCATAGATCCATATACCCCTACAAGTCTCACTTTGAACACTTCACCCATATTAGGTGCATACACATATTTGAAATAATCTACCCAAACAAAAGCCTGTCCTCTATCAGTATCATCCCATAGTGTCATAAGCCAACATGTTATTAGTAAACCCAATATCTGATAGAAATCAACTAGATTTATTTTCCACTCACCTATAACCTATAGTAGATAAAAGGTGTTTTGGTATGCATACTATTAGGTAAAAATCACATAGAAGCTTGCTCGATGGGGGCATAATTACCACCTAAGTGATCCTCAAAATACCAATCCTATCCAATATGAACAGCTCATAAAACATCAAAATTTCCATAATATTTAGTATTCACTCTTTCTCCCTAGCTCGACTCCACTGTATATATCCCCTTACTACAAAATAGTATCATAAATCATTATCAAACCCTTTTATAGCCTTAAAACTGAGTAAAAATCACCTTTTTCCACCTGAGACAAAACTCTTACCTTTTTCAATTAATGATTCTAAAACCACCCTAGATGGTTTAAATTTCATCTATGGTGGTTACATGAACACTGCACAGTCTAAGGGTGCACAACTACCTTACTTGCTAATAATGGTGGTTACATCACTATTGTGGTGAAGGCTTAACTTCCAGTCTTTGTTGATGCAGTGGTTTTAATTATTTGATAAACCCAAACTAAAACCCTCCCTAAAATCCCAAAAGTTTATCCAAATAAAAAAAACTTGACATTTGCTTAGGCTATTCTACCCCCAATATAATTCATATAAGAAAATGTAAGATTTAATAGATTTTTGTGAAATTTATTAGTGTAGGTATTTATTTTCCTTAATTGTGTTATTTGGGATTTTATTACACTTGTGAGATTATATTTCTTAGGTATGCATCTCATAAGGAGTTACCTTGATTATCCTATTTTATTTAGTGGGAGTTACTCCTTTGACTAGTTGACCATTAACTATCTATTTTTGGTTTGGGGGTTTCCACTATTCTAGGGGGAGTTAAAAATTTACTCACCTATTTATACATCTATAATTAGTGATATATTCATGAAGTATTTGCATTATTACACTCATGGTTTCTATCTCATGGTTGTGTGGTCATTTTTGATTTTTTATTTGTTCAAGTGTCAGTACATTTGGTATTCCAGGTACGATCTTGACATGATCTATGACATGGTATCAAAGCTCTAAGATTGGTAAACTACTTATTTGGTTTTCATGTTGTTTGAGCTTATTATGAAACTAATAGTTTATTATTTTAAAAATAAAGTTTGTATTTCATCTATTATTGGAAGTTTTGGTATTTGGTCAAGGCATTCTCTTTGTTGGTGATAAAATATTGATAGACACTCACACACTCCAATAGTTATTCTCATGCCATCTATGGATATGATTGGGTCTACTCTCACTTTTATTTTACCTAACTTAAAAACATGCCTAGTCAACCCTCTTTTACCTAGTTTTCACTACCTACAGGTCTTTGCTATAATTTTAAGATTCTCTATGTAGTAGGATGGAATGTGGTCTTCTAATTTTGCATATTTATACTAAAACCTCTAATTGCCATCCAAATAAGAATTCTAAGTGAGCCTATATGTTTAGTGAGCGTCATCCAACATAAATTAATTACATTTTAATCAAACCTTTGTTATGTATGCTATAATGTCTTCTTTAGAAGTATTCATTATCAAGGATTCCCATGACTCTTACTGCTAAGTCTTGTTTAGAAAAATACGTGGGGCATATTTTAGTAAAGCTAAAAAAAGAAGCTCAATTGATATCCATGGCTATTAAAACTTAAGTTTAAAGGCTCTGTTAGTTATCCAAGATATCCATTCTCAAACTTTTAGTAAGGTGATTACTCTGAAGGTGATATCTCAGGCAAGCTAATTTTTTTTATTGATAAAGACCCTATGCATAGCTTTGCTCATGTCCTCAAGTGGATGCACTTCTCTATGATCTTTTTGCTTTAGTCAAAACCTAAATTTTGTACTAATATATTTTTTAAAACTAGCTATTTTTAATTATTATTATTTTAAATAGTTGTTTTATTTTTCCTTAAGTGGCATTTTTTGACTTGAGAGCACATAAGGGAAAGTAAAAGGGTTATTTTTTGACTTAAGTAGGCTTCAAGATGTCAAATATTTAATTTAGGTTCTATTGATTGTATGCAAGGATGTTTGCACTTCCTTTCCACTTACATATTTAAACATTTAGTGCAAATTTATTAAATAGGCCATTATTGATAGGAAATATAATTTGCTATAACTTTTGATCAGTAACTCAAAATTGAGTGCCATATTTTTTTAAAATGCATGTTTTTTCATCCTCTTTCCATTGGTGTAATTTCTTTTAAACACACTAAAGCTATAAAGTGCCATATATTGGGGATTACCTATGCTATGGGCCCTATTACTTTTTACATTGTATCTCATGCACTAATTACTCACACGTGGATGTATTTTCAATTATGTTTGATATCCCTATTCTGATCATACACTATATATATTGATTCCTACATTGGTTGTTCACTTGGAAGCATTCTCAATTGTGTCCAATGTCCCATTCATGAGCATACAAAATTATAAAATCATTATAGAGTTTCCTATGTAGTATTTCACTTCCTTGGTGTCTTCTCTTAGTCATGAAAAATTAATTTGAGAGACTCCAAATGAGGATATTTGATTTTAAACTAGTGGTTATTCTTGGAAATACCAACTATGCTTCTTAGTGTGAGCATATAGAACACTTACTCACAAACAAGAATAATACTCCATTCTTGTATGGGTATATTCCTACTTCCATTAATCTTTTTTGGTACAGTAAGTAGGATAACACTTGTGATAAGTTTATTGGTACCTTACTATTGAATTTTTCTATGGATTTTCATTTCCATATGGAACATATGAAATGTCCCTGCATTGTTTAAAACATCCTTCAATCTCTTTTTAGATAACCTACTGAGATATATATCACTCCTCCTCCTCCTCTTATTATATTATTTTTATAGACTTATAATCTCTCCTCCTACTTCTATTTCCTATGATGACACATCCATGGTGGATAGTGATCTTCCTTTTATCGAGACACCACTACATGACAAGATTATGCTAGACCTTAGTTGTCCCATTGTAGATTCTAACTCCATTCATGGGCATGATGTTTCTCAATTAGATCCATCAAAGATTGGTAATTTTAAGGACTCTATTATTTTTAGTGAGAATATACCTTGTGAAAGCATCAATGACTCTTCTTTTTATGTGGATATTTAGTCTACAGATATGTGTGATTCATCAACAATATTTTATTTAGCCTCAAAGGTTATTGAGTTGTGCTCTCCACTTCCCATGGACATTATTTATATGAATGTTCAATGTTATTCTTCATTATAATCACTTTTAATTAATGATAATTCTGACCTTGAGCACATTTCTAAGATTGAGGACTACTTTTATAGCATATATGACTATAGTAGTGATGTGGACACATCTCCACCATATCCTTGTCACCTTCTAAATATTGAGGATTTATTTCCTAATCCACCTACCTCTTGTCTTCTTAAAACATTATAAGGTGTTGGTATATTGATTTATGACTCATCATACATCTATATGTCTATTCCATAGCTGCAGGGTACTATGTAGTCTGACATAGCCTCTAATTTCATTGTGACATCATTACATAGAGTAGTTGGATCTCTTATTATGCATGATGAGCATATTTCATTATTTATGGTCCACACCATGTTCAGAGATCCATTAGGCACTTCATAGACTCATTCATTATTCTAGGGTGATCCACTCTTTGCTACACCTACTCCTAATAGGTTTAATTTAGTGGTATTACATTTAGTTCTTGTGCATGATCTTTTCAAACCTATGCCATACTTTTGTTTTGCTTGCTCAAAATTATTTGTACTATTACCTTCATCCTCCTTTTTGGAATGGGTAGAATTTCATTACACACCTCATGTTCTTCCTTTGTAAAAAGTAAGAAATATTGTTTGATGCAGATGGATCTCCTTTAGTCTTTAGGTAGAGGATATTGTTATCCACATTGGTAATATTTCAAGCTATACTTGAAGTGTAGATGACTTCGTCATCATCTTTAATTGGGATTGTTAGCCTTCACTTATTTATATGTGATCTATTGCTTTCACTTGTGGACCCTTTTTTGGTTGTGCCTAATGTCCTTAGAGCATGCATTATTTATCTTCTTCTTTTCTCTCTTTGGGGGGCGGGGGGAGGGGGGGTGGTTTCTTATGGATTTTCTCATTTTATCCACTTTATGAGATTTGCTTTGTATATGTATTCCTCGTCAAGGCTTATTGATGGGACCCATTTATTCTACCCACCTAAGTTGTACTTATGGTGGGTATTAGTATAGGTATTTTTTTCATTTATTGTATTATTTGTGATTTTACTAAATTTATGAGAATAACTTGCTTAGGTGTGCACATTATGTGGAGTACCTTGATTATCCTATTTTAGTTAGTGGGAATTACTCCTTTGACCAGTTGACCAGTGAATGTCTATTCTAGGTTTGGAGGTTTCCACTATTCTAGGGGGAGTTACACATTTACTCACCTATTTTTACATCTAGCATTAGTGAGCTATTCATGGAGGATTTGCATTGTTACACTCACAATTTATCTCTCATATTTGTTTCATAATTTTCCATTTTTTCTTTGTTCAAGTGTCAGTGCATTCAATATTCCATCTATGATCTTGATGAGATCTATAACATTTTCATCAAAAATTTAAAATTGGGATAAAAATTTAAAAAATATCAAAAATAACCTAGATATCTTATATTCTCCACCTCTAACAACTATATTCACCATCCCCTCTTCATGATCATCAATTTGACTATTTTTTGGCTCAATTCCATTATCATGAATCTAGAGCTTAAAATTGCACAAATGATTTCTATTTTTGACATTTTTTTAAATATATAACATCTCTAACTAGCCATTATATTTTAAAATTTATATGTTTTTAGTAATTTTCATTATAAACCCATGTTTTTATGCTTTTAGATAAGTTTGTTGCTCAACTAAATCATTTTGTCTCAAACTACAAATTTAAAGGTCTTCACATGCTTGATTCTCATTACAGTTTTATAAGTTCACATCAACCCAAGATTCAGTCCCCCAATGAGATAATTTAGGTAGTCTAACAACCCTCATGTACATGGTAAGTAATCTCATCCATGTTTTGATCAGCTATTACTTTTTCCCTTTTTTCAAAACTATACTTGATTCCCATATTTTGATCACAAGTCATAACAAAGTCTTAGATGGATTTGTTATGCCATACATGTAAGTGAGGTAAGTTTTATAACCCTTATTTTTAATTTAGTGTGCCAATACTTAGTAAAACACCATCATAAATTCATAAAAAGGTGCCTCCTTGAGGGGGCAATATGTATGCACCTAAAAATTTCATGGTGCAAATTTTAAAAAAAATTCAATGATGATGTAAGAACCTTCACTTATATATATGCTCAAACCTAAAGTTTTATTAGTCATTATGTATTTTATTCCCCTTAAACCTATTTTCAAACTTAAAATTTTATTATAATAAGTCATTTTGGTCTTACTCTTTAAGCTACCTCAAAAATGACAAAACCACCAGTTTTGGTTATGGAACCACCTTTTATCATGACAAACCTACCCCTTGTTAGCATGTTATGCCATGGTGATTTAATAAAATATCATGATATAATAGTTACATATATAATGGTTCCATAATTTTATAGGTAAATATTATCAATATGTATGGTGGTTTCAAACCTATCATTGTAAATAATGACAGTTTCGTCACAACTTACATGTTTTTAAATTTGGCATTTCAGACTTGAGTTATCATAGTTATACATGATTTTCTTCAAATTTATTCTTTATTTTAGTTTTAATTTGAATAAATGAAAATATAACTCAACACTAACCATATTTTCATCAAGTATTATCTCTCCCACATATTGTAAAATTGATTTGAGCTCTAGTTCACTACCACATGCAACCTCATTCTTTTCTTACAAGTACTTCTTTTTCCTTAGAGTTTTGGATCCAAGATATTCATTAGAGATTGAATATTTTTAATCTTAAAGACCCCTTATATTTATTTATTTTATTTTTTAAATATTCTTTGCTTCAGTTTGTGATCATTTTTCATGTTGTTCTACACAAGCTTGGTAAGGAGGATCCATGAATCAACAACCAGTTATTTACCTTTGTGAATTAGTCCAACCACTATTTATTTTATCTTATTTTAAATATTATGTTCGTATTTACTTATTTTATTTTCATTCTTTTGTCTCAGATTCCAAGGATCATGATTGAACAATCAAGGAAGTAGTAAACTAGAGTATAGTATACTCACTACAACAATCTTTTGCTTTCATTTAGTTGTCACTATTGATCAGGTTGGGAGTTTTTAATTTAATTTTAATTTATTAGATTATATTATATTAGATTATATATCTATTATATTATAATTTATATTCAAAAAATGTCAAATAAATTGAAAATAACTCTTATCCTATCTTTCTTTTACACCAAAATCATAGCTTAGATTTTCATTGTTTATGTTTGCATATTAGATTATCTCAAAGCATGTAGTTTGAATGAAAACTTAGTGTAAATTATAGGAGAAAAAAAAACTTTCAGTTCTCAAAATAACTCATTTTTAATTTTAAGTAAGCTATACATTCACGAACAAGTACACACACACACACCCCTAGAAAACCTAGATAATCTAGATAAAATAAAGTTTGTATCTTAGATATGATTTTATTCATTTTAAAAATAAATGAATGCTGTTATAAAATAAAAAATTAGAAATATAATTTTTATTTAATTTCATAATATATCATTTATCTTATCAAAAAATCATTCAAAACACAAAAAGCTAGTTTTCCTAGCTTGCATGTTTGAGAAGTCAAATTTTGAATACTTAGAAGTTATACTTTTTAGGGTTTAAATTATGATTTTTTCTTTCATATTGAGAAATTTTGATTGCATAATAATTTTTATTAATTCATAATTTAAAAATACAAAACAATATTTTCATTCAACTTACATATAAATAAAATCTAATATCTAGAAAAGGGTAAGAATTAGTCCTTCCATACCTAGCTAAATTTCAAAATAGCAATGCATGCATTAAAAATACTTGAAAATAATAAAAACAATATAATTTTATTTTAGTTACTTTCATATTTCCTTAAATAATTTCAAATTAATTTTATTTTTTAGTAATTAACATAACTTACTTTCATTTATCAAATATTACAAAAAAAACACAAGTTAAGCCTTGTCAAGACAAACACAAGCACAAAAAAATTACTACAAACATGAATAATAGAAATTATATATTTATGATATTTCCAAAAAATATATATACACTTAATAAATCAATAACATAATTATATTTTTATCTTTTATGACACTTCTTAAGCATCCATACATTATTAGGGGTGGTATCTTTCTTAGGGTTAGATAGCACATTCCTGGTGGTAACGTTTAAAGTGATATCAACACAAAACTTAGAAATGAGTATTTATGTTCCACTTACATTCCCTATTTAATTTTAAACCAACATAACATTATTGATGAGAAAGAGTGTGTGCAATAAAATTATATCGTTATACCCATTCATATGCAAGCTTGTAAATATAATGATCTCCAAGTCTATAAATTCATCAACTTTTATATCTCCTTAAGACTAGCCTTATCATATTCTTATTTGATTTACACATGACATTTTTTGGACCACCTAAAACATTTAGTTAGATCCTTAGAGTAATCTAGCCTAACTATACCTAGTTCTTCATCCCTAACATTGACCAATAACTCCACTACATTGTGTGAGATAGGAATCTAAGAGGGGAGTTAGTCAAGTGTTAGTATGATAAAACCAATAAAAACACACCACTAAATCTAAAAACTCAAGCCTAGACACTCAACAACAAAGAGACCAATACAAGTAACTAACAATGGAAGACAAAACAAGCATTATTTACCTTCCTTGAGAGAAAGAGTTTTATGTTGGCCATGGAGGAATGTTCTCAATCATGTGCTCAAAGAGTATTTGATAATGGTGCTCATTGCATCATTTATCCTTGTCATCTTGGAAATATTTAGATTTTCTTTGTCAAGATGATTTATCTCTCAACAATTAAACATTATAACATTACAAAAAAGAGCTCTTCTTTAGTAATTACTGCATAGTAACATTAAACATAAAATCTTCTTTAAACAATGGGTGAGGCCTTGTACTTATAGCCTTTAAAACTAACCCTAACCCAAGTGTAGTTAGGTTAGATTTAACCATAATTAGGTTTAGTTTAAGCTTGATTAAGTTAAGGAGGGAGAAAATAATTAATATTTGGGATAGAGATCCCATTTAGTAAGCATGTATCTCCATTTCTAAATTTAAGGCTTTAATGGAGATATTTTCAATTTATTGACTTTGAAGATGATGACATCATCATTACCTCAATTTCATTGGAATTTCCTTTTTAAAAATTTCATTTTCACTAATTTTACATATAAATTTTACTTAAGCATTTAATTTGATTTGCTTAGTTAATTCAATTTGCTTAGCACTTTTACATTTTAAGAGTTGTTTAAGTGTCCTACTTAATGGGTCCAAAGGCCAAACTATCAATTTTCTAGGTGGCAAGTTGATTGGATATGAATCTATTAGAGGTTATTATTGTATAAAGGATAATTCCCCAAATAGGGATGCCTCAACATGATTGTGGGTGCTGATTTTTTATGTGCAAACAAAATTGGGACATTTAGTGATTCTTAAGATTTATTTGCACTATTTGGTAGAAACCAATCTAAAGTCTGATTGAAACATAATTGTAGCCAAAATATGGTGTCTATAGTTTTACCCTATTTAGGAAGGTGTTTCAAGACACAAACACAACAAAATTTTCACAAATAATAATTTTTTTGTTAATGCCTTGGCTAATTCCCCAAAAGGTGATGGATGAGCCCTAGATTCCCCCTAGAGGGATTGAGAAACAAAATAGATTCAGTGAATGTTCCCTCAAAAATAAATAAATAATGTAATCTATAGGGAATTAGGGTGGAAATATTGATTTTCCCAAAGATGGTTATAATTAGTGGCAAAGTGAGGTGCTCCAGTAGGATAGGCAAGTGAAAATAATGATTTACTCAAAGGTGGTTATAATCATTGGAATAGTGAGGTGCCCTAGTAGGTCATGCAAGTGAAAATAATGTTTTTCTTGAGGTAGTTATAATAATTAGCATAGTGAGGTGCCCAGTAGGGTAGGTAAGTGAAAATAATGATTTTACCAAAGGTAGATATAATCATTGGCATAGTGAGGTGCCCTAGTAAGGTGGATGGAAGAAATATACAGTTCATCTTTGCCCCAATAGGGCATATATGATCAAGAAAGGTATACATAATTCACCATAGTATGGAAAATATGGAAAGGGGGCTTATGTACTAAATTCATACTCATAGAGTAATAATAAGATGGTATAGAGGAGAAGCATAAATTTGGGATACCTGCTAGTATGGAGATACATATCCTAATTAGTAGGGACTATAATTTAATTATGATTTAATTACTCTACATTTGGGTAGTGTTTGGGTAGGTCTAGGATTTATCATGTGTGAACAAGGATAAGTACTAACTAGTTTTTGTTCTAGCTTGGGATATTATGTATGATAGTTATAAATAACTATAATAACAGTGTGTATCAAAATCATAGAAAACTTAGTTTAAATGCAAGTACAAATCACTTAGCTTTAAGATATGAACAATAAAATACTAAGTGAATATAATGTAATAAAATAAGTGTAAGAACATACACTAATTCATAACTTAGGTACAATATATGGGTAATTGAGAGTCAAGTTTAAATAATGTGTAAGAATCCTACGACAATCAAGAAACAAAAAGCCAAAAATAAAAAAAAATAAACATAAGAAACAAAACACTAATAAATAAAAATTAGCAAACAATAAAACACCAATAAACAAAAATGAACAAGCAAGACAAGAGAAAGAAGACTCAAACAATAGATAATTAAACAAATAAATAAAATAGAACACTAATAAACAAAAACAAAAATTACCAATAAATAAACAAGTCTACAAAGAAAGAAATAAAAATAATTGAAACAAATAAATAATCTAAAGAAAATAAAATTTTAATAAACAAACTATTCTAAACACACAAAGAAAATATACAAATAATAGTTAATCACATTATTAGTACAAATAGGATATAAAATGTTTGTGCATGTGTAATAAAGGTGTTACTCTTGGTGATAGGGTGACCCCTAAGCTAGGGAAAAACAACACAAGAAAAAATGGAAAATAGTTACCCCTAGGCCATAGGGAATAACAACACAAACAAAAACAAAAATGGGGGAAATAAAAGAAAAAGAAGGGGTAGTTGAGCTGACTCGAGATGCACTAGGCAAGTGGATGTTGCATATATATTTCAATAGACACAAGATACAATGTGAACTTTAGGCCAAATGTAGTTTTCCCATGATATGAGATAGAAGAAAATTGATGTTAAGAAAACATGATTGACATGTCAAGGAAAATAAGAATGACCTCATAAAATGGTGAGTGCATAAGAAAAGAGGGGGGTGAAGCTCATAGTCATGAAAACACTAACACAAATAAATTAGACAAGTGTGAGAGTATGGTTTAGGCTAAACCACACTAAAGGAAAATAAACAAGTGTTCACATATGAACTAGGTTCATAATGCTGACTACATCTAATAATGAGAATGAGAATAAGATTATAAAATGGTGAGAGTATAGAAGGTCTATGAATCACAAAATGATGAGAGAATTTTGGAAACAAACCTTTAGGAAGGAATGATCTAAGAAAATAGTGAATAAAATTAATCACCAAAATTGGTTGAGTTGACTCCAAATACACTAGGCAATTAGATGTTGACTACATAGTCCTACAGACACAAGGTATAACATTAAATTTAGACCAAATGTAGTTCTCCCAAAAATGGGATGAAATACGATCAAAAAGTGGAATAGGTAAATGGAAATGGTCATGACAAAAGTCATGATAATGATTCAATTATGCCTATCAAATAGGAGATGCACATCTCAAATGGTGAAGATACAAGATGAATAGTTGTCCATACATCCATGTTTTTGGGTTTTTATAAGCATATCAACTCAATGGAGAATGACAAGACATAAAATGGGTTAACTCATAAAATGACAAGATCTTATATTAAATATGATTGTAAAAATATGAGAGCATTCAAACTTATTACTCATAAAATGATGAGAGCATGGTGAAGGGGGTGATTGAGCTGACCTCATCATGAATCAAGCACTATATACATAGTCTTGAAGGAGACCTCAATTCACTATAGTTTTACCTATTGTAGAATATCTAACTAGGTAACAAGTTTTGGAAAAAGCAAATGGAAAATTATAGAATAATGATGTGGTAATGTGGATAAAAATAAGGTTGTTATGAATTTGACCAAATGTAGTTATAATGAGGAAACAACAATATGGGTTAGTGATACTAATTTTCCCAAAGGAGGTTATAATTAGTAACACTAGTAATGAGATAAAATGTAACAAAAATGAAGAATGTAATTATCAAACCACTAGCATACTACCCTAAGATATTGCCTCATTTTGAAAAATATGCACTTAACTATTTTCCATACTGAATCAACCATTGAAAGTTCTTTTGAATCCAATCTTTGCAGGTGCCCAAAGAACCAATGAATCAAAACCAAGGTCAAAGAGGGGTGGGATAAGTGAGGGTAAATAATTTTAGCCAATAGGTAAGGTATAGAAGGAATGATATATGGTATCATACAAGGAAGGTGATATTATGGTACGATGTAAACTATCCTCATAAAAAATACCTTGGGTCTCTCAGGTTGAGGTGTATTATGCTCATAGGTTCATCAAGTTCATCTCCTTATGATGTAGCCAACCTATAAGCACTAGAGCCATAATTATCAATAATGACAAAAGGGCCTTTCCAATTAGGCTTGAACTTGCCTTTCTTCTTTTTCTCAATTGTGGTGTTCTTTTGGTTTTTGTTGAGGACAAGATCACCAAGCTTAAACTCTCTATATTTCACACACCTGTTATACTGATCATGTAAATAGTTATGATATGATTGAAGGTTATTTACAATGGCCATGTATTTTTCATCTAATAACTCCAGCTCTTACAGATGACTGACCCTTTAATATTCATCATCAAGGATGTGCTTAAATGAGATACATAGAGAAGGAAACTTGAACTCGATTGGAAGAATGGCCTTAGTTACATAGACATGGGAATATGGTGTGGCTCTTTTTAGAGTATGGTAATTAATATGGTAAGCTTATAGGGAATAGAAGATTTTTAGGTGCCAATCATGACCAACATCATTGACAATCTTCTTAAGAATATTGAAAATGGTCTTGTTAAATGCCTCTACTTGGCCATTATCTTGTGGGTAATATATAGTGGATTTTTTTTGGGTAATGTTAAACTTGACACACAGTAACATGAAATCCTTATTATTAAATGATCCACCATTATCAAATATAATGTCAAATGGGATATCATAATGGGGAATAAGATGGTTGAAGATTAATTTGGAAATTATTTTTATAGTCATGTGAGGGGTATAGATTAAACCCACTTAATGGAATACTCAGTGGTAGTAAGTATATGATTATGGCCATATGAAGAAGTAGGGTTAATATTCTTGATAAGATTGAGTCCCCATGTTGAAAATGGCCATGGTGTAGTCATTGTTTTAAGTGCTTTGACTGGAGTTTGTTTTAAATTTGCATGCCTCTAACATTATTTACATCTTTTCACATAAGTAATTGCATCTACCTATATGGTTGGCCAATAATAACTAGTATGTATAATATTTTTAGAAAGGATGACCCCACTAGTGCTACTCCCACAAAATATTTCATGAACTTCCCTCAATGCTAATGTGGCTTCTACTAAATTCAAACAATGAAGTAGAGTTACATCAAATATTCTATGGTAAAGGGTTAGATCGAGTAAGGTATATTGAGAGGCTTGGTGTGTGAAATATTTTTGTCTTTTATGTGAAAGGTTTGGTGGAAGGAATTGGTCATGGAGGTAATTATATAAGTTAAAATACCAAATAAAACTAGGACCAATAATATCATATATCATTTCAATAGTTGAGGGTTCATGAGCAGGAACTAGAAGATGTTTGATGGGAATTGAGAGTCTATTTCCTTGTTGATGTTATAGATTAAAAATATAATGGTAGTCATGGAACCTACTATACTACTATTAGCCTAAGGTATGTGTTCAAATAAAATTTGAGCAATCTGATGCTTGAGAATGTCCACCATAGATTTATACGATACCATCTTATCATCTTTGGTTTGTAATTGATTTGTGACCTAATTAATAATAATTTGGGAATCTCCATGAACCAATAAATGTTGAATGTTCCATTGTACGGCTAGATGAATCCATGCAACAAGTGCTTCATATTCAACCATGTTATTGGTACAAGGAAATTTGATACAAAATAATTTGGGAATGAGATTCCCTTATGGTGCAATAAATAATAATCTTGATCTTGATCCATGAGATATGAATGAGCCATAAAAATATAGCTTCTAGTGCTACTCCATAATAGGTGTTTATATGATGGTCATGATGGACTCATATGGAAATATAAAAGTGAGTGGTTGAGTATCTAAAAGGGGAGCTTCAACAAGCTGATCTTTAGGTACGTGTACCTTGATGGATTTTTGATTGACATATTAAATCTTGAACTCACTTAGAATAAAGATCCACTTAGCCATGTGGCCTTATAAATCTATTTTTGATAGTAGATACTTGAGCAGATCTACTTTGGTAATGACTATGGTCTTATTATTGAGCATGTATTGACACAAGTTTTGGGCTACAAAGACCATATCTAAAAAATATTTTTTAATTGGTGTATAGTAATGTTCATATGATACCAGTGTATGGATTAGATAGTACACTACATGTTATTTCCCATATTCATCATGTCGAGTTAAAAGTGCTCGTAGGCCATTTTCAGTGGTAGATAGATAAATTAAGAATGGCCTCCTTAGTATTGGTGGTAACAAGAAATAGGTAGATTAGATTAGTATTCCTTCAGGTGCTCAAAGGATTTATAACATCCTGCATCCCAAATAAAAGTAATACATTTATTCAATAAATAAGTGAAAGGATGGCATTTAATAACCAACTACAAAATGAAGCATCTAATAGACTAGATTTTGCCCATAAAATTATTAAAAGTTGAAGGTGGAAACATTTTGATAATGGATTTAACCTTGGAAAGATCAAATTTAATGCCTTGATGAGAAATAATAAATCCTATTAGTTTTCTTGAAGTAACACCAAAGATGCACATCTTTGGATTAAGTTAAACCTTGTCTTCACAAAGCTATTCAAATATCTTTTATCATATGGCTAGATGATCTACATAGGTCTTAAATTTACTCAATATCTCATCAACATAGTCTTCAACAATATTATACATCATGTCATGTAATATAACTATCATATCCCTTTTATATGTTTCCCTAACATTCTTGATGTCGAATGACATGGTCTGATAGCAAAACATTTTGCAAGGAGTGGTGAACACTATTTTGTGTTGGTTCTCTAACACAATCTTGATCTAGTTATATCTTGAAAGTCATCCATGAGGGAAAGAATTTCATACCCAATTATGGAGTCAAATATCATGTTGATGTTCTATAGAGGAAAGTTGTCCTTTAGGCAAGCCTTGTTAATGTCTTTAAAATCAATGCATATTCTAATCTCTTCTAGAGTTTTACTGATAGGCACAAAGTTGGAGATCCACTTTGAATAGTCAATCAGACTGATGCATCTCACTTCCAAGAGTTTTTTTAACTCATTATTAACTAAAACTATAATATGAGGATATATTTCACATAGTTTTTGCTTAACGAGTTTTGCATCAGGATATACAATGAGATGGTGTACAATCAAGGAGGGGTCCAAACGTTGAATGTCTAAATAGACCCATGCAAAAATGTCAACAAACTCCCTCAAAAGGGTTGTAAAAACTTCATGTTCATTTTTAGTGAGGGATGTGCCTAATTTGATCCATTTTGAGTCCTTTGAAGTCCCAATGTTGACTTCTGTAGTATCCTCTACTATGAGAGTTGAGCTATCTTCTAGAATAGTTGGAAGGGATGTAAATTGGTCAACAATAGAAAAGTCCTTTGGTTGGACTAGTTCTTCAAGATCTCCTAAATAATGTGAATTTGAATCTCTTAATGGTGGCAAGGGCCATGTAAAAAACATTATAAGACATTCTCAAACAATTTGATCAAAGGCATGGTTTTCCTCTATACTTAGATAAAACCCAAAATCTAGTTCATAATTGGCAGTCTCCCAAGCTTCATTCAAAGAAGGGTGAACATCCCTAGCTAGTGTCACTTGAAATAGGTTTTCACCAAAAGAATAGCCTTTTTATTGACTTTATCCTATTCCAAAAGTACCTCAAAGAAATTTTCACTTTGGGACCTTAATTTTTTATTCTTTTTTTTTTGGCTAAGGGTGTTCACCTACTCTCCAAAATAGTTAGAAGGATTCAATTTGATAGATAAACCTTTTTTATGGTCTCCCAAAGGAATGTTATCTCTTAGGCCCTAAAAATTGTAAGACCTCATTATTCTCAAACTCATCTAAAGTTATTATGGATTCTTGTTGGTCCCAATCTATAATTTAAGGATGATAAAGAGTAAATGGGGAATGCCATATTACTGACATGATGGTACAAATGGTATATGGGTCAAATAAGTTGATACTCATGAGGTATTCATAGATGCTATTATCAAATTTTGCTTAAATATCAATATAATCATCATTATTTATTGGTGTATGAAACATGAATAAAATAGGTGGGGTCACCCCTAGGTGGTTTAAATCTAAGACCATGAGTTCCTTTGTAGTTGGTCATAAAAATGGGCTCAATAATACCTTGTTAATTTGACCCCAGCCTTTACCTTCATAAGCTTAGTTATCTATAATCATGTTATGGACATGATACTTTGTACTTCAATATAAATCAACCAATTTGTAGTTATATAACCAAGAATTATCATTGGCAAGTGGGTCTTATTTTTGGCTAATGGCCAGTGTGAAAATAATAGGTGTTGGGCTATGAAGTTTTCATTTTCCATTTTGTTTCCATTTCATGCAAATTGGCTTAGTTTTGGGCCTTCCATAGGACTTAGGGTTCTATCTAATCTTAGCTATATGAAAATTGTCATGGGTAAAATACACTCCTAGATCATTGTCTGAGATGGTAAAATGATTAGAAATTTCAATAAGAAGTGTATCTGAATTTGATGCAAGGCTATCAAGGTCTATGTAATTAGTCTCTAGAAATTTGAAAAGTATCTCTTTATCTTTATCCCTATTTGGTATTGGGTCTAAACCAAAATGGTAATTATAACTTTCATATTTGACCTCCAAATACTTGCAATGTTCATATGGTTGAAATATACATGGATAGTTACCTCCATCCCAAAGTGAGGAAACTTGATACACTGGTGTAAGGTTGAAGGTATTGCATGGATTTCATGCATCCATGGTCTACCCAAAAGTAAATTATATGATAAATCTAGGTCTAGCACATGTCAAAGTGTGTTGTGGTTCAAAGGCCCAATGATCACTAGAAAACTAATATGATTCCTGATCTTCATTATCATAAGCTTTGATAGTAATGGTCTTTGATTGAAGGTCAAATATTATATATCCTAGTTTCTTGATTAACTTTAGAGACATAATATTTAGGCTTGATCCATTATCTATGAGGACACATTTAACTTTGTGTCATGTTATAACAACTTTAATGTACAATGGATTATTATGGAGAGGGCCAAGGGATGACATATCACTTTGGTCAAAAGCCAGATTTTGACATAGGGCTAGGTGTCCAACCAAAGCTTGAAATTTATTTGTTGTAATGTCATTAGGCACTTAGGACTGGATTAGGAGTTTAGTGAGCATATTCTTGAAGATGATAGATGTATGAAACAAGTTTAGAATAGAGATGTGTATGGGTGTATTTTGGATTTGTTCTATAATATCATATGTTTGTCCTTAATAGTGGTAATTGGCTTACTCTTACTCAACATAGTGGGTTGGATTGTCTCATTGGTGGGGCGTTACAGGCTTAGGATGGCGACTTTAAATTGATGAGTTGTGATTGTGCAATTTGGATTGGGTACATGACTGTTGTAATTAGAAAATAATGGAGATGGGTTAGAGAGGATAATTATTGATTGTCAGTACACTTGGCTATGGTCACAGGGTAATTAAGAATTACTAGGATAAGGACCTAAGATGGTAATACTTGGTTATTGGTGTGCTTGGCTATAATCACAGGTTAAGGAAGGATTGTCAGCATTGCTAGGCTAATTGAAATTATTATATAATGGTCCTAGTCTCTTAGTATTTATTCTAGGATTGATGGTAATGGTAAATACATGACCACTCACAATATGCCCTACAAATTTATTATAGTTGTGTATAACTATGTGATAGGTCTATTAGTTAGTGGGGTCATTCTGGCATTGGTTCCATCCATTTTATGGTTGTTGTTGTTGTTTTTATTACTATTGTTGTTGCTATGATTTTGGTCTTTGTTGTTGTTATTTTCATTTATTGGTATTATTATGTTATGGAAAAGTATTTTGGTAAATACTTAGCTTTTTATTGGAATTAGATGCTCTATTATCCAATTAAATCTCCCCATTTTCCAACATATTATTAATGAGGTGCTTAGGATGCTCAAAACAACATATATAATGTCTATGAACATGATGGTATCCACATAATTCATGCCTTTTATACCATTATGGATAAGGTACTCATTCAGGAAAGTATTTTAAGATTAGCTAACTTATTATATTGGCCATGGATAATTTATGAAACACTACTTTAGTAATCTCACCAAGGTCATTGAAGACTCTAGGAGTGGATCTTATTCTTGGAGGAGGAGTTTGTAAGGGTGGTGGCTATAGTATTTGAGGAGTTGGTCTAGGTTGAGGTATAGACTACACTTGTTGGATAAGCTACATTTGTGGGAGAGGTTGACCATATGGTATTTGCACCATTTGAGCATGATGTGACTCTATGAACCTATTATTGACAACATTCTTATTGTGTTTGTATGCCTTAGGTTTTTCATAATTATTAACTTGAGTAGGTGTAAATACTTGTAATTGGATTGGACTAGGGCTCTAATTGGGGCCTAAATTTTGGTTTTGGATCTAAGTTTTCTTTAAATAAGATAAATTAATAATCCATTTATTAATGAGGGCATTTTAAATCTAGATACCTTTTTAAATGATCTCATTTAATTTGTGAGAAAATTGAATTTCCAAGTGATAAGATATTTTATTGTGTAATTTTTTGGTAAACACAACTACTAATTATTTGTATGGTAAATTATAGGTGAAGTGACTAGCAAATTTTCTCTAATGATATAAGAAACTCACAAATATTTCACCAAATTTTTATTTGGTCTAACTCAAATCAACCACTAAAATCTCATACTCAAGATTGTAGAAGTGTTGTATAAATTTATCTAAAATATCATCAAAGTTAGATACTAAGTTTTTTGACAACTTAAGAATCCACTCCAAATCTTATCCAATAAGAATTAGAGGAAAAAGAAGTAGGAAGATGTCATTGTAGGCCACTAACTAGAAAATGACAAAAAGATATTTTAATTGATCTTTAGGGTCTCATTTACCCTTATATTTGTCAAATGTTGGTGGCTCATAACCTAGAGGAAATGGTATTTGGAGATACTCCATGTTAAAATAACATGAGCACACATCATCCAATTTGAACTTCTTAATATATTTTCCTATCTAAATGGTTGTAATTGCTTCCTTCATCTATTACAGTTCTTAGGCAAAAAAACTTGAGGTCATAGTTGGTTGTGGTTGTGGTTGGGTGATCAAAGGTGGAATACATTGACCGAGGTATAGTGGATGAATGGATTATTGTGTAATGTTGGTTTTATGGAAAAATCAACCAATAATATGCATATACACATTGGTATTAGGTTTTTGATATTGCATGCATTATTGGTAAATATTTTAGTTTGGATTTGGAATATGAATTTGGGTCTAAGGGAATTTAGGTTGTGATAGAAGTATGTGGCCTTGTGGAAGGTATTGTGCATATTGAGTTTGAGTAGGAACTTACTATAAACTAATTTAACCTGGCTAGATAAATGTTACTTATTATTAACCAAGGCCCTATCTATGAATATGTGGCACATGCTAGGTAAAAGGTAACTATTGCCTAATAGGTACTCACTAGATGTTGGAACCTATTTATTGAGAAAACACCTATTGTGAACTAGACACTTGTTATGTATTTGGAATTTTTAAATGACCAATAGGAATGCATTATTATCTAGACAACATATGCAACTGTTGAGGTATGTTGGTTTGTGTCTATTGAGGTGGAATATTTGTTGTGACTTGGTGAGTAGTAACATTTGTTTCCACTTGTTGAGGTGGCATAGTGTTTTACCTTTGCTAAGGTGGTAAATTAATCTATGTATGTGGCCATGAAATACTATCCATCACCTATTGGGGTGAGGTAAAACTCACCACTTATCAAGGTAAAACATTGGGTAACACTTGGCTATTTATCCCATACTATTGCATTCTTCAAAAAGTACCTAGTTGAGGAGTGGGAGTAACCTAATGTGGTTGGGAAATATGCATTTCTTCCCCCTATTGTCTTGAGACACTTGTAGTATTGGTAAGAGGTACTTATTTTTATGAAATATTTGATAGTTTAAATAACCCATATTAGCCTAAATTAGGTAAACTTGTGTGTTTTCTACTACAGTTGGCACATGGTATTGAGTAGAAGCCACAATCACTTCCTTAATGAATGGGATGTAACACATGTTACCCATTGAATAAATTTTATAAAATTAATCCATATTTAGATTATTATGAACTAATGAATCAAATATCACTCATTTTTAAGGAGCTATCTCTATAATAAGGGTATTCGATATGGCCATAGTGTTGAAATTCTATGCTAGATTAAGATAAGTTTGATATGTTTGTTGTATTTGCATGAATTAGTATTCCATGTGGCCTTTTACATTTTTAATCATATTTGGAACTTGGTTTGTCATTGGTACAAGTACCTAATGGTAACTAGTAGAGGCCTATTCAATGGTTCTAGTATAAGGTACATTCTAGGCACTCTAACTAGACAAGGTAGATTTTCAAGGGGAAAGTATTCCAAAAAATTAGATTCTACCTCTACAGATCTAACCAAAATCTCATCCTCATTTTCAAAAAAGTGACTTTAAAACAAGTATGGGTCATATCTTGATGGCATGGTAACATAATAAGATGAATGTTATACTTATTTGATAGATGGCACATTGACAGCATATTGAGTTGTCTGTTCTTACTCTCACCCTAGATAGAGAGGTATAATAACTAGGTATTGTGCTAATGTTTTGTGTATTTTTTATGTATATTGAGTAGTGTAAGGGGGATATGGATATGTTTCACAAACTACATCATTTCCATATGTTTCTTGAGCAAAGGCATCATTCATGACTATTCTTTCATAATGTGGATTGTACATGGTCCTATTATGTGTGTATTGAGGCATATTCGAACCTATAACTTGTGTCTCATTAAAAAAAGGGTTAAATATCACAAAATACTTGAAATATAGTATAAAAATGTTTAATTATTAACATGTCTTGAAACTTAGTCTAAATAAAAAATCGATCTATTTCTACAAATAGTTTAAACTTGGCCTAGAATGGCTCTCCTCTAAAAAATTATCAACAAAAATTTGTTCTTAAATATATTCAATATACTTCACACAAATGGTCAAATAAAAGTCAAATTTGAATCCTAGTCTTGGAAAAGTGTTTCAAACAAATCCAATATAGGTCTGAAAAAATGAAAAGTGTTAGGTCTTTTTTAAAAAGTCACAAAGCTAGACTAAAAAAGACATGAACTAAATCTAAAAACTTTAAGGCAATGTTAGGTTTTTAGTAAGAAGGCACAAGGCTAGACTTTAAAACAAAGTAGGTTAAGGTAAAGACTTGAAATTTATCTAAATCTAAGGAAAATATTTTGAAACACTTTGACTCAATCTCATCATATGGATTTTAAAACAAAATAAACCTTTGTATAAGACATTAATTCTAGGCACATGTATAAAACTAATTAGGAAAGTCAATCTCAAGTAATCAAAATAAGAGTGATGAGTAAAGCATTCAAGCTGAAGTGATAATCAAGGATCCAATGTAAACTAACCATGCTTAAATTTATACTTAAACATAGAGTTTTGACATTAGTTTAAGGTAATAGATTGACTCAAGGAACATGAAAATAAACCACTTCCTAGGTCTAAGTAAAAGGTGTCTTTAAAGCAAACAAGGAATTAGTCCAAGCAGCAAAATTCAAAGGTAAGAGGTAAACACCCAAGCCAAAATTAAGTAAGACTGAGGTGTAGACTAATTAATTTTGAATCTAAAATTTGCAAGAGAAATTTTGAACTTGGTTTAAAAGACTTGGATTTTTCAAATGGAGAACATACTAGACCCAAATAGATAGCATAATGACACTATTTTTAGACCAGATATACACATGGTTTTAAAATAGGTTTGAAACAAGGTAATGTTTATGGAATAACATGAGTAACATAACAATGCTTTCTCAATCAAATGGTATGATAAATGGTTTTGGATTTAAAAATTTAAGGTAAATGCTTGGGATGAAATACGAAACATAATGATGCCTCGTTTAAACAAGTAACACACATGAATGTTTTGGAATAAAAATTCTAAGGTAAAAGTGTGACACCAAACATGCAAAATAATACCTCTTGGGTGAAAGTGTGATAAAAAAATGCGATGATTATGACTCATTTTGAAAAAATAAACAATTTATAGTCTCAAAACATGCATGTAAATCAAAGAAAATAGAGAAAACTTAAATGGCTCATCCTATCCCTAAAATTGACAAGATGTGCATAGATTTTGCCAAAGTTTCCACTAACATATCAATGCTTGTGAGGAATTAAGCATTAATCCAAAAATTTAAATAACAGGTGTAGGTAGAATTTTTACATGCCCCTTTATCCCTAAAGCACTGGTACATGGCATGAATTTAGATTGAGGAACACTCATTATTTGGTAAGAAATTATGTTGAGTGGAGTTGACAAAATATTTATAAGTTTTAAATGTACTAGATGGTCCCAAGTGTGGATAACATAAGGGTGCAATCATGTCAATTCGATTCATACCTGCTAACTTACTATGAAAGGGTATATTCATTTGCATAGTGACTCTAACCATGTACTGCTTAATAGAGTATGATTTTTAGCAAGACCTATCTCAATTTTTTGTTAGGATCAGAGAGGCTATCCGCTTAACCCCTTGATAATACTAGTATCACATGACCTAATTTATATACCCTATTATGGAGTGGGGTTGGTATGATATTAAGAGATGAATCCCCAAGTCAATGTACCCATAAAGAACTTATGGGGAGGTGAATAACTCCTGTCCACAATCCAAATAAATAAATGAAAATTAAAAGACTTTAGAGGTTGCTCTTAAATCACTCAAGTCACTCAGAGCTTGGGGTGAACATAAATAACATTCTTTCCAATAAGATTTTTTACAAACAACGATAATAAACCAAGCACTTTGGGTACCTGAGTTCCCTAAAGGGGACAAGGGGAGAGTATACATTCTATAGTTTCTATTATCTAAAATAAATAATCTAATCTATGACATTAAAACTATGTAAAAAAACAAATAAAAATGAAAAAACCTTAAGATCTCTAACTAAATATAGGTTCTTTTTAATAACACCAACTTTAAATGTGTTTGAAATTTTGGCCCCTTTACCATTTTTGCACTTATAAAAAGCTTGGAAAATGGGAAAAGATGAATTTTAAGCACCTTAATCAAATGTGAATGAATTTTAACCTTTGTTTGTGAAATTTGATTTTGAAAAATGAAAATTTGATTAAAAATCACATAAGCTTACTTCTTTCTTGGCTTAATTCTCTACAAGTAGGGTTAGTGGATTAATTTGTGCTTTAAACCAAGTTGAAAATCTTGTAAGTTAGCTTAATAAAAAGCAAATTTAACTCTCTAGAATGGTTTCATAGTTACATAGTAAACTATGAATTACAAAATTGTTGAGGCATATAAAAATATAGAAAACCATAAAAGTAAAAACTTACAATGCATGATTTTACTGCTTCAAAATGATTTCGCAACTTTATTCTATAATTTTGCAACTCAAGTAACCAATTTTTCAACACATTTATATAAATTCACAACTCTATGATTTCACAACTTAGATCTACAATTTCGTAACTCAAGTCTATAATTTCACAACTCAGGTCTTTGATTTTGTAACCCTATAATTTCACAACTTAAGTTTATAATTTTGTAATTACAGTCTTCAATTTCTCAACTCTATGATTTTGTAACTCATATCTATAGTTTTTCAACTCTCATTTATAATTTATCAACTATATTGAAACTTTTATAAAAACACCAAAATAGAACAAACAATACTTGTGATTCAATTATACGATTTTGCTAGTATCCAAAAATTGATAATAGTCAAGAAAATCATGAAAACATAGAGAATAAAAGAATAATTTCACAACTAAAATAGATGATTTCATAATTAAACTCTATGAATCTCATATTTTTGCATACAATAAAGAAAAATCTAAAAAGTATACATCAAATTTGTAAATTTCCTTCATGATTTCATAAAAGTATGCTCTGAATTTGTAGATATGCAAAATGAATTTCAAATAGAGGCAATTTCATGATTCTCCAAGATGATTTCACAGTGTCACTTGATGATTTTGCTTTTTTCCCTATTAAATTCATAGTTTCATAGGGATGAATTTGTAGTTCTACAGTCAAAGGCCAAAAATAAAAAATTTAGATAAAAAACAAGAAATTGAGGTCTAAAATGAATTTTTATTAACTCTAAGGAGGTCCAAATATGATCTCATTATGCATGAGGGGTGTGTGGTCCCACTAGACATGTCATTATGTGAGATAAGAATCCAAGAGGTGAGTTAGTCAAGTGTTAGTATGATAAAAACTAATAAAAACACAATAATAAATATAACATCTTAAGCCTAGATACTCAACGAGCAAGAGAATAATAAAATAACTAATAAATGAAAAAAACAAGTATTATTTACCTTACTTAATAGAAAGAGTTGTATGTTGGCCATGGAGTAATGTGATTGATCGTGTGCTCGAAGAGTATTTGAAAATGGTAATCTTTTCATAATTTCTCCTTATCACCTTAGCAATGTTTACCTTGGCTTTGGAAAGATGCTTTGTCTCTCAATAATTGAACGTTATAACATTACACAAAATATCTCTTCTTTAGGAAGTTTTTCATAGTAACATCAAACAGAAAGGCTTCTTTTTATAGTGGGTGAGGCCTTGTATTTATATCCTTTCAAGATAACCCTAACCAAAGTGTACTTAGGTTACATTTAATTATAATTTAGTTTAGTTTAACCCTGGTTGAGTTAAGGAGGGGACAAGCAATTAATATTTGGGATAGTGATCCCATTTATTAAGCATGGCTCTCCATTTCTAAATTTAAGGATTTAATGGAGATATTTTTAATTCTCTGACTTTGATGATGATGCCATCACCATGACCTCAATTTTGTAGGATTTTTTTTAAAAAAAAAAAATTCATTTTCATTAATTGTACATTACAATTTTACTTAAGCATTTCATTTGATTTACTTAGTTAATTCATTTTGCTTAGCACTTTTGCATTTTAGTAATTATTTAAGTGCCTTGTTTAATGGGTCCAAAGAACAAATTATCAATTTTTTGGGTTGAAAGTTGACTAGAGATGAATCTTTGAGAGGTTATTATTAATAATAGGGTAATATGCCAAATAGGGAGCCTTAACATGATTTTGGGTGCTAATGTCTGATGTGCAAATGAAATTAGGACATTAAGTGATTCTTAGGCTTAATTTGCACTATTTGGTATAAACCAATATGAAGTCTAGTTGGAACATAGGTGTGGCAAAAAAAGGGTGTCTACACATTGTCCTTGCTGACATTGAAGGATTATGGAGTTATGTTTCCCTCAATTAGCCACTCTTGATGAGAAATGTGATGTTGTGGATCTCTTTTGGTATCATGATCATCCCTTACCCCCCCATCATACAAAAACATATTATAATACCTCAACGTAATCTCCTTAACCCTTAGACCTATTCATTCAAATCATATCTTCATTGGTTATCTTGGAAAAACCTCAAAAATTTGAGTGCACAAGGTTGATGTGTTTCTTTCAATTGAGTACACTAGGTTAACGTGTTTCTTTCCATGTGTACAAGTTATAATATCTAAAACCAACCTTACATTCTAATATGATGGTATTAACTAGGATGATATAGTTATAATATGTCCACTAACATAACACTATATCTACTAGACCAATATATTGAAAATGTCAAAGGACAAACTTAGAACTATACCAAACTAGTTGATACAATATAAGGGAGACCAAGGTAGGAAAAAATAATATCAAATAGGCCAATATTATAAGATATAATGAAGCTATAAAATATGGATAAAAAATAGATAGATATATTCTTATAGGAGGCCAGACTAATAGTAATGATGGTGTATCAAGATAATATGCAAACATCTCTCATTAAATAACACAAGTTGATCCCATCCCATTCTTGGTATACCATTTAATGTGTGCAATCAAAGATCAATACATAGATAAGCCACTATAAGATAAATCATCAATAAATTTATAGAATGAAAAATATCGAATGGATATATATGCCCTACCCAAATCTCATCATGTTCATGATAGTGTAATGTGGAATGATGTTTTAGGAAAGAAACATAACAACATAAAGGGGCATAACTGAAAAATAAATGTTGAAATAATTGAAAGTAACTTAAATTAAATTAAATAAACATATGTACCTTTACTTACCTTGCTAATTGTAGATAGTGTTATATATGTTTCTAATAATATAATGTGTTCATCAAGAATGATGAAAGGAAGACCTAAAAAATAAGATAATAATTCAAATTTTTGAAAAAAAAAAATGTAAGCACCTAAAAATTCTTTATCTCCCATAGATTCTAATGTTTATTTCAATTCATAAAAATGACTTATTGAAAAAATATATTGATGAAAAATATAATTTCATGATAAATACTTAAAATTTTTAAATTTTATTTTTTTTACTATAAATAAGTAAAAATCCATTCATTTTCATATTTACTATTTTTTGAAAACTAAATTTATATTTATCTAAATTTTAGTGCTATGAGAGATTATGTCTTGTGAATGAGGAGGCAGACGAATAGGAGGATGCATCATAATTGTAGGTAGAGCCCTTTAGGTAGGTTATACATTTATTGTTTATTTTATCATTTTAGGTAAAAATAAACTAGATTAATAAATTTAGGCATTGTGTAAAATTTATGTAGTATAATTTACCTCAACAAGTGTCAAAATGAATCTATAATTATGCTAGGTAATGGGTTGTTGATAAAAATTGAAAAATAGGGCTAGGGAAAAAAATTGTTGCCCTTAAAAAATTGTATCGATAAGACTAATACACTTTTTAATGGTGGAATTAACTTTTGGTCGATATTGTAGGGTATCAACAGTATAGTTAAGTGAAGTGTTTGTTGATACAATATAAATTTGATAAAATGGTTGATGATGTAACATATGATTGGTAGCATTAGGTAGATAAGCATGACTAGTGTAGTTTAATCCTAACTAATTTAGTAGAAAATATAAACATGGTCAATACCATATGGTATGGTTGATGTAGTAGGATGACATGTTGGATGATATTTTATGGTATAGTTATAAATTTTCCATGGCTAAAACTTTAGGGTATGGCTAATGTAATATATATTGTGTTATGGCTAGTATTATGGGGTATAATAAGTGAAGTATAAAATGTGCCATGGCTATAACTGTGTGGTATGGTCTGTGTAGTATAAAAATTGGATATATTTTTTAATTTTAATTACGGATTTATTTTAGTTTTTTTAGATTTACAGATCAAAATTTGATTGTGTTTTATTGTTTAACATTTTATAGAGGTGACAATTATTATGGTGGAGTGTAGATATCATTTGGTTGCTATATTTTCTAGATAGACTACCAATAATAGATAGACCTTAGATTATAATGTTAGATTTTTCAAGGATTATGGGTATGTGTTGTATGATTCTCAAGGTGAAGTTGATTGCCATGTTCTTAGGGCAATGAAAGAGGATGAAACACCTTTAGATGGGAGGTGGATGGGGATGTGATCAAGCTACCAATCACATTGGAAGATGTCTATGTGATTTTGGGGATACCAATTATAGGCACTTCTTTGGTATGTGACACACCAAATACCATTGATGAGAGAGAATTAGCATGGTGGGTTGCAGGATTTGATCGATATGATTTGCTTTCACTCATTCTAGACTTTTTCAAGCATTTTAGATATCCTAAAGTCCCTCATCAAACTTATGACCATGCACATGTTTTTTCATAAGTTAGATGGAGGAGTAAATATGTAAATTATTATCACATTTTAATCTATGGGGGATGCCATATGGGTGCAACTAGTACATGGTTTTTATAATGTTTTGAGCTAGGGAGAACATATAATGGGCCTCATTATTTTTTTTGTGAGTTATATTTATAAGAGGTTTTTGATGTATATACCATCAATTTTATCTCATGTGGTGGATTATAATCTCCCATGAGTGAGGAGATGGACATAGGACCACATTGTATATGTGATACCCCATATGCTTACACTAGAGATGATTAGGAAGGAGTATATAGTATGGATGCCGTACATGGGAATAGTGGAAACTTGGAAATCATGGTTAAACATAGTATAAGTGAGATGTTAAATATGGATTACTATTCATTATACATGTTAGGTTAAAACACTTTCATACAATTGCATCTTTGGATAGTCTAGACTAGTACACCTGATGATAACTTTGATTGTCCTTTCCTATTGGGTATGACATGCTAGGGAGGCATGAGGAGTGTTAGCTATGATCCAAATTGTGAGACTTCATTAGTGAGTGATATTTAGACAATTTTAATAATGATCAACCTAGGGAGAGAACATAGGTGGGCATGTAGTTTCCATTTCACATAGATAGAGAGATTCCTAGGCAGGCCCCATAGGGAGTTGGACCATATAGTGGTGAGCATGTAGATAACCTTGGTAGGTTGTAATGGTCCCATGATGGAGATGGAGAGGATTCACCCTAGAACATATTCATGATAGAGGACATGTCATTGGTAGTAAAGGTGATATTATGACCATATATATGTAAATTTTAAGTTTATACCATCAATTTTGTTTTTTGGAGGTAGAGATATACATGCTGGTACTAATGATAGATATATTGTATATTTTCATATATATATATATATATATATATATGTATATATATATATATGAGATATATAGTGTTGATTTTGGTTTACATTTTACAAATTTGGTGGTGGAGGAGGCACAATGGAAGAATCTAGTGGAGATAATGCACTATAAATTTTTTGACATTGTATTTTATGATCAAATACCATAAGGATGCCTAAAATTATAGCACATTTATCCAGAGTGAAAGCTAGCTAGTTTTGGTTGGTTAGAGTAGTTTCTAGGGAGTTTGAACATTATCATAAGGTTTTCATTTGATAGGAGTAGGAGGAGATGTGGTAGTATCATGGTAGATATTATACACAAATAGAGTCATACACATGGATATAACACATTGAGTGATATCTCTAGAGGTATAGGTTTCCTATCTTGAGGGATAGGTCCAAGGTATGCAATTATAGACTTTGACACTACAGAAGATTTTGTATGTTGATTGATTTGAATCTTCCATGGTGAGTGTGGCACTTTTCCCTCATGGTGGTGAAGGTGATATATAGGCTTAGGGCCTACATTTTATATTCAATTATATCTTTTTGATGTATTATGATGTATAAAGATGTGTTTATGTAGAAAATTGAGACAAATATGTATATAGATATATCATTTTTATCATTTGTGTTGTCTACATATATGTAAATGATGTATGTATTATTTTATTTCTAGCATACATTTTTTTGTTGATATTATGTTATGATAAAATATGATGTAATGTGATGTATATTTTATTATTTTATAATAAATGTGAGTAGATTAAAAGTTACAAAAGAATAAAAAAATAAGTGATAAAAAACATAAATATAAAGTGATATAAAAATTGAAAAATGAAAGATGTAAAAATAAGATGGAAATGAATGCAAAACATACCCAATTTTAAGAGAAAACACGAGGTATGTAAGACAATGTAAATAAAAATTTGAAAATCACATCAAATGTAAGATAAATAAAATCATAAAATGTGAAAACATAACTCTAAAAGTAAAATATCCAATGTTAAAAAATGTGGAGGATAACCAATCCAAGATATACCAAACCAAGATATGTGAAAAGTAATTGAAAATGGCATCTAAATATAAGATAAGTAAAGTCAACTTCAATCAAACATAAAGAAAGATATAAAATGATGGCAAATCAAATCCAATGTAAGATAATTAAAATCAATTTAAATTAAAAAATAACATGATAAAGCTGATTTTAAGGTACATCCAATGCAAGATAAGTAAATTTGACTTAAATCAAGCAAGGACATGATGAAATTGAGCAGATAAACCTTAATGAGCAAAACCTAGAAATTAGTGTTTGTAATAAAATATATTGGAAGAAATTACAAACATAGAGATACATGATTATTATGAATAATATGGTATGGATATAAATGGTGATGGTGTTTGTGAGGAATTCCTATTTGTATTCTTCATGTTCTTACAATGCAATTCACAAATTGAAAAGCCAAGTGGCATTATAAGTGGAAGTTAATAGTGAAATATGAAGCAAATAGGAAGGGATGTGATCAGATAAATTGATTTATATCAAGGGAATATTAGGGAAGGTATGATGGAAAAAAATCATGCAAGGAACTATAAAGGTGATGTAAAAATCCTTCACGGAGACAAGCCACTCTAAATAAGAGGGCAAAGTTGAGAGCTTTGGAAATTAAAGATCTAGATAAACCCACCTAGAAAGCATAATTTTAGGTTAACAAGTGAAGTATATAGATCATCCTATGAAAACCATATGCATTAAAAGTAAAATTATCCCACCTTCCAATAATGTGGTCCCTACTCTTTAAGACCCATTACAAATCCATCAGGTGACTATGAAGATTGGGTACTTGTGTGTGAAATAGGTAGCAGTAGAGTTTAAGAATATATAATGATGTAATGAGAATTTTTACCCTAGCATGTTATCCTACCACACCTTAATGAACCTTAGTTCTATCATGAGGTCAACTATAGAGTTTGAGATTTAATTAGAATATGAAATGTGTCAAAAAGATCATGTATTTTAGTGTGATCTAATTTGTATGATTTCATTTAATTTTTAACATTGTATTTTATTATGATATGAATTTTATTTTTTTTAGATTTTTCTTATTTTACTTATTTATAAGAACCAACCATGGCTAATAAATATAACTAACACAAGAGAGATTACACCTAACCACTAGAGAGGAGAACCTAAATACCATGGTGCCTATAAAAATCTTAGACTTGCACCACATAAAAGAATAAAATATTGAAACTGACCTAAGTGTACTTAAGGTGAATGGAAATTGAAATATTGGAGATCTATGGAAGATCCATCTATTTTAAGAATGTGATACGATGATGATTGTAATTAGCCAACCACAAGAATGAAGAACTATGCTTCAATAATGATTAGGCTAAAAGAGGGGATTTGTTGGTCAAATCACAAAAAATAATCCAAAATAATAGAAATGTTATTAAAGGTGATAATCATGTCATTAGGTAATATGTACTAACCTATGGATGGATTAATACATGAATTGATAGGATAGCTAATCCCAAAAATAGAGGAATGCAAAATGATACCTATGAATCATGAGGAGAATAAGACACTATTTTTTTTAAAAGTATGATAAAATAAAACCAAAGGTGATCCTTGAGATCCATAATAGGAACTAAGGAAAACTATAAATCATCCAAAAAGAGGGCGAATTTAAAAATATTAAAAAAACAAAAGATGAAGGTGATTCCTAAGTTCCATAAAAGAAACCAAGGTCGACTGTATAGTGATGTAAATGATAAAATAAAACTTGAAGGTGATACTTAAGATATATAAGGGAAACCAAGAATGATTTTAAAGTGATTAAATATTATATAAAACAAACCTGAAGGTGATATCTAATATCCACAAGGGAAATAAAGACTTACTATAAAGTGATAATAAAATGACATAGAACAAAAATACATGTTGAAAATAAAAGAAGTAAAATGTAAATATCATGATAGAATAAAAATATATAAAATGAGCATCACATATATTAAAAATAATAATATGCAATCCAATCATATGACAACTTGAATTAAATGATATTGAATAATTATCTACTTACAAGTGTTGTGAAAGTTCTTGACATACATCAACAATAACATATGTTAAATTTTGTTTAAACTACTAAATGGTTCAAATCATGTTCTCTTTTATTCTTTCTGAGAGTCATGCTAGAACTTCCTATTGGCTAAGATCTAAATAAAATATAGGCATGCTATAAGGAGGTTGTGGGGCTTTTTGATGAGGAAAATCAATGCAAGGAATATGCAGTGCCATGACACATGATTTTCTTAATCTAAGAGATGGATCTAGTTGTAGGGGATGGTGCTTCTCCATCCTAGATAGATAGTGTGAGCATTGTTGAGAACCTTGAGATGAGGGCCACAAAAAGCATCTAAAATGTTGTTGGATAAATCTACACCTATCTATGTGATGTGTAGAACACTAGTGCCAAAGACAATAATATTCTCCTTATTTTAGGATATAATCAGGTGTAATATTTAGAGGTGGCATGTTTGGTTGACTTAAAAAATGAGGTAATTTGAGATGAAGTGATTCAATATATTTTAAAATATATAAATAATGGGTCAATGAATACATATTAGTAATGTGTAAATAACAAGAACACATAATATTAGTAGACTAAGATGGTCGAATGCCTATGGTAGGATTTAGTAATTTTGGCTTTTGTTATGATAAAAATCATTGATAATCTCTACACTCCTAAGATGAATAACCATATACTATTGAAACTAAAATAAGGTTCATCCTCTTGGGTGGGTTGGTGTGGTTTTGAATTTGACTTGTGTGGAGAATCATAGTGAGGTCTGTATGAGATCTCATCTAAAATAAAATGGTTGAATTATGAACTTGATTTTGAAATATATATCTCTAGTATGTTTTACACTAGTGTTTTGAGTGATTTTAGACTCTATGGAATGAAAAATATCATGTTGTTATTTCTTTAGGAGATATCCTTGGTGAAAAAGTATAAGTGTGATCATCATCTCTTTAGGAAGCAAATTTGATGGATCAAAAAATCTAGAAAAGTAATAGGGTTTAGTCACAATGTGATCATTGAGCATGTTCTAAAGAGGCTCAGAAATAACATGTGTTATATGTGAATTATAAGGTATAACTGGCTCCATATTATACCTATCAATATTAACCAAAGGTGTAAAAATTAAGGTAAGTCCAAAGGATAGATTAGATTATATCAATTAAGTTATTGTAAGAAGAATATGATGATTTTTCCTAATAGAATTAGAGTGATGAATGGTACCATAGAATTATTGCATCCTTACTTTGGGCATAACCAAACAAGCATGGGTAATTTAATGTATAGCTTCCATGCTAATCAATATTGGTGAGATATATGTGAAGGGTTTCTACCACTATGTTTATAAATGAGGTATGGGAAGTGGGATTCTTAGGAATGACCATAGAAGTGGGAAACCTGTCAGTCATTTTCTTGTGAGAATGTGGTTGCAAGGTGGGTGGTAACTGAGCTATGATGCTGGAGGGAAAATCCAAGGTTTTAATTTTTAGACCAATCTCATTGGGTTTATCATCCTCAAAATAAATAGGTTCGGTGGGATGCTTCCCATAAGTTTAGGGTGACCACTATAACCTCAATTTGAGTTGATAGGGTAATTATAAAGTTGATGCTTATAGAAGATAATGTTAGGTAAAGGCTCAAGGGGTATAACTATAAAGAGACCATGTTATTGAATTTATTCAAAATTTCAAGGGCTAGTATCAACATGGACTCATAAATAACACATTTGTAAGGAAATTTCATTCATTGACATGTGGAAGAGGCCATGACCCTTATAAAATGAGTCCACAGGTGGCCAAACAAGAAGTTAAATGATAGTGGGAATTTGAAAATCATAACCTTATCTCTAATCATGATAGGAAGACCATGATAAGGATCTAACCACATCCTAATGGAGGCATTTTTATTTAGATTTATCCTTGGCATGCTATTTGGGTAGATTTGAGATGACATTTCAAGAATCCTAATATTGTGGTGAATTATAAGGAGGCTACACAAGTGCATTGCCTTCATCTATCAAGGCTCACTCAATTTAGATGTCACTAAATTAGACATTAATGAACAACAGAGGATCATATGTATGAATTATGATTCATAAATGATCATAGATTATATAGGAAAATTTAATGAGAGATATTAGTATGTAGTTATATCAACCTAGGTGGACATATATTTGCATTGTTTTAAAATTATTTCCTCAAATCTAGAAAGGTAGCTTCTTTCCCCATAGGTGGTGGTTGATGAATGTTCATATCAAACAAAAGTTTCATGAGATGATTTTTTTGATGTGGATAAGTTCTCATAAGCTTAAGAAACTAAATTTGAGATGGAAATTTAGAAATTTATTCTATGAGATCCCATTCATCAAAGCCAATGTGAGTTGGACATGATTGTAAAAGAGTGACTAAATTTTGAAGTGGATTAGTTGTAGAAGAAACTGACTAGGTTGAATGTGATTGGGATCAAAAGATGTGGTCTTGACATTTTTGATATAATTAAGGTAGGTTGAGAAAATGGTATTAGCTTGGTTGATGCATTTGGTTTCAATAATACATTAAAAACATACTATATCAACCTAGTTGATACAATAGAATTAAATTAAGGGTAGAAATAGATTATATCAACTTGGTTGATATAGTAGAAATAAAATTGATCAATAAAATAGACTATATCAGATTGGGAAATATAGTTGGACTTAATCTAGAGACTTAATACTATACTAAGTTGGCCAATATAGTTGGAAATATGTTTTTGGAAAATAGAATACACCAAGATAGCTAATATAGTTGTAAAAAAAGGAAACTATATCAGGTTAAATGATAAAATTGGGATATCTAAAAGCATATAAGTGATGATTTCTTCAGATTCAATATCCACAAAAATATGTGGAGGTTTATCTTGAACTATTCTATAAGTATGATAATGAATATGAGTCTTAATAGGATAAATATTGACGTAGGAAATGCATGTTTCATGTTGTATATGGACCAAGTTTTCCTCATCATTAGAATAATGAGGGTTGACTATGGTTTAAACAACATTAGTGAATGTTTGGGAAGGGGTTTTAATTTAATTATTAGGATACTATTTTTTAGTTTGGTTTAGAAGTGGATTGGAATAGATGATAAGGTGAACATTAGCTTGGTGAAGTGCATCACACTTGACCTTGGAATCATGAGCCTTGGATACTTTATATTAGTCTTGGTATCATTCTCTAATCATGGATTCATGATCAAAGTTTGGAAGACGTAATTATTCACATGCTATGTGTTTAATTTGTTTGTAATTCTCATGAGAATTACCTTGATTTACATAAAATTATAATTTTTTTGGATCATGTCATTGAGCACTAGTATGGGAAGTGTCAAAATCACTTGGTGGGGGCATAGGGAGGTGTTTCCTAATCTCAGCTAGGGAAAGGCACTGATGGATTTCACAATTATTGTTTTATGAATAAGGAGTATGTTGAAAGGGAATTCCATTAATAGCTGGGGAGAGAGAGTCACTTCATTGTAGCTTCCTAACAAGATATCATTGATGGTTCTCTTAGAATCATAAGTATTAGAGACACCACCATCAATAACATTATTATTTCTATATCTCATAAGCATTTGAATTCCAAAATTGGGTCGGTAAGGCTCAAATTTTTTGATAAGGAAATCTTGATGTTTATCTTAATTGAAGGCTCCCTCAAATGATTTTAGAGAAAGAGTTATAATGATATATTGTAACTTTTGATTTAATGCATTGGTGAAAATGTGGAATAGATTTTCTTTCAACATATAATTTTCAACTTTGTTTGATAAATATTTCCAATTTTTGATAAAGGCTTGGATGGTCTCACTGTTAACTTGTTTACACTTGATAAAATAAACCAAGTTATTTTCAATAAAATCATTGGAACAAAACTCATGAACAAATTCAAACATTAAGTCTTCTAAACTAGAAATGGAGTTATACTTAAGTTGATTGTACCAATCTAAAACATCATTGGATAAAATTTTAACAAGTAGTTTTACAGTGGAAAGGTGTTGAGTTTAATTCATTATTTATAGAGGTTTACAAAGTTTTTCCAATGCAAAGTGAGATTGGTGGATCCATTATATGATATCTTAAGAGTGATGACACTTATGCCTATGTTTAAAATTTGAGGGACTAAGGGTTCATTTTTAAAGAGTTTAATGACTTTATTGTGAAGTGGAGGTTGCTGAATGATATTACCATGAGGGTAATTAAGTGTGGGGGGAGGAGGGGGCTAGGTAAATTTTTATTTGGAACTCCTCATTGAATCCATTGAAGTAAAATTTTCATTTGAAAAAGTTATTTTGCATTTATATCATCAGAGCACTATTGTTGACTTGAATGTTATCCATTTGGCTCATTTCTTGTAAGAATATTTGGTAAGGATTGGGAGTGTTCTATTTAAAAGTAGAGGATTAAGTGGCATGGTAGGATACACTAGATGTGTCATTGACATTGGTATTAATATGATCACTTTTCATAGGCTCACTAAAAGAGAGCCTTGTCATGTTAGAAACAATACTAATCGTGGTAGACAAGGAATAAAATGAGGAAGATGCAAATTTATTTCCCCAAGTCTTATAGAAAAAATATGAGTATGAGAATTAATATACTCCAAATGGGGTGTTTAAATGATATAATAAACAACCACAAGGTTCTCGCCCTTATATTTAGTATGTTCATGGAGATAGATTATCATCTTGTATGTATATTCAATGTCACATTATTCTTCAACTTCACAGTTTTAAGAATATGTGACCTCTTATAGTGATTTTTGGATTGTTATACGGCTTGTATATTTTAGATCTAGTGAAATCCACATGAAAATTATTTTGAATTTGGTCTAGAGTCATGGAAAATTATAAGGTCTGTAAGTCTTTTTGGAGACCTTATAGGAATTGGTTAGTTCCATAACATTAGGATGATTATAATGTCCTTGAAATTCTTGGTGGGTTTTTTATTTATATTAGTATTAAATGTGTTCTACAGTGGAATAAAAAAAATGTTCTGAGATGGCTAGTGAAATTAATTGCACATGAATAGTAAAATTAAACTATATCAAGTTGGATGATATAATTAGGAATTAAAATAAGAGATAAAAAAATGTATTAGCTATATGGTCACAAAAAATGGTATAGGGTTAACTTGTATAGTTAGTATGAGGGTGATATAATTAAAATATATTGGATTCATCAATACATTTGGTAAGAAAAATGAAATTATATTAGTTTGGCTAATGTAATTTGAATTAAGTCAAAAACATTGAATTGTATCAGGTTGAATAAAGTAGTTAGGAATACACACAAAACTATATAAAGTTTATTGATGTAGTTTTCACAAAACATAAAATGATATTACACTAATCAATATAGTTTGAACAATAAACATGCTAAGAATTTAACTCAGTAGCAATAATATCAAAGCAGGGAGGTATAACTAAACATGGTATGTTTTATTTGTAGGATCTTAGATGTACTAATCTTAGGCATAAATAGTGAATAAGACCTAAAGGGTATCTACTATAAAGGATTCCAACATATTATATCAACACTATCGCATTTATGAGTTACATTAAGATTAACTTCTCAGAGCTAAACATTTGTGGGTGCATTACAAAATCAAACCATTAAAAGACAACTTACATATTTGAAATAAAAACCCTATGTGTTTTTGAAATACTATGACGTACATGGAAACTAAAGTCCATATATAGTGTTATTAATGGATTGAGTATTAGGAAAGTACACCTCACACCATGTCTCAAGCAAAATTAATGATCAATTGGCCTAGAATAACAAATTATATGAGTTTTAAAACTTATAAAACACATTTCTAACAATAAAATAAAAAAATAATAAATATGTTTTAAATTAAAAGTGAATTTTAAAACATGAAATGAAATTAACAAACACTTCGAATGGTATTGAGGTGGTTGATACAATTAAAATAAAAAATTGATTAAAAATGTTTTATCAAGATAGAAGATAAAATGGGAAACACACAAAGAACTATATTCAGTTGGGCGATATAACTAGAAAAAAATAGGAAATAATATTAGACTAACCAATACATTTACTAAAATTAAATAACAATATCAAGTTGGCTAATACAGTTGGACTAAAAGATATAAGATTATTTTGATGATGTTTCTAATAATATAAAAGTAATACCATGAAACTAATCCAACTAAAAGAGGGATAAGATTCACGTCAGGTTCACTAGAATATATGGAGGGAATAGTATGACTTATAACTATCATCTTTCTTAAAATAAACTATGAATCAAATAAGGCCAATAAAATAGAACATGCATATATTTGGATGAGTTGGTAAGGACCAATTATATCCATAGATCTAGTAAAGGGTAACCTACAACTCAAATGTCAAGAGGAAAGGGTTACAAATCCAAAGATATGACATAAGGATATAAATTTCATTAAACCTCAACAAAGGTAAATAATTGTAACTATGATTGTAAAGATGCAAATAAATAAATAATTTTAAATGGAGTACAAGAAAATTAAATTATGGGTAAGTGATTTCAAATAAGGTAAGGTGCAATGGTCAACCAAATGGGGTTTATGAAACCTAAAGTGATTAATGAAAAACCTAATCAACCTCATATCTATACAACTTATTCAGTATAAGGAATATCCTAATAAATTCTTCACACATATATCCATAAAGAAATAACAAACATTTAATCTACTAAGTAACTAAAGGAAAGAGTATAGGGATATAAATAGTTTCCTTAGGGTGGAACTTTTGACACTTAAATCTCCCCCTTTGGCTCAAATGGAGATTTACAAGAGATGTTTTAGGTTGAAGACCTTAAATTATTGGATGAATACCTAGATATATTTAGTTAGGCTCTCCAAATTACTCATTTTATTAAGCTTTAATGACACCATAAGACAAGAACTCCAAGATAAGGTTCTATACCATAATCTCTTCCAAATAATTCCTTAGGGAATAAATGTGAGTGTAAACAAAGTGTATGAATGTGATATATCTTATTAAGAATGAAATATTATCCATATATATAGGGTTTCAATACCCAAAATCAATACTAAACTCTAATTTGATGGTATCGACTAGGTCAATACAATATAAATATTAGAAGATAGACCTAAAACTATATTAAGTCAACCAATACAATAAAAGTAAGACCAATGTATGAAATAAATATTATTAGCTAGGATAATACCATAGGATATGGGGAAGATAGAAAATGTAGATAGGAAATAAATGTTGAGGAAAGACTAATAGAGATTCAAAGGAGGTCAAACTAATAGTAGTGATGGTGTATCAAGATATTATGTAAACATATCTCTCAAGGTACCATGAGATGATCCTAACCCATTTCTGGTGAACCTTTTAAAGTGTACACTCAGGGATATTTATGCATTGATAATCCATTGCAAGAGAGAATGTTAATAGAGTGATATAGTACAAAATATATGGTGTATACACACTCGCTCATAAAGTGCACACCAAAGCTCTATTCTCTTGAGGTAACATATAACGAATGAGATCATATGCAAACATTCACAAATTTTCAAAGATGCAAGTGAAATAAGTCTTGTGATAAATACATATTGTGTTTTAGATTCATGTATGTAAAATAATCATTGATAACACCAAAGTTTTGACCATCAATATTATGGATTATTTATATAAATGTGTTCTTGGTGGGAAATAAAAAAATATCATTACTATCCCTTTAGAGAAGAGGAAAGAGGGATGATGGTTATAAATAAAAGGATGGAGATTAACATTTTTCAAATAAGATAACCACCATCCTATGATATTTGACATATTTGATATGTGTAGATTCTAAATGTCACATTAATAAAGCTTCCCTATTTGAGTATGTGCCTTATCTATTTTCATATAATAGAGAAGGTGAAATCAAAATGGGTTCTTGTTGCTAGATTCTAAGTTATATGTCACAAAATTTACACCATTTTCAAATACAACATTGTTATAATGGATTTCAATTTTTTTTTGCATCCATAGGACATATGTCTAACTTTTTTATCATTGGAATAATTTTAGGGTTAAAGTTTCATGGTATAATTTAATATCTTAGTTGATTTTGTAGAATCTCTTCAAAATGACTAAGTATAAGGTAACTCAATAAGGATATCAAGCCATACAATCATGTTTAGATAAACATGTGCTATTTTGAAATCCAAATGATGATTTCATCAAAAAATTGGTCTATACTATCATATTTCCTAAGATGTCCAACTATCCACTTGATATGAATTTTTTCTAAAAACTTAATGCCTTAGTTGATTTTTTAAATTAACTAAATACAAAGCAACTTGATGGGACCCTCTGAACACATTTAGATCAATGATATGAATTATTTTAAAGAATGGAATATGATGTCATCATCTATAAGTACCTCTTATTGTCAAATCTATAGGAATTTCCTCACACTATCTATTCTTCCTTGTTTGAATTTAATCCTAAAGCATAAAGGCTCATAAAGTGGGGCTTATAGGAAATGTTATAAATATAAGTATCTATGTGGTAGTCATGATATTTTAAGAGGGATTTAAAAACATTAAATAATATCAATATCAATAGCATGAGGTATTTCATAAAATAATAAGTGATGATATTATCTAAAAAATAACTTATGCCATTAGATCATCTTTCTAAGCCCTAATATCTAGCCACTCAATCTACAAAGGAATAAGCCTACAAATAATGAAGCTACAACTATGAACACAAAAAAAATTAAATCTCACAAAAGGAATATGATTATGTGAAAATTATTAATCTTATCTAGATGATTGAATCTCCATAAAATATCCACTTAATTACATATTTGTATGTATAAGGGGTGACAAAAATAGTCCCCTAAAGATAAACAAGGCACTATTTTTAGAGAGTGGTTGAGATTCAAATTCAAATCTCATAAGGATAATATGTGAAATGTGACTCAATTCAGTTAAGTTCTTAATTTGATACAAAATATAATGATAGGCCATGCTATGAATTTACAAGGAAACAACTACACTGAGCTTTGCTTTGGTGAGCTACTTAAGCTAAAAAATCATGATTGGAATGATACAAAAGGAATAATGGATACTAGTAATCCCTTATACTTTATCCTTGATTGTCAACAGTGTTTAATGTCTCTCATTATTTTATTTAATATAAATTTAATGATATCTTGTGATCAAATGCTGATTCTTGATATTAACTATTTCCATGTCTTATTGTAATTTAATATTTAAAACTTTAGCATATTATTGTATAAGAAATGTATCAAGCCTTTTAAATAAATAAAATGCTATATGTGAACTATCTTGTAATTTATAGAAGTGGTTTAATCTAAGCATTGGATCCTTTATTTTTGTCTTGTTTCTCTAATTTCAAATAAATTAGATCTTTCCTCTTTCATTATATTGTTTTATGTCATGCTCATTTAGCTACCTTGCATGTTTAAATAACTCATTGTTTTTAGAGATATGAAGTCAATCCATTATACTATGTTATATCACCTTACTTTAATATTTTAATCTCTCATTTATCTATTCTATTTTCCTTGAATCTTTTTATTTTATAACGTAGATACTCAAATCTATATTTTACATGATAAACTAGTCTGTATTTTACATGATAAACTAGTCTTACACACTGGACAAATATCACTCTAGGCTCCAACCTTTAATTCTTGACTTTCCCATTGCCACAAGTCTCATGTTCACCATATCGTTATACCTAAATTACTATATTATGGTCTGAATATGATATTATAATTACCTAGATCACTGTAACCCATAATATGCTTAAAATATGATATATATCCTTCACTATTAGTTACACATATTCAATAATTATCTATTATCTAGGACAATAATGTTTAGATCTAAAAACTAGTGTCCAAGTTCCAATGCTAGTGTCCATACCTTAAAAACACTCAAATTTACAAATATTTTGATATATATGGGTTGATATATTTATCTTAATTAACCCTTTATGAGATTATTTTCAAAATGTGTTTCATAATTATAATTCAAAGACCATTCATTATCACCAGGTATTATTCAAATGCAATCTCGAATAAAAACACCTCTCAAATATTTGAAACTACCCTATTCTTCCCTATTTAAATATTAGTTATAAGATCAATATTATTATAAGTTTAAGTCATTCAAATAATAACCCATGAGTGGCATTTGTAAATTTTTAAGCTAGATCACTACATGTACTCACATATAACATATTAAACCATTGTTCACACATAAGCCCATACATGGGGGGAAACTACATATGTCTAAGACCCTCTTTAGGGTATTGCATATGTAGTTAATTCCCACTAACATAGGGGTATTTTAGGTTAGTTTGACTTCACTTGAGCTCACTAATTCCTAATTCATAAGGTGGCATGCCTTAATTATAAGATCTAGGATTTTGAGTAAAAGATTAATATCGAGAACCTATGCATGCAATCCTAACATAGACTATGAAAGGAAATGGTGAACCCTGATATTACAGGTGGAATTTATAGAAAAGATTCAATATTACACATAATAAATAGTAGATGAATTAGGACACTAAATTCAATGCTAGTGTCTCAAGGTTGACATTAGTGTTCAGGCCTAAAAAGGCAGTAAAACCCTAAACTCATGGAACACAAAGATGAGTAGTAATACTAAGATAAATGTTATCCATAGAGATAATCCATAATAGATCATTAAATAAGATGTGATCTATTATTAATCCTTACTCCTATAGTGATATAATTATTTATATATTTATTTCACATGTTTGAATGAGTTACTTTCCATTTATTATCATATATTACCTAGATCTGAGCAATACATCATTGCATTCAAAGGTTTTAATCCTATAGGGTATTTGTGTAAAATCCCATTTTAGATAAGAAAATTTTGGTAAACCCATTGTCTGGCTAAAATTGAGTAAAAATCCTAGATTTCCCTATGGTTCCAACTTTATAGAGTTTTAAATTGCTGCATTAATGTTCTAGATCTAAATTTTCTAAGTGTAGCATAAAGGATGTTTGTTCTCCTTCTTTCCATAGGTTTTGTGACTCTAATTTTACGTGTGTTTGGATTTATAAAATTTAAAATTAGTCCCCATAGTGAATAACCTAAGGATCCCCATCCTTTGGATTTCATATGTAACCTTCTTGATGACCAATACATTGCTTATAAGGATCTAATAACTAATAAGAAATGTGACAACAATCTTTTTTTATTATAATTATGTTAATGAATGGAAAAATTATCTAGTTAATATAAATGCAAATATTGGTTATTATATATAAAATCTTATCACTACTTATGATTACAATTGCGATAATAATTATACATATTTATAAAATGAGAGTGAGGAACCTAGATCTTGTATTTCTCCCATGTTGCTTGATTTACAATCTAATGAGGTTGTTTAAGAGAACACATAGTCTTTATTTATCATCTACTAGTGCATTGCATGTCATTCAATCTTATAAAATGGACATGCATGTAAATAAAAAGAATCATATTATTAAAAATGTTCATTATAGTCACTTTCCATTTATATAATCTTCACATGATGTGTGTGTACAAAAAATTGAATATCTTTTACCAAATAATGCACATGTTAAGGGTCTTCCTTATTTACCAAATATTGATAATATGAAAAAAATTAAAGATTATTATTTATTTTAGAAAACAAAAAAACTAAATATCTTTCTCTCTCTCAAAACATTAAAGATACAAGTATGTGCCAATCTTCTCTCCCTCTCCTTCTAGAATGGAAATGTGAAAATGACATCACCAGCCAAAGTAGTATACATGATTATGTGAAAGTGAATCAAATGATTATGATATCTTTGATTGGAATTAAAATGATCACAATGTCTATAGTGATGATGAAACATAATTTCATATAATGCTCTCATTATAATTATTTGATGCATAGTGAACAAAAAAGTGAAATTTCATTTATCTAATGTAAGTAATATTCAAGTGGTAAAATCCTTGACAAAAATAGTATGCATGATATGTTAATTGAAATCATATGAAATCATTATTTACATAATATTCATACAAATATTTTTTATGTTCAAAATGATATAAATAATTATTTACATACATCATGTACTATGAATGTACATTTATACAATACATATAGAACATGAAATTATGCCAACTTATAATACACATTAGAACATTTGAAGTAAAAACTTATAAAAAAATGGGTATTAGCAATGATATCCTTCAAAAATCAGACATGCATCTAAAAGGATTTGATAATTCATGTAGTCCACCAATTAGACAAATCACCTTATTTGTGACATTGGGTCCCAAAACAATACAAGGTACATTCCAAGTAATGTCTCAATCATTGCATTACAACTTAGTCTTGAGTAGACCTTGGATAAATATTATGGAATATTGACCATCTACATTACATCATGTGTAAAAGTCATACATTATGGGAAATTATGGACAATACCTGCATATGATGAATCCTTTAAATTATTTAAAATATTACATTGTGACATAGAAGGGGTTCCTCAAATGGCACTACCTAGGAAATTTATACCAATTGAGAGTATATCAATTGATGATATAGGTGAATTAATTAATATAAACCATTTATCTCAAGATATCCATAAGGCACTAACATTTAAGATACACATAGATAAACATAATGAACATATGAACAAGGAGATAAATCAACCTCTATTGAAAAAGGAACCAATGAGACTAAAACAATAAGAAAATCAAGTATTTAAATTTACCTTATTGGTAAATTTTGATGAATAGGATGACATGGTTTCTAATTACCATGATAGTGATGATGATCTTCCTCATGATATGATAGATGAAAAATTATGTAAACTTAGTTTTGATCCGTATGAACATTGATTTAAATTTTTTGGGAATAATGGAATTTTATTCCTATTTTAGTTAAGGGTCTGGAGTAATAAATCAGTAAATAATATTGAAATAATTATAGTACTAATTTGTAAAATTTATGGTGTATTTTAAACCTTTATAAAAATAGAAATAAACAAGGAAAAACACAACTTAGCTTGAAACTAGACTGAGATGATTGAGATAGAGGTTGAACTAGCTGTACAAGACTGGGATTGTATCACAAATTAGAATCTAGATTTTGTTTAGTGAAAGGATAGGAGCATAAAAAATAGGATACTTTGGGGTCCAATTCTATATTCCACTCCTGCTACTATTGACCAAACTAGTCATAGAGATTTGAGTTTTTTAAGTTTTGTTCACTGTCCCTATATGAGTCTACCTATGAAATCTTAAGTGTTGAATATCGATGGAGCTCCTTATAGAGCTGATTAATATTAAAACCCTAGACCTTCATTGTGCTTCATAAAAAATGAGAAAGAGGAGGGTTAGTATGTGTAATATTCACTAAACATGTATCCACACCCCTTATATGGGCACTCTACCTACATAGCAATACTCCAAAGAGGGATTAAGCCATATGTAGTTCACCCACTTGATGTGCTTTATGAAATAGTGTAATAAGGATGTAAAAAGGCCAAATTGAGAGTGTTTGAGGTGTTTAGGGACTATTGTGAGGTTTTAAATATGTTTTTAGTTATGTTGGGTAACTGTATGTAGAGAATAAGAAAGTTTGCCTTTGTAGTTTGTTTATATTCTTGTTTGTTTTGTAATATTTGTCACCTCCTTATAAATAAACTTTGAATGGGATTTTATAGATATTTATTAGTCATGGGTTAAATGTATTCATGCTAGGTTGACATAATAAATAATAGATATTGGAAGGAAATGGTCATTTGGGCTTGAAATATGATTGGATAAGAGCACCAAAAATTTGACACCTTAGGGTCTAGTGCTATAGTCCAACCCCAACACTCCTATCCTACAGGATCAAGACTTGGGGGGATGAAATTAACATGGGAAATGTATCCTAGATAAGCTAAAATTAGGTCTCAAAATTCTATAGATGATCGATTATAGTCAAAAAGGTGTCTGGAATGGTCATGAGAGCATGTAAGGTCTTATGGACTGGGTGTCACAAGCCACACTCAAGCTACCAATTTAGACATTTTATATGTCTACATTTGCCTTCATTTATTCTATTGATGTAACAAAGGTAAATACTAAGATAAATGAAAAATAGAAAATGTACCTAAACTTACCTGTAAGGGTGAAGCCCATGAAGTCTTATAATGTTGAGTGTGTATAGAGAAAGCACATTATGAAGTGTAAATCTACAAGTGAAAAATAAAGAGTAGATCAATTATTACTAGATGTGATATATCTAAAATAAGACTATAAAAATTTTGGGTTAGAGAGAGAGGAAAATAAAATAATGAATACACCTCATCGGGTAAGTAAACTAATACAAAATCTATTGTGATGCTGAGTGATGTTGGATGATGCTAGATATGTGTTGTACCAAGAGTAATATCATGAATGGAGCTGAGTGTTGAATTCTTTGAGATTGGCTCAAGAATGCAAAGGCTAGCCCTTTGGCTCCATTATCACCTACTAAGTGAAGCTATGTAATCATACATGTATTGATCAATGTTTAGACTATGTGTCCAATCCCTTTGAGTAGGTGGCTCAAGAATACAAAGGATAGATAGTCCTTTGGCTCCATCATTTCCCACTAAGTGAAGCTATGAACCAATATCATTATAAATTTTCATCATATTAGATGGCTCCTAAAGCCCATGAATGCTCTGAAATATGATAATGTGGTGTGGATAGCTGAATGTGTATTGGAGACTATGCCAATCTTGGTCACTCTAAAAGGAGTAGATTAGGCTTGTATAAAAGCCACTTCTAAATTTGGAACTAGGATTATATGGAAGCCACTTGAGAATGTGGAGGTTAGGTCTATATGAAAAGCACTCTAAAATGATGCCAACCACCTATAGATGGAATAAGGTATGCAATTACTAAGAATACCTAGGTAATATACTGAACTTGGAAAGAAAAAAGTTAAATGTGTTGTGCACATTATCCCCAATCACTAGTGTCTATAACATGGATTCTAATCTGGAAGTTATAATAACTATCCAATTTGAAACTAGAAGTGAGATTCATCATGATATGCATGATGTCCCCTATATTTGGATTCTTTGATAAAAACTATACTGAAACTACTAAATTTGAACTGATATGTATGTGATAAAACTGTAGTTGAGTGGACCTTTCTACTTTTTTCTAGAAAATCTATTTTTTTATTTGGATAGGAGCACTAAAAACATGACACCCTATTGATTGACACTATTGTCCATGTCTGATGTTATTGTCCTTTGTTGAATCTAACGATTGTTTTATAATTATATAGTTAAATAGTTAATAATGATGGAATAATAAAATAAGACACCCTAGGGTTTGGCACTGTAGTTCAACCCTAGTGCTCTTATCTTATAGGCTTGTGACTTGGGGGATGGAATTAGCATGGGAAATGATGCCTAGTTGAGCATGAATTAGGTCTCAAAAGTCTATGAATGACTCGTTATAAGGCAAAAGGTGTCTGGAAGGGTCATGAAAGTGTGTAATAAGGTCCTATAGATTGGGTATCACAAACCACACTCAACATACCAATTTGGAAATTTTATATGATTACATTTACCCCCCTTTTATTCTAGTGATGTAGCAAAGTGAAATACTAAGATAAAGGAAAAGTAGAAAGCATACTTAAACTTACCTGTAAAGGTGAAGTCCATGAAGTTGTGTGATGTTGAGTGTGCATAGAGAGAGCACATTGTGAAGTGTAAATATACAAGAGAAAATAAAGAGTAGATCAATTCTTACTAGATATGCTATATTTAAAATAAAAATATACAAAACTAAGTAAGAGAGAGGAAGAAAAAGGAATGAATACACTCACCAGGTATGCAAACCAATACAAAACTTGTTGTTAGGTTGTGGAACTAAAAGCTTCACTGATGCAAACATGGAGGAGGTTGCTGGGTTTTTGAGTTGCAAAGCGAGTTGAAGAGGAACCGACATCAGTCAGGCCAACTGAAATTAGTCAGATTACAGTACAGAAGCAACCAATGTCAGTTATAAGTTGGTCGACATCGGTCAGGAAGGAACCAACGTCGGCAACCTATGTGTGCATGTAGTTTGCATGCGGGTTCTGGATTGGTCTATTTTTGGATAGGTAGTTTGCATGTAATGACTATTTTTGGTCTTGAGTTGTGAGTCTAATTATTTTAATTAAGAAAGTCTAATTATTGTATGCATGAGATCTATATAATAGACTCATGGGCTGTATTGTAAAATTGTACTAGAGTGAAAGAGAAAAGATTAGCTCCTTCAGAAGAGAGAGAGCAAGAGTGCTAGATAGCCAAGAGGGATTATAGAAGAGAGCAGGGATTAGCTCCTCCTAGTTCTAAAGGGGTGCCGAGTGTGTATGATTAGGGAGAGTTGCAGGTTGTGCAAGTTCTAGTAGAAGATCCACTGGGGTACTGGTTGAAGAATCATAAGGACTTGGTGAGGCAAGGACAAGGGTTCTTCAGGGTGTAGAGACATCTACATGGTAAGTAAGGTCTAGTGATTTGTAGGTTGATGCATGAGAAGGGAGATCTACTTGGAGTACGGTTGTGTACTTGGTGTACTGGCAACATTGTTACTGACTGGTGGAGGTGAACAACAACTCTGTGTTTGAGTTGGTTGTTGTGACCATTTTTTGTAGGAGAGTGAACTCTTGATTGAGAATTACTAAGAGCCCTTGAGGTGTGGGAAGCCTTATAGAGGTGTGAGAATAAGTGGCATCTTCTTTATTGTATTTTCTTTCTGGATGAGTATTAATACAATTGTGTATTGTCTCTCATATTCTGTGTTGTTTCATATTTCTAGTTAATTATCATTCTGGTTAAATTCCATGTTTAGTTGCTAATACAAAGGTAATCAAGTGTGCCCTTAGTGGGCAGTAGGATCTTGACAGTTGGTATCAGAGCAGGTGGACCAGGTTGGTACCAATCTTGACAAGTTGGTATCAGAGGGTGGTTAAGTACAATAATAGGTGGTCAAGAGTGTGTTAAGTGTTTTGTTGATTATAGGTCACTCCTAGGGGTTTCAGATTGAGTGGGAGTATAGAAATGGTAGAATAAAGTAAGCTATGAATGGAGAAATTGAATAGCATGAATGGTCAAGTACTGATTCATGGAAAGAAAGAGCAGGTAAAGAAATATTGTTGGTTGGTAGAAGATTAGCATGAAGGAAATGAAGAAGCAGATGTTGTAGGTGTTGTTTCACAAGATGCTCTGGATAAAGTATAATCTTAGTTTATAGATTATGTTGCCTCTTTCCATGTAGCCCAAAATAGAGCATCTTTTCATGGGTATGTCCAGGGAGACTTTGGAAAGATTTATTTAGGGGTTGGTGAGCCTTGTCACATGGTTGGCAAAGGGGAAGTGAAGCTGAAATTGTAGACGGATAACACACGGGTGTTGAAGGAGGTCATGCAAGTCCTAGTCTTGGAGATGAGTCTAATTTCTTTAGGAAAGTTGGGTGATGAGAGATGCACAGTAACTCTCACAGTGGATGCACTTGAATTAGATGGTGGTAATAAATTAGGTATCCTTTATCTATCTACTTATATTACTAATTCACCTTCTATTGCAGAGATGTGGCTTTGTAGGCTTGGTCACATATGTAAGAAGGGAATGCATGTTCTTAAGCGAAAGACAGATGTTTTTGACAAACTTAAGAATTGGAAAGCCTTGGTGTTCATGGAGGAGATATAGATAGAGATCAACTGAGGGGACTGAATTATTCTAAGTAGGGCTGTGTTAATTTGGATAGGTTTTTGATCCAAGGTGAGCTCGCGGGTAAAAAGTCATCACTCATAGGAAACACAGTTACCAACGTTAGTTAGGGGGAACCAACATTGAATAGATAGGTATCAACATCAGTCATGTGTAGACCAGTAGAGTCAATGGTGTCGGGCAGGTGTAGATCGACATCAGTCAGGGGAAATTGACATCGACAGTTAGGGTCAGTCGCAGGGAATCGACGTCAGTCAGGTGCAGATTGGGAGATGGCTGAGATCGGTCACTGGAACAAATGTTGGACAAACAAAAAGTTGTCAAGGAGTCTCAAATGCCCATATGGAGGACTAAAAGGGTAAGTGGACCTCATATTCATTATTCACCTTCTTACTTGTTGCTTATTGATGGTCAAGAACTAGGAAGATGTGAAGAGGCAATACAGGTAGAATCTCAAAAACAGTGGGAGCATGACATGAATTCTTCAAAAGAGAACCAAGCAGGAGATTTGGTAGAGTTGCCAGCCAGGATGAAAGCATTGACAAATGAATGGATTCCCAAGTTAAAGAAGAGAGTGTATGGATACGTGAGATGGAAGGCTAGGGTATATGGTCTTGAGGAAGCTGTAAGATAGTGGTACAGGTTTGACAGGTCTATGACAAAGCATGGCTTTGGTCAAGGTCAATGTAACCATTGTGTTTTCTTTACTGGGTTGGATGATGATTACAACATTATCCTGTTACTGTATGTGGTGTGGTTGCTTATTGCAAGATTACACATGCAGGGAGTTTTTGAGCTAAAGGTAAAGTTAGTTCAGAGGTATGTCATGAAGAATTTGGGAGCAGTGAAATTCTTTGGCATAAGAGACATGGAAGATCACAAGTTGATTTTGTCTCTAGTGGGAGCTGATGTGAAGAAGGTGTTGGTGGGGTTCAATACGTAGGATGCAAAATTGGTAAGCACACCAAGGGCTAGACAGTTCAAGCTAAGCTTAGAACAGTGTTCAAAATCACATGAGGTCTGGTGTAGACCTAAGTTTTCCCAAGCAGTGGGAGTTGTCAGAGAGTTTGGAGCCAATTCGAGGAAGAAGCACTGGAAAGCATTTCAGTGGGTTCTCAAGTATTTGAGAGGGACCAGTAGCAGAGATTCATGCTATGCAAGGTCAAGGTCTTCACTACATGGAGTTGTAGGTTCGGATGTGGCAGGTTACTTGGATGACAGGAGGTGCACCACAGGTTGTGTGGTGGTTGGTCTTCAAGATTGAGCTTGAAGAGGGATACAAGCCAAGAAACAAATTAGACAGTGTATAGGTATAGGTATAGGTGTAGCTATTTATCTCCAAGTGGGAGATTGTTAGGTTGAGGAGCTAAAAGCTTCATTGATGCAAACATGGAGGAGGTTGTTGGGTTGCTAAGTTGCAGAGCGAGTTACAGAGGAACCGACGTCAGTTAGGCCAACTGACGTTAGTCAGATTACAGTATAGAAGCAACTAACATCAGTTATAAGTTGGTTGACATTGGTCAGGAAGGAACCAACATCGGCAACCTGTGTGTGCATGCAGTTTGCATGCGGGTTCTAGAATGGTCTATTTTTGGACAGGCAGTTTGCATATAAAGACTATTTTTGGTCTTGAGTTGCGAGTCTAATTATTGTAATTAAGAAAGTCTAATTATTGTATGCATGAGATCTATATAATAGATTCATGGGCTGTATTGTAAAATTGTACTAGAGTGAGAGAGCAAAGATTAGCTCCTTTAGAAGAGAGAGCAAGAGTGCTAGATAGCCAAGAGGGCTTGTAGAAGAGAGCAGGGATTAGCTCCTCCTAGTTCTAAAGGGGTGCCAAGTGTGTATGATCAGGGAGAGGTGCAGGTTGTACAAGTTCTGGTAGAAGATCCATCGGGGTACTGGTTGAAGAATCATAAGGACTTGGTGAGGCAAGGACAAGGGTTCTTCAGGGTGTAGAGACATCTACATGGTAAGTAAGGTATGGTGATTTGCAGGTTGATGCATGAGTAGGGAGATCTACTTGGAGTATGGTTGTGTACTTGGTGTACTAGCAGTGTTGTTACTGATTGGTGGAGGTGAACAACAACTCTATGTTTGAGTTGATTGTTGTGACCATTTTTTATAGGAGAGTGAACTCTTGATTGAGAATTACTGAGAGCCCTTGAGGTGTGGGAAGCCTTATAGAGGTGTGAGAATAAGTGGCATCTTCTTTATTTTATTTTCTTTCTGGATGAGTATTAATACAATTGTGTATTGTCTCTCATATTCTATGTTGTTTCATATTTCTAGTTACTTATCATTCTGGTTAAATTCCATGTTTAGTTGCTAATACAAAGGTAATCAAGTGTGTCCTTAGTGGGCAGGAGGATCCTGACACTTTTTATGATGTTGAGTAATGTTGGATGATATTAGATATGTGATGTACTATGAGGAATATCATGGATGGAACTGAGTGATCAATCCCTTGAGAGTGGCTCAAGAATGCAAAGGTTGGCCCTTTGGCTCCATCATCACCTATTAAGTGAAGCTATATAATCATGAATGTGTTAATTGATGTTTGGATTGTGTGTCCAATCTATTTGAGTCATGAATACAAAGGCTATCTAGACCTTTAGCTTCCCACTAAGTAAATCTATGAATTGATATCAGTATGAATGTGTGTCATATGAGATGGATCCTAAAGCCCATGAATGCTTTGTAATCTAACAATGTGGTGTGGATAGTTGAATGTGTACTAGAAACTAAGCTAATCTTGGCCACTCTAGAAGGAGGATATTAGGCTTGTATAAAAGCCACTCTGAAACTAGAAACTAGGCTTATGTGAAATCCACTCGAGAATGTGGAGATTAGGCTTGTATGAAATACACTCTGAAATGATGCTAACCACCTACAAATAGAATAAGGCATGCAACTACTGAGAATTCTTATGTAATATACTAAACTCAAAAATAAAATAAGTCAAATGTGCCATGCACATTGCCCCCAATCATCGGTGTTTGTAATATGGATTTTAATCTATAAGTGATACCAACTACCCAATTTGAAACCGAAAGTGAGAACCATCATGCCATGCATGATCCTCCCTATATCTAGATTCTCTAAGAAAAATTATACTAAAACTATTAATTCTAAACTAAATTGTATCTAACAAAATTGTAGTTGAGCTTACCTTTCTACCTATTTTTAGAAAATCTAGTTTCTTTTCTATTTATATAGGAGTGCCAAAAATAAGACACCCTATTATCTGACACTATTGTCCTTTTCTAAATCTAATGACTATTTTATAACCATCACTATTTTTCTGGTCTGTTCTACCTATTTTGACCTCTAATTATTGTTCTAAGTATTCTAAAAATTGATTTTTTGATTGGTAGGAGCTCTAATCTCTATGATAAAACCCTTGTTTATTGCTCTCTCTTCTGAGGGTAAGAGTGAAGACCCTTCAATGAATACCCTTAGAAGAAAGAGCCTTGCAAGTGTGTTATGCTATGAAATACATGATATAGTAATGATAATCAAAATGATGTCTCAAGATATAACATAGTTTGTATTGAAGATTGTTAGATCAACAAGGGTATGCCTAGATAGATATGACAGTGTAATAACATGTGCAATGTACTAAATTTAAACTAGAAATGTTAGTTGTTAGTTGTTAGTTATTATTTATCAAAGAGGGATGGAGCATGATGTCCATAATGGCATCCAAGAAAACAAGATAATACATGATTTGGATCATGGCATTGTAAATAGTTGAGAAGTAATCAAATAAAAAACATACAAGTCAAGAAGCAAGAAACATATAATGGTGGTCAAGGGACCAAGAAAACAAGGGAAATGGGCACATGTCACTCAAGCTATAAATCAAGCATATAAGACATGTTCAAATTCCCACATACACATATAATTGAAAAAAATCAAGGTTGGCATGAGGGCCACAAGCACATAAAAGAGTACAAACAAAGGAAATTATCAAATGTCCTAAGGCACACATAAGAATAGAAAATGAGAAATGAAATCATACCTAGATATGTAAAGCAAGAAAGGAATGCATTTAATATACTAGAAATATAATCACATCATACTAATCAAAATAAGAAGTGAAAGTATACAAGACATGGAGTACAAGACTAGGTATATGCTAAAAAATACACAAGTGTTATATACTAGTGAATGTCGATAGAGTAATCTATATAAGCTAGTAAGTAATGTACATCAACATGATAACTAGAGTGTGAGGTGTAGGAATGACATAACCTGGATGGTGTAGTCATGTAAAATATGCCCCCAGTGGGTAAATATATCAATGTATGTCTCGAATGTAGAAGTAAGATTTCCCCACAATTGGTAGAGTGAATCAATCAAGATTTTGGGTGTCACTACACACACTCAAAGAAAATCAAGTGAAGCATCGTAATATAGATAAATCAACAAAAAATAGCATAGAATAAAAATGTAAGCCTAGCATGGTAGTATAAATGTAAAGCATGGATAATGCATATAATTGAAATGTTTTTGTGTTTTTGAATTATTTGAATGTTTTTGGATTTTGAAATTTTATATTATTTTTGGCATTTTTAGTATATTTGAATGTTTTTGTATTTTTATATTATTTGAATGTTTTTGGCATTTTTGGTATAAACTATGTACAATCAATCATAAGGAGACCATGTATGTCTTACCATCATGACTTCTTACCAATGTAACACAACCTTTGGGACACTTAACCATTATTATGCACTAAAAGTGGGATAGTTTAGGATGCCCCTGCATCATACTCCCAAGGAGAGAAAAATTCTAGTCCTCTTCATTCAAGATCTCATATAAATGTGTGTGCTCTTGACTGCCACACTTGTACCTTGACTTCTTTGTCCTCCTTTCCATCCATTTCATGTTGTAATCTATCTCTATTTTATTATCATTCTTTTGTTTGTATCTTTGTTTGTTCTTTATTCTTTATCTTAAAAAACTAAAAAACTATATACAAGTAAGCACAAAAAAACTATGTACAAGGTTGGAGGGGGTAAAAGGTTCAAGGATGGAGCCCATTAGGGACAGAGATGGAGGAAGGGATCATGAACATCATCAAATACCTAAATATCATCATCATAAGTATCATCATATACCATAAATTATATATTCATGGTGGTTATCTTCTCAAGTGTTAGTAAGATTTGTGCTCTTTGTGTAATCAAAGATCTATCACTCATAATGGTGTCATCCTATAGATGATGAACTAAAGGTTTCTCTAGTGGTGAAGATGCTAAGTCTCCTCTGAGATGTTTAGCTCTGGTAGTAGATGGTTTTAATGGAAGTGGCATAGCTATTTCTAGTGGTCATGTAATCTAAATAGTACCCTAAACCTATAGTTTACCCAATCTTTGTTGTAAAGTTGTATATGAGTTTATATCATGGCCTATGATCTTGTGAAAGAGACAAAATGGGAAACCATCTTGCCATGATAATATGTTAATATATTTGTGGCATACTATAGGTAGTGTGATTAATCCATGATCAAATAACATCTGTGGTATAATCTATGGTTGATGTTATGTGTTGCCTACTTGAATCTGAATGATCGACTCTATATCTATAGAGGTAACCATGTGAATTGTATGTGTCAAGTGATCTATCTATGACCACAAATGTGTATTATATCTTGAGAGTGTAGTGAGAGATGTTAAGAGTGATGTAGGATGTGTAATGATAGCTATACAATCATCTCATGACTTTCCTAGGCTAACTAGAGTAAAGCTCAATCCCCACAAATAGTCATCTATGAGTGTGGGTGTCTATCATCATCTAAAGTATCATGGGAATTTGTATCAACATCATGTACATATTTTAAATCATAATTTACCACAAGGGGTAACTATTATATGGGAGTCTCACCAATTGTAGTAGTAGAAGATGGCAGTGCTATGAGAGTATCTATAATTATTAGAGTAACTTTAACTATTAGAGGAGTTATATCTATAAAATTAACTGGTAATCCTAGAAATATTATCATTGATTGTATAATTGTAACAGGTGTAAGAACTATGATTAATGGAATAGATGGAATGATTGAAGCTATTATGACTAGTTGAGTATCTAGAGCTGAGGACACAACTATAAGTGAGTGTAAGATGTACTAGTCTCTCCTACCTCATATATATGTATTTGATCAAGAGAAATGTGATGAAGTGGTGACTAAACTATGATATGAGGTGTCCCATCTAGCAAAATAGTCGAAGATGACTCTATAATTTGACAATATTTGAATGGTTGGTTATCTGTTGGGCATGTGTATAGGTATCCTTTATGGATAAACTTAACACATCAATGAAGAGTAGAAGGAACTAATCACATAGCATGTATCAAAGGTCATCCAACTAAAATATTATAATGAAGAGGACCTATCATGACTTGGAACTATGTAGAGAGGGTAATGGTGTCTAATATTTGCCATGGTATATCAATAAACCCTCTAATATTCTTATATGATTTTTGCATAGATGCCATATCTATGTACATGGTCTATAAGAATGTAATATTACATATATAAAGTTTGAAACCACTATCAATTAGACCTCTCTTAACTATGCTGGTTTTAACTTGAGTGTGTATGAAAAGTGGTAAATTTTGATCAATAACTATCTAAGATGGCATGTCCTCATGATCAAAAGAAATATCATCCTCTATAGTTTTCAATGTGTTGACCATTAATAAAAAATAAGAAGGATCTAAATCAATGGGCATAAAATTCTAAGTGAGTGCTTAATAAATAATGTCCTTGAACACATTGGCTTTTTGAAGCAATTTTAACATCAAAATCTTAGCTATTATGTTTTTCAACTGATCAAAAATATGAAATGCCTTGTGTGGATATAATTATGTGGGTAGGTTGGTACTAGAATGAGAAGGAATAAGGGGTGGTGGTGCTCTTGAATAGGTAGGGGAGGCATGGTGCATGTCGAGTAACATCTTTAACCACATTATCTACTAGCCATATAGGATTAGTAGTAGCTATGGGAGGATAGTGTAGATAATAAATAGGTCAAGTGGTGGAGGGACAAAGGGTGTCAACTAGGATCTTTGGTGATGGGTAGTGATGTATAGAAGAGTAAAATAGACCATGTAACATAACTTAGCATGGGATAGAGGCTCCAAGGGAGGTGAGGCAAGAGGTATCTTAACATGTTTAGCACTGAATTTATTAATATCATCCTATATTATAAAAAGTAAGCATGAAATGCAAAGAGTGAAGCTTTGTATTAACATATGGTAAACTTCATCATTCATTTACATGATAGGACTGAGTTTGGTCTCCTTATTGTTTGCAAAAATGCAAGAAATATGTGTAAATAAGTGAGATCCATTTTTGTTTTTATGTGGAATCTAATTTTAGATGTAAGGTGATACCTCAAGAAAACAAAGGGACCTAGTATATGCAACTAGGGTTTTGAAAAATGATATTTTAAAAATTACTAAAGAATTATAAAATTTAATTTGAATTTTTTATTTAAATATGTAGGTAAAAATAAAAAAAATGCTAGAAAATTTAGGAAAGAATTCACCCTAGGGTCTCTAGGGTTTGTGTGCATAAAAGGATCTAGTAAATTCAACTAGGGTTTGGAATAAATGATTTTAAAAATTTATAAGGTAAATTTAAAAAGTAAATGTGAATTTATGATTTAAAATATACAATAAAAATTATAAAATTATTGAAAAAATTAGTAAAGAATTTACCCTAAGGTTTTTAGGGTTTTTATGTGCACGTGAAGTAAGTTGGATTCACCAAATGATTTAAATATTTTGGGAATATTAGAGTTTTATTCCTAATTTAGTTAAGGGTATAGAATAACATATCAATAAATATATTACAATAATTACAGTGCTGATTTGTATAATATATTTGACTTTTGTAGCTTTATAAAAATAGTAATGAAAGAGGAGAAATATAACTTAGATTAAAACTAGACTGAGATCACTGAACTAGAGGTTAAAATTGACTATGTAGGATTAGGACAGCGTTGTGAACCTAGATCTAGATTTCAATTAGTGAAAAGATAAGAGTGCTAAAAATAGGACACTTTAGGTTCTAGTGCTGTAGTCCAAGTCTTATTGTTGTCGAAACTAGTCACAAAAATATGAGTTTTTTAGGTTTTGTTTGTTATCCCTATGTGAGCCTACCAATGAAATTTCAAATTTGAATCTCAACAGATCTCTTATAGATCTGATTTCATTTTCAAACCCTAAACCTTCATTATTCTTGAATAAAACTTGAGAAAGAGGGGGGATTAGTGTATGTAAGTGCACTAAACATATATCCACACCCTTTGTGTGGGCACGCTACCTACTTACCAATATTTTGAAGAGAGATCAAGCCATATGTAGTTCTCAAAATTGATGTGCTTTATACAATAGTGTTATACAAATGTAAAAATACTAAACTGAGAGTGCCTAAGGTGGCTAGAGACTAGTGTGAGGGTTTAAGTATGCTTGTAGCTATATTGGATGGTTGTATACAGAGAATGGAGAAATCTGCCTTGGTGGTTTTGCTTGTATTCTTACTTTGTAATATTTTCAAACCCCCTCTAAATGAACTTTGAATGGGATCTTATAGAGATTATTAGTCATGGGTTAAATGTATTTACACTAGGTTGACATAATGAAGAATAGGAATCAGAAGGAAATAGTCATTTGGGCTCAAAATGTGATTGGATAGGAGTGCCAAAAATGGGACACCCTAGGGTCTGATGCTATAGTCTAACCCAAACACTCATATCCTATAGGTTTGAGACTTATGGAATGTAATTAGCATGAGAAATAGAGCCTAGCTAAGTTGGAATTAGGTCTTAAAAGTCTATAGATGACTGGTTGTAACAAAAAAGGTGTCTAAAAGGGTCATGAGAGCATGCAAGAAGGTCCTATGGATTGGGTGTCACAATTTATACTCAAGCTACCAATCTAGATATTTTATATGACTATATTTGCCCCCCTTTATTCTAGTGATGCAACAAAGCAAAATACTAAGATAAAGGAAAAGTAGAAAGCATATCTAAACTTACCTACAAGGGTGAAGTTCATAACATTATGTGATGTTGAGTGTGCATAGAGAGAGTACATTGTGAAGTGTAAATCCACAAGAGAAAATAAAGAGTAGATCAATTCTTACTAGATATGCTCTATCTAAAATAAAAACATATAAGGATGGGTAATAAAGAGAAGATAAAAGAATGGATACACCTCATCAAGTACGTGAACCAATACAAAACCTATTGTGATATTGAGTGATGTTGGATGATGTTGGATATGTGATATACCAAGAGTAATATCATGAATGGATATGAGTGCTCAATTCCCCAAGAGTGGCTTAAAAATGCAAAGGCTATCCCTTTGGCTCCATTTTTGCCTACTAAGTAAAGCTATGTATTCATGTATGTGTTAATCAATGTTTGGATTATGTATTAAATCCCTTTGACTAGGTGGCTCAAGAATACAAAGGATAGCTAGACCTTTGGATCCATTATTACCCACTAAGTGATACTATAAATTGATAGTAATATGAATGTGTGTTATATGATATGGCTCTTGAAGCCCATGAATAATTTATAACCTAAAAATATGGTGTGGATAGATGAATGTATACTAGAAACTAGGCCAATATTGGCCACTCTAGAAGGAGGAGATTAGGCTTGTATAAAAGCCACTCCGAAACTAGAAACTAGGCTTATGTGGAAGCCACTCAGGAATGTGGAAGTTAGGATTGTATAAAAGCCACTCTAAAATTATGCCAACCATTTGTAGATGGAATAAGAAACACAAATACTAAGAATACTTGGGTAATATATTTAACTTAAAAAGAAAATAATTTAAATGTGCCATGTACATTGCCCCTACTCACTAGTGTCTGTAATATGGATTCTCATCTAGAATTTATACCAACTATCCAATCTAAAACTAAAGCGAGAGCAATCATGTAGCGTATGATGCCCCCATATCTAGATTATCTAAGAAAAACTATACTAAAATTATTGATTCTAAATTTATTTATATCTGATAAAATTATAGTTGAGTTTACCTTTCTACCTATTTCTAGAAAATTTAGGTTTTTTATTGTTTGGATAGGAGCACCAAAACTAAGACACCCTATTGTTCGACACTATTGTCCATGTCTGACACTATTTTCCTTTGTTGAATTTGATGACTATTCTATAATCATCACTATTTTTTTTGTTCATTCTACCTAGTTTGACCTCTGATTATTAGTTTGAGTGTTCTAAAAATTGATTTTTTAACTAGTAGGAGCTCTGATCTGTGACAAAACTCATGTTTGTTACCCCCTTCTGAGGGTAGGAATAAATACCCTACAATGACTTTCCTTATAATAAATAGCCATGCAAGTGTGTTATGTTGCGAAATACATGATATAACAATGATAATCAAAATGATGTCTCAATATATAGCATGGTTTGTATTGAAGATTGTTAGATCAACAAGGGTATGCCTAGATAGAGATGACAATGTAATAACATGTGTAATGAACTAAATTAAAACTATAAATGTTAGTTGTAAAGGATGGATGGAGCATCATGTCCATCATGACATTTGAGAAAGCAAGATAGTACATGATGTGGATCATGACATTGAAAATAGTTAAGAATTAGTTAAGCAACAAGCAGATAACGCAAGAAGCAAGAAGCATGCAATGGTGGCTGAGGGGCTAAGAAAATAAGGGACATGGGCACATATAATTCAAACTAGAAAAAAATCATACAAGGCATGTTTAAATTTCCACATACACATACAATTAAAAATAAGCAAGGTTGGCACGAGGGCCACAAGCACATATAAGAGTACAAGCAAAGGACATTGGCAAATGTCCTAAGGAACACACAAGAGACAAAATAGGAACTAAGAAATGAAATCATATCTAGCTATGAAAATCAAGAAAGAAAAGCATGTAATATACTAGAATTACAATTTCATTTAACTAATCAAATCAAGAATTGAAAGTATGTAAGACATGTAGTACCAGACTAGGTAGATGCTAAGAAATACACAAGTGTTATATACTAGTGAGTGTCAATAGATTAATATGTGTAAGATAGTAAGTAATTCACATCATCATGATATATAGAGTGTGTGGTGTAGGAATGACATAACCTGGATGGTATAGTCATGTAGATGATGCCCTTAATGGGTAGATATATCGATGTATGTCTCAAATGTAGAAGAAGGATACCCTTTCAATGGGTAGAGTGAAGCAATCAAGGATCTAGTTGTCACTGCACACACTCAAAGAAGATAATTTGAAGCATGGTAATGAATATAAATTGACAAAAAATACCATATAACAACAAATGTAATTCTATCATGATAGTAGAAATGTAAATCATGTATAATGCATACAACTAAAATGTTTTTGGTATTTTGAGTTATTTGAATGTTTTTGTATTTTGAAATATTTGAATTCTTTTATATTTTAATATTATTTTAATGTTTTTTTATTTTCATTATTATTTTTTAATATGTACAATCAATCATAAGGAGACTATGTACAAGAAATTAAAAAGAAGCTATGTACAAGCAAGGCTGAGAAGAGATGATACTAATCAATGAGTCTCATGAAAGACTCCCTATCATGGTTTCTTATATAAAGGAGAGAGATCATGTGTGATAAAATGGAGTCACAAATAAAAAATACATCAAAAGCAAAAGGGGGAAAAACTAGGTTAGGGGAAGTACAATTGCATGATCTAGAACCCCTATTATCTTAATCACTACCTACATTAACCCTCAAACTAGGGTCTCAGATCAAATATAGTTCTTCATTAGGAAACATGCATAATCAATGCACATGGTAGATACAAGAATAAACTTTCACCTAGGCCCCTCTTTGATCAAGCATGCAAATCTATGTGTGATGCAGAATGTTGAGCTATACTATTGATTGATTTTTAGTTATGTATTGTGCCAAAGTAGTAAGTACTAGATATAAAATACCTTGTGAAGTCATTTATATAAGAGACTATTTATTTTGAATTTGGGAACTTTTATTCACATATAAACTATATTAGAAAGATAAGTAAAAATTAAGGACAAAGCTAAAAAGGGTTTGGGACTCATTAAATGAGGGAACCTAACCATTGAAACTCAAAAATGCAATTGGATAGGAACACTAGAAATGGGACACCATAGGGTCTAACATTATAGTCTAATTTTGGTGCTCCTATCCTATAAGCTTAGGACCTAGGGGATAGGATTGGCCCAAGAAATCTGACCTAACTAAGGTAGAATGATTGTTTGAAAAGCTTGAGATGACTAGGGATAAGCAAAAAGGTGACTCACTCATGAAACAAGACCAAGATAAGTAAAACAAAAGACATGGCTAATTTGAACAAGGCTCATATTCTCTAGTCAGAGTTTCCTATGAAAGGACTATGAAAATACATGATATGTGTGGTTGCTTGGCCAATTTAGGGTTTATACATTTGCCCATTTTATTCTAGTTATCTAATAAAATGAAGTACTAGAGTAAAAAAAAGAGAAAAAATGCATACCTGAACCTACCTGCATGGAGATGAATGTGTTACAAAGGGTCTAACTCACTTCATAGCTAGGGAAGTGGATGGAGAGCCAAATAGTGACTAGAGAAAGAAGTAATCCCTAAAATGGATGCCCCCTGTACTAAATCTAAAAGTAGAATCCATGTAACATGAAGGAGGGTAATGATTTCCCCCTATGTTGAATCTAGATGAAAAATGAGGAATGCTTAGAGGCTCAAAACCAATGTCTATCCTTTGTCCCACATAAACTCATGTAATCTAGAATGTGTGTATAAAATTTCTATGTTTTGAATAGAAAAATCTATCATACCCCCACTCTAAATTTTTGAACTAGAAATGTGAAATGCTTGGAGGCCCAAAACCAATGTTTGTCCTCTATCCTACACAAACTCGTGTAGTCTAGGTCTAGGTAGTATAATGGACCAACCACTACAAATGGATATGTAGTCTAATTTGGTGACAATCTGGGTACTAATAGGTGTAATATAAAAATTTGGTCAATATACAAGAAGAGAATGGCATGTTTGCCATTCCATCTATATAATCCTAGATGATGAAGAACATGAACATTTATGCCATGCACCCAAATTTGGTATGTGAGTGATGTATCTATACAATATGAAAATTTGTATAACCACATGTGATATAACCTATCGTGCCATACCCCATGTGCAAAATTGGAGATCAAAACATTATGCTTTGCATTATGCTTATAATTTGCTATCTGGTCCTATAACTAAGTCACACTATATGAAGTTGTATGTGTGAGATGTGTAGTAATGTACATGCCCCCAAATCTAGTATTTGAGTCTTAATCTATATCAAACTTACTATGAATCCATATAATTTGAACCATTATATCTAAATATTCTATGTACCTGTAAGATAAAATCACTTTGGATCCATATGATCTGAACCACTATATTTTAATAGTCTATATATTTATAAACTAAAAGTAAATCCCTCTAAATGTCTTCAGTAATGCTAAGTGACCCATGTAATCTGAATCACTGTATATTTCAATTGATCTAAGCTAAATCTAATAATCTAACTGTTGGATGTGTACGAACCATCGTGTATCCACTTATGAGAGTGGATGGGCATGTTGGATAGGTGTAGAAATAGGAATAGTAGGAATGATGCCCCTTTTTTGGGGAGAGGGACAAAAATTGTGATAGAGGACATTGAGCTAAAAGCGATGTGTAGTGGCATAAGTAGAAATAAGGTTGGCTTGTTGTGAATAGCTTGAGAGGTTATTTGATTGATTAGATGGAGTTTTTAAAAGTAGAACAAGTATTAATTAGTGATAATAAATATGTGTATTTGAGTATAAAATAAATATAGAGATGTGTATTCCTTAGTAAACAAATTAATTATTAATAGAGTGAATATTGTGTGATGTCAAAGGTATCATTATCATGATTCCATTGAAAGAAATGGTTTGAAAAATAGAGTTACAAGGTTCAAGTTATGGTCGAAATAGTGTTTTATTTTAAATGAGAAATTTAGTTGATATAAGAAATTGGAATGATTCTTGATTCATTTGTGCATTGACTAGGTTGAAATTTTGAGCTCTTGGAATGAGAAAATGCTAAGGAGATGAGTGCCTACTATGACCCAATTTTAGTAGTCGATAGCCTAAGTTCAAGCTAGTGGTGATGTTACCCTAATAAGAAACTGAAATGCTTCATGTTTGTCTATTTTGAAGCCTATTTTTGGTGCTTTTAATCTATTTAAAGTATCACAGCAAAAATTTCACTATTTCAAGTGCTCATGTCCTGCATTTAATGTTGTTGTATAGGTTGAAATGCTCCTATCTAGGATTGGTATAATATACCCAATGTTGTTATCCTAGAGGCTTAATTTTTTAGTAGTGATGTTTTTTTGTTGACTATTTTTCTATTTTATCTTTTCATTTGTCATTTTTTATTGATATATATGTTGTTTTTGGTGTTTTCAAGGTGAGGTGTGGATGAGAGAGTTCCACAGGGGCCAGTTGATGGAGATATTGAAGTTGTTACCATTATCTATTGATGAGAGAGCTATCATAGATAGGGTAGGGTTGGGTCATTATTGTGACCTAATCATAGTGCATTCGGATAGAAATTTGATTACTACCTTACGTGAGAGGTGGAATGTAGATACATGTACTTTTTGGCTTCCTATAAGAGAGATTACTATGATTTTGGAGGATGTGTATCATATTTTGCATTTATTGGTTAGTGGATGGTGTGTGACATTGCAGGATGACATAGGTTCTAATGTTATTGATTGTGCATCCTTATATTGTGTTGGTGTGCCCTTAGGTATACATCAAAGAGGGAGTGACAGTGATGTATTATTGTTAGCTATGTGCAGTCTAGTGTTTTACCTTGTAGAAGTGGTTGGATCTGTTCTTAACATCATTTGTTGCTATGGATGGGAGTAGAGTGTCTATTTCATATATGATGCATATGAATGCACATAATTTTGAGGTATATGGCACTATATTCTCATGGGAGAGGAATATGATATCCCACCTATACAAGGATCTATATAGGTTTACATATGAGGCATTTAGTAGTGGATTGAGTGCAATAATGTTATTACATTGTTGGGATTATGAGCACATAGTGGTTGTGTGGCCAATAGGATTACTAAGGGAGAAGTGGACACATCCATATCCATTTTGGGAGTGGTGGATGAGTAAATTAGCTATTTGATATCTTGGGATGGATCATTATAGGCAGGTTCTAGATAGATTGGTTGTTGGTGACATTATATGGAGGTGTTACAAAGGATTTATTGGGTAGGCCAAGGATGAAGTGTAGTTATGGTATATGAGGGTTAGTGGATACATGAATATTGGGTTGGAGTGTACAATTGCTTTCATTATGATCATATGACTAGATAGTTTGGGGTACCATAGGATGTGCCCCTAGTAGCATTATTGTGGGTGAGGAGTACATAAGTACCTATGAGGGCAAGCGCTCATGTGAGGCCTATGGAGGTTCAACTAACACCATTACCTTTGGATGCATGAGATGTATCTATAGACATTATTGATGCAGACGATGTTAGATTTACATAATTATATACTTCATGATAGATGAGGCATCAATGTGCCCCATTGTACCCTATTGATGGAGGGGATGATCTAGAGTATGAAGATCCTCAGTTGATCTAGATGATGAGAGGTAAGAAGCAATTTAATTTGAATTGTATATAAATTTGTGATTTTAGTTTGTTTTTTAAAGTATATAGCTAATTTAATTCCCTAATTTATGTTTAGGTGGAGTGTAAGGTATGCAATATGAGGCACATGCTAGGGTGGGGAGTGAAAATGATGACTATTGAGAGACCATCACTGAGTCTACACTTTGAGAACTCACATGGCATGGTCCTGATGATGTGGTGGAGGAGGAATTGATAGAGAGAGTGATGGTTATGCATAATATTCATGCTCATATATTTGATAGGGATGATATAAAAATAACTACATATGTTAGGGTAGTAGGAGAGAAAGATGAGCTAGATAGGCATAGGATGCCTCCACCTGATTATGGTTCTCTAGCATAAGGATCATGGATGAGTATATAGAACTTTATTGGTGATATGTGGAATTGAGTGAGGATCATGGTTAACTAATAGAGTGATAGAGGTGTTTTAAGAGGCATGCGGCATCTTGAGGAGTTGTGGGGCCATCGAGTGCTAGAGTGGATTAGGGGACTAGTATTAGTGGGGAGAGTGAGACTGAGAGTGAGGTCATGACACCCATTCATGATTGATAGTATTTGATATGGTGTATATGTTTTTTAAAACTCATTATAAATATGTATGTTGGTTTTATTTTGGATTCAAGTGTATTTTGTTATGGATTTTGGAATAGATTGGTATATTTATTGTAAATGATTGATTACAAATAGTTGATTTGACATTGATGTTTAGGTTGCATATGTTTTGTTAAAATGGCATTTGGGATATGTGATTTTATTGTTGTTGATAAGTATGATGTTAGTTTTAATTTTGAATTATATGTGAGTAAAAAAATTTATTTTGTAATTTGTAAATCAATTTGATAAAGTGAGTTGGTTTAAGATTGGTAAAATGGGATATTGGTAAGATTAGGATTTGGATAATGTAGTTTGGCTAGGGATGGTTATTTAGAAATATAAATTTTAGTTTGTTATTAAAAGGAGATGTAAGATAGCTTTGTATGCATATAACTTCCCTAAGAGTGGCTCAAGAATACAAATATTGGCACTTTGGCTCCATCATCACCTACTAAGTGAAGCTGATGAATTAATACCAAGATGAATATATGTTGTATCACTATCTAAACCATGATGGAAAATTGAACAAGTTACCATACTACTCATCATGTAGGAACATGCTCTGTATCTGATACTATCTATGGTTTACTAATTATAGCTATATATGGAGACTCTATAAGATGCAGTCTTAATGGATGTGAAATTGAAACTATGTGTTGTGAAGGAGGCTCATCTAACTGCAATTATAGTGGATTTCTATGTGAAATACCACCCTGTGGCCGTTGGTATGATGCATATGACTAAGCAATAGATCAAGTTGGAACTATAACCTATGATGGGGGCTCATCTAATCTCAATCGCAGCAAGTTACTACATGAAATGGGTCTCTAAAAGTTCAATCATATTGAATATATCTCTAGAGCTGTACTCTATGATGTGGGTTCATCTAATCTCAATCATAGTGGGTTTTTACATGAGATAGGACCCAAAAAACTTAGTTTTAGTGAATTTCTCTCTAAAGTGGCAATCTATTGTAATGTTTATGACTTTGCTAGATATGTATATGGAACTACACTATGTACTCCATGAACTATAGTGCTATATGTAGGATACTCTTATTGTACTGGTCTCCAAACTTTTTGAGTAGGTGGAATAGGAGAACTCCTGTGAGGATTTATCCTAGAACCTGTATTACTCTTATAGTGAGTGATCGATGATTCCTATAAAGGAATGTCCTGGGATGACTCAATCATGGATGAATGAGGTTTATGGTTCCATGATAGAGATATCAGTGCCCCCTATGTGAATGCTATGATGCCATTATCAACACATCTATTAATGTAATCTCTAAGTCCATAACAATCATTATCTCTATGTCCATGGATATGATGATAGTTACAAAAGGGTTGATGTGGATGTCTATGTAAAAGATGTAGATCTTATCGATGAGTAGAAGGTAATGTGATTAAACTCTTATCTATTAGTGTTGATAATATAACATATAGGCTATCCTACTCTGAATCAAATTATAGTGATGCCCTACTATTATTCTCTATAGTGCATACTATAGGTGGTGCTCTAGAAACTAGCTCTCTATTCTTAACTAGTTGTTTGTTTGGTTGTGGTCTTCTATCTTGTTCTAGACATGGTGGATGTTGAGTGGTAGGAGATGTATATGGAGGTAATGTTATGAAATATAGAGTAATCCAATTAACTGAATCTGACTCAATCAATCCCAATTTCTTCTCCAAAGCTAGAACATTATAATATAAGTGATTGAAAGAGGACTATGTTTGATATAATATATGCTCTAGGAGTGGTTGATGAATCCCCTTAATAAAGATATGTTGAATTTATAAATTTAATAGTTTATAGATCAATCTTAACATATGAGTCTTGAATCATAAGATATAATCACTAACTAGCTTTGAATTATTCTAATGTAATGTGGAAAATTTATCATATGTAACATGAGGACCCATGTTTACTATGTAATATCTGAGAAATGCCTCATCTAAGTCATCATAGGTGTGAAAGGAGTCAATAGGGAGTAGATGAAAGAACCAATTCTATGCCTCCCCCACTAATGTTTGTTGGAACAACTTTAGTATAATCAAAGGACTCACATGAGATGGCAAAGCCTTTCAAAATGCTTGAAGGTGTATGAATGGATCTCTAGTTCCATCAAAGTGAGGCAATGATGGTATTTGGAAATACTTAGGAAATGAAGATTTTACAAATGTATTCAAAAGAGGGTTACCATGTAAATCATTGGCATCCATCCAAGACTTATAATCCCTATTTTCCAAGGTAAGAAGGTGTACTTAGTGTTGTAATTCACCAACTGCATGCGTTAAATAAATAATCTCTTGGGATTTATATTAGCATCTTGAAGTGGTTCATTTAATCATTGAATTTGATCATTTATTTTAGCCAGGGAAATGCTACATTTATCAATTGGATCATAGAGAGTGGGTGTGCTCTTGAACCTTTGGAGGAATGGTAACTTGGACCTTAATAGAGGGGTGTGGGATACCATTCTCTTTCGATAAAGTGTGAAAAATAGGAGCCGCTATAATAGGGGGTGGCTTGGAAGATTCATTGGTATCTTTATTATTTAGTGAATCACATTATAATTAAGTAGAGGATGTGATGTTATCATTAACATGTGCAATATTTGAAATAGAATCATACATATAAGTAGAAACAACATTTGGTAGTGCATTATGTTTGAGAGGAGGAGTGAGAGAAGACTTTGAAACATGAGATGCATTTTCTTCTTCACTATGTACATAATGATCATCATTATTCCATGCATTATCATAATCAAAATTTTGTTCATAGTCACTCTCATTTTCATATTCATTTGTATGTTCACTATCATACTCATTAAAGATAATAATTTAATGCTTTTCTAATATGCAATAAATTATCATGTGAAATTGGAATATTATGTGCATCTATGCTATCCATGGATGGAGTGTATGCATTATTTCCTTTTACAATATGAGAAGTAAGAGAAAGATAGTTATCATTTAGACATTTTTTTGACAAAGTAGAGTTAAGAATATGTGATGGATCATTTGAACTATGTATTGGAATTTGGATTCTATTATGTTTATATTATTTTAATTTTAACATAGAAGTAGCGAGAGAGAGAGAGAGAGAGAGAGAGAGAGAGAGAGAGAGAGAGAGAGAGAGAGAGAGAGAGAGAGAGAGAGAGAGAGAGAGAGAGAGAGAGAGAGAGAGAGTAGGTTCACATGAAAACAAATTATTTCCAATAAGAGGTTCACTTGGAAGTGCATGACTAATTTATTTATTTGGTTCATTGTGCATAGGAGAATGAGGTGAAAAGTACCTTTCCCATTTATAAAAATTATTTTCTTTAGAAGAGGAAAGAAAAGGGATAGGTTTGAGAGAAAGAAGATGCATTTACTTTTTTTTCACTCACTTTCATATGTATCATCATATTCCTCATTACAACAATAGTAATTATCTTCATTGTAAATGAAATCATTTTCCACTTTTTTAGTTAATGTGAAATTTTGAAAATTTGTCCATTCATTATCATAATTATGAGAAAAATTTAAAAATCGATTTATGGGATGACAAAGAAGAAATGACTTAGTGGCCATTTTATTTCTTTCACCAAAGAGAATATGCAAAAGTATTATTAAGCAAATAAATGCAAGAATAACTAATAACATAGAGATTTTGAAAATATTTTTGACACTCCAAAGAATTTGTAAAAATTCAAAAATTGTTATCTAAAAATTGTAAGGAAAGAAGGCTTGGGATTTGAGGGCATAGTTTGGAAATCTAGGGTTTTGGGTTGGGGTTTTAATTTTTTTGAAAACTATTGCAATAATTTAAATTTTAAAATAAATTTGAATAAGATAAATGCACAAAAAATTATACAAAAAATAGAAATTTAAAATTTGAATTTTTGAAACAAATAACTACCAACATAGAGATTTTAAAAATATTTTTGACACTCCAAACAATTTGCAAAAATTCCAAAAATTTAATCTAAAATTTGTAAGGAATGAAGGCTTGGGGTTTAAGGACCTAGTTTGGAAATCTAGGGTTTTGGGTTGGGGTTTTAGAATTTTTAAAAAAATTATTAAAATAATTTAAATTCTAAAATAAAATTTAATAAAATAAATGCACAAAAATTTATATAAAACCTCAAAACTTTGAAATTGAATTTTTGCACAAATTATGAAGGAAAAACCCTAAGGGTACCTAGGGTCTTAGATTTGTTTGAAGTATGTTAGGTTCACCAAATGTTTTATTATTTTTGGGAATCTAGTGTTTAGTTCCTAAACAATAAAGGGTCTAGAGTAAGGGGGAAAATCTAATATAATATGGTAAAATATAGGTTTTGATCAAATTAATTGCATAGGGAAGAGAAGTAACTTATCTAAAAAATTAGACTAAGATGATTGTTTCAGAGCTTAAAAACTGTTGCATAAGATTGAGAAGATGTCAAGAATTTGGGTCTATATTTCATTTGGTGAAAGGACAAGAGCATAAAAAATAGGACACTTTGAGGTCTAACACTATAGTGTAGGTCATACTACTATTGTCTAAATTGATCATAGAGATCTGAGTTTTCTAGGTTTTGTCTGATATCCCTCTGTGAGCTTGCCTGTGAAATTTTAAATCTTGAATGTTGATGGAGATTCTTATAGAGTTGTTTTAATATTCAAAAACTTGGGTCTATTTACACACAAAACAACAAATACATCAAAATCAAAAGGGGGTAAAATTGGGTTAGGGTAAGTATGATCACTTCATATGGAACCCTTATTGTCTTGATTGTTGCCTACATTAACCATCAAGCTAGGGTCTTAGATCAAATGTAATTATCCCTTAGGTAATGTGCATAATCAATGCACATGATAGATGTAAGAATGAACTTTCACCTAGGCCCCTCCTTGATCAAGCATGCAAATCTATATGTGATGTAGAATGCTGAGCTATACTATTAATTGATTTTTAATTATGTATTATGCTAAAGTAGTAAGTGTTAGATATAAAATACCTTGTGAAGTCCTTTATATAAGAGAATATTTACTTTTAATTTGGGAGTTTTACTCATATTAGTTAACTTTCAAAAGACCAACAAAACTTAAGGGAGGGGCTAAGAATGGTTTAGGACCTCTTGAGTGAAGACAAATGACTATTAGATCTCAAAATGCAAAAGGATAGGAGCACCAAAATTGAGATACCCTAGGGTTCATCACTATAGTCTAATCCCAACACTCCTATCTTATGAGCTCGAGACCTAGGGGGATAAAATTAGCATGGGGAACACTACCTGGTTGAGGTGTAATGACCTATCAAAAGGTTTTGAATGATTAGTTATGGACAAAAAGGTGAATCAAGTATGAAACAAGACAAGAAAAGTAAAACAAAAGACATGGCTAATGTGAACAAGGCTCATATTATTCAGTCAAAGTATCCTATTAAAGGACTATGAAAGGACATGATATGTGTGGTTTCTTGACAAATTTAGAGTGTACGTTTTCCCCCCTTTTATTATAGTGATGAAATGAAATGAATTAATAGAGTAAAAGAAATAAAATAAAATGCACACTTGAACCTACCTACATGGATATGAATGTGTTTCAAAGGGTCCAACTCACTTCCTGGCTAGGGAAGTGGATGGAGAGTTGAATAGTGCCTAGAGAAAGAAGGAATCCATGAAATATATGCCCACTTTATTGAATCTAAAAGTAAAATCCATGTAACATGAAAAAGGAGGGCAATGATTTCCCCTATAATCACATAAATATGCAATTCATACAACTTGAGTATGGCTTGTGACACCCAAACCATAAGTCTCTCCTTCTTCCTTACACAACCCACTAGGCATGTTTTTTACTATTTACCAATCATTTGAAGCCTTCCAGATTCAATCCCATTTATCTTAGACTCCTCTCCTATGCACAAACCTATCATGTAGGGTCCCTTTCCACTTGGACACTAGCACCATAAGTTGGACTATAGCGCTAGACCCCAGGGTGTCCACTTTTCAGTGCTATAGTCCAAGTCATTCTTAGCCTCAAATGGTTAGATTTCCTTGGTTCCTTATCTTTTTCCCTATCAGCCTAACATGAAGTCATCTAACCCAAGATCATTAGTATCTATATAAAAACCTATTTAAGATTCATTTAGAAGGTTTAACAATCATTCAAAAGGCATGAGTTATAAATACACTAAGCACACTCAATAAAATCTTCCTATTCTCTGCATACAACCAACCACTACTATTTCTAGTCTACTCAAGCTCCTGTACAAGTTCCAAGTTATCTCAATCTTGCCTAGATTCACATAATGTTTGCATTAAATACATAGTTTTTCAAAATATAAATTCAATTTGGGAGAACTACAATGTCCTTGATCCTTCTTTAGAGTATTGGTATGTAGGCAGCATGCCCACACATGGGGTGTGATCATATGTTCAAAGCATAATACACACTAACCCATTTTTATAGTTGATTCAAGACTACTTGTTAATCCTAAATAGGAACTAGGACCCTAGAGGGTAGAATTAGTTAGACATAAACCTTTGTAGATGATCGAGACCTAAGATTCCAAACATAGAGCCTCCCGAAGTATCAGAAGAAGTAGATCAAAGAGACTATAACACCAAAAATAGGACTATAGAATTGGAACTCTAAGTGTCTAGTTTCCAATGCTACTATATAGGCATAAAATATACTTTTGGGTCCTATTTTTGATAGTCTACATAGTCAACTTAGCAACTTACAGTTCTAGAATTCTTCATCTCAATCTAGAAATCAACTAAGTTCACTCTTTATCCCCTTGCTTGTTATTTTTAGTAATTAATTAATTAAATCAAAATTTATTAAATTAGTAAGTTAATTTAGGAATACTATATTTTTATATTTTCTAGATTGATTCAAACCTCTTTACTAATTAGGAAATTAAAGCCTTAGTTTCCTAAAAATAGTAAAACATTTGGTGAACCCAACTTACTTTGAATTTTCACACAAAAACCCTAAAAACCCTAGGGATATTTATTTTTTATTTTTTTCCATATATATATATATATATATATATATATATATATTAGAATTTAAAAATTAGTAAACTACAAATTTAAGATCAATATTTTTAATAATTCACTAAAACCCTAGTTTCCACATAATAGGTCCTTTTTACACGAAACCACTTCCAGACCACTAGGAAAAATATTCTACAAATTTTAGAAGTATTTTTAGATTTTTCCTAATATATTACAAGTCAAATCTACTAATTATCAATAATTTTTTTTAAATTATTGCATTAATTTTGAAAAAAAATCATTTCAAACCCTAGTTACATCACTTAATTTCAAGTAATTTTCCAAAATATTCCTCTTATTTTTTACAAATTTTGATTGAATATTAAAATTAGAAAATCATTTTCAAATTACAAAATTAATAGTACTTGCCAATAATATTCCTAAAAAGTCCCTAAGTTGAATACACTCGGTCCTATTGCATATTGAGGTATCACCTTACATCCATAGCCAAATTACAAAATGATGCTCACTTATTTACAATTATTTCTTGAACAAAATAAGGAAACTATCATTGGTATTATCATGTACATGAATGATGAAGTCTATCATATGTTAGTACAACATTTCATCCTTTGAATTTCATGTTTATGTTTCATTATATGGGATGATATTACAAAACTCATTGCTAAACATGCACAAGATTCCAAAATTCTTTTTACGAATTCTCTTTCACTCATATGGAAAATTATTCAAAATTATCTTGTTATATGCATTCAAAATGTCATGTTGCATATCAAAAGTTTATATGCATTTATGAAAAAATCCATGCTCTAAACTCTTTACTCACTATCTCTCATAGGGAAAATTATACAATTTTATCATGCTAAACACATTAGCAATGTCATAACACATGTCACAATCTCTTATGCATACATGCAAAAATTCATACTTTCTATCCCGTATTTTCTATCTTTCATGTGGAATGTTCTCTATAATCATATTTCTATATAATTTATAACTCCACTTATATGAATTTTAGCCCATATGTATGGTTTCTACCTATATGTATATTCCTCATTGGCTACTCTTATTTCAATGTCATATTTCATGCAGAAGATAGAAATCCCTTCTCTTCCTCTCCCTCAAGAGGGTGATAGCATCTTTCCATCTAACCAGGTCCATGTTATCACTCCTCCAAAAGGTAGGGTAGCCTATACCATTATTACTGATGCATACATTCATCCTATAACTTCTTCAAACTATCTTCAACATATGTGCTTACATGTTCAATCACAAACAAATAAGGTTTGCACTCATGAGAATTTAAGGGATCAAATCACTAATATGAGCAGGTTAATGTTAGATTTATAAAAATATAATCAACTATTACATGAAAGGATCACAACATTAGAAAATCATATCATAATTTAAAATCCTCAAAGGCATCCTAGTGTCAATCATGTATAGGCACCTTCACCTAGTCAATTAGTTACAAGAAATGTTACATATCAAAACAATAAATCAAAACACAGTAACTCTACAACTAGTAATTTCAAAAGAATTCAAAGATCAAATAAGAGTTCAAGTGAGGTACCAAGGTAACTGATTAAATCTAAGTGGATCAAACTACCTCCTCTACATCCAGTGAGAAGATCCAAATATTATTGTGCATATCATAGAATGCATGGGCATCATATAGATTCATGTTTAGCATTGAAACAAAATATAAAATAGATAATTGTTAATAAGGACCCTATACAAGGTAAAATAGTCAAACAATCCATATTGATACAAGAACACATTCATAAAGGGTCAAATTTATAAATAGTACAAAAGTGGGTACAAAAGCAAAACTCAGAACCATAAAGGGATCAAAAAGCAAAATTAGAACAAGAAATAGATTCACAAGCATAGGTAAAGCATGAAAAAGATGCAAATCTACCTCTCTAAAATGAGGCTTAACTTTCAAAATAGGATGGGTTTGGTCAAAAAGATCTACAATAATTTGATTTTCAAGGTCAAGGGTTGGGAAAGCATGCTCAAGGCATCACTACTCCTATTCAAGAAGTTGATAATGCTTGTCACCAAGGTTTGGGATTTATTGAACATCATATGACAAAGCAATCATAGACACAATTTATCAAAACAAAAAAATTAGATACAATAAAAGTCAACACTAGCATTCCATTGGTTCAAAATCAAGATGATAATGATGAGTGGAAAAATCCAAGTTATTATGATTTTTAAGATATGAACAATGAATCCAAATATTTAGAGTCATATTCATAGCCATTCCTTCATGCTTCACAATCACACATGATTCATCTCTTTGATACAGGACATCACGACAGGGAGTCTCGTCCAAGACTCATTAATTAATATCACTCCATAGCATTTCCTATACATAGTCTCTTTTGCTTAATTAAACATAGATTATTCCATAGAAATACAAAAATAATACAGTTGTCAAAAATATAAAAATCTATCAATTGTATGAATCATCTATGTTCTTAAATTGCTAAACACTATGCTAGACTTACATTACATTGTTTTATGCTACTTGTTTATTGATTTATGTATATTACCATACTTCACTTGATCTTATTTGAGTGTGTGCAATACATCTATATCCTTGATTGTCTCACTCCACCCATCGAGGGGGAATCTTACATCTATATTTCAGATACATATCGATACATCTATGCATTGAGGGCACATTCTACATGATTACATCATCCAAGCTATATAATTATAACACTCCATACTTTAGAAATCTTGTGTAATACATAACTTACTTTATTACATAGATATTACATCAACATCCAATATCATTTATCACACTTTTGTTTTTCATAGCATATACATTAGTCTTGTATCATATATCTTGTATACTCTTGCTTCTTGTTTTCCATAGTTAGATGCTTGTCTATATTTTTAGTACTTTGCATGATTCCATTTTCTACTTTAACTAGATATATGTGTTACATTTTCTAGTTCTATTATGCTTCTTATTTGCATATTAGGACATTTTCTAATGTCCTTTGCTTCTATTTATAGTGTGTGTGCCTTTGGACATTTGTCAATGTCCCTTGTGTTTGCCTTCTTATGTGCTTGTATCCCCTATGCCAATCTTTGATTCTTGTGTGTGTATGTGGCATTTGAAGACACCTTGTATGTCTTTCATGTATATTGGGCCCCTTGGCCACCCTTGCATGTTTCTTTATTCTTACTTTGTATGCTTGTTTGCTTGAATGCTTCTCTTTGTGTGCAATGCTATGATTCCAATCATGCATTTCCCTTGCTTCTTGGATGCCATGATGGACATCATACTCCATCCCTCCATGTCACTAATAAATAACAAACTAATATTTCAAATTTTATTTTAGTATCATACACATGATATTACATTGTTATATCTATCTAGGCATACCTTTGTGGATCTAACGAATCTCTCTTTAACACTTTTGCTATATCTTGAGATCATGAATATCAATGTTATATCAAATGTTTTCATATATTAACACATTTGCAAAGCTTCTTCCTCTAAGGGTAGTCATTATAGGGTCTTCATTCCTATCCTTAGAAGAGGGAGTAACAAACAAGGGTTTTGTCATAGAGATTAGAGCTCCTAAATGGTCAAAACAGTAGTTTCAAATTACATAGTCTAGATTCCATTATTCAATATAGGTAAGGTAGATCAGGAAGACAATAAAGAACATAGTCTAGTTTTTAGTTTTGGCTCTAGACAATATTACCAAATATGGGACTATAGCGCTATACCCTAAAGTGTCCAATTTCTAATGTTAGTGTCTAAATAGTATAATTTATTATTTTTCTAAAATCAGGTAGAGGGGTGAGTTAAGTCATGGTTTTGCCATAATAGTACAGTCCAAAATACAATAATTTTTAGCACTTATTTGCTTAAAAAATCTAGATATGAGGGCATCATGCATGGTATGAGGTTTTCCAATTATAATTTAGACATGGTAGTTGATACAACTTTCAGTTCAGAATCTATGTTCTAGACACCAGTTATTGGAGGTAATGTGCATGGCACATGGGCCTTCTCTTTTCTGAGTTTAGTACATTTCTTGCATATTCCTAGTAGTTACATGCCTTACTCCATATAAAGGTGGTTAGCATCAATTTTAAGTAAAATTTCATACAAGTTTACTTTCCATGTACTTGAGTTCTTGAGTGGCTTCTTAAGCCTTGATTCTAGTTTTGAGGGGGCTTTTATACAAGTCTAATTTCCATATTTCAAAGTGGACAACATTGGCCTAGTTTCCAATTACATTCGGATATCCATGCCAACATTATAAAATTATAAAATGTTCATGGGCTTCATGAGCCATCTCATATGACATTCTATTTATACCAATATTTTTCTATTCAGCTTCACATCATGGGGTAATGATGGAGCCAAAGGACTAGATATCCTTTGTATTCTTGAGTCATCTATTCAGAGGGACTGGACACAGGTCCAGACATCGAATAACACATGCATGATTCATTAAATTCACAGAGTTGGTGATGATGGAGCTAAAGGGCCTACCTTTTCATTCTTGAGCCACCTTTCAAGGGATTGAGCACTCATCTCATCCATTGATATAACTCTTGGTTCAAACATACATCCAACATCACTTAGCATAATACAATAACATAATTGGTTTTGTATTGGTTCATTTACCTAGTGAGCTGTATTCATTCCTTTCTCTTACTTTATCTCTCTTTACCTAGATTTATAAATTATTATTTTAGATATAGTGTATCTAGTAAGAACTAATCTACTTTCACTTTACTTGCATATTTATATAGTATAATGTGCTCTCACTATGCATAATCCAACATCACACAACTTCTTAGGCTTAGCCTCATAGGTAAGTGCAGGTATGCTTCTATTTTTCTCTTTTATCCTAGTATTTCACTTTTTTGCATACTTATAATAAAGGGGGGGAAATGTAATCACATATAAATGAAATTCATACAAATTGAGCATGACTTGTGACACCCAAACCATAGGTCTCTCCTACTTCCTTATACAACCCACTAGGCATGTTTTTTACTATTTCTTAGTCATCTGAAGCCTTCTAGATTCAACCCTAGCTATCCCAAACTCCTCTCTCAAGCATAGACCTATCTCCTAGGGTCCCTTTTCCCTTGTACACTAGCACCATAAGTTAGTCTATAGCGTTGGATCCCAAGGTGTCCACTTTCTAGTGCTATTATCCAAGTCACTCTTAGCCTCAAATAGTTAGATTTCCCCAATTCCTTATCTTTTTCCTTGTCAGCCTAACATGAAGTCATCTAACCCAAGATCATCAGTTTCCCTATAAAAGCCTATTTAAGGGTCATTTAGACGGGTTTATAATCATTCAAAAGGCATGAGCTATAAATAAACTAAGCACACTCAATCAAATCTTCCTATTCTCTGCATACAACCAACCACTGCTATTTCCAATTTACTCGAGCTCCCACACATCATGAGTCATCTCAAGCTTTCCCAAATTCACATAATACTTACATTGAATACATAATATTACATAATATAAATTCAATTTGGGAGAACAACATTGGCCTTGATCCTCCTCAGAGTATTTGTATGTAGGTAACATGCCCACACATGGGGTGTGATCATATGTTTAGTGCATAATACACACTAACCCATTTTTCCAATTGATTCAAGACCACTTGTCAAGCCTAAGGAGGAACTAAGATCCTAGAGGGTAGAATCAGTTACACATAGAGCTTCATGGATTATTGAGACCTGCGATTCCAGACATAGAGCCTCCTGAAGTATTAAAATAAAACCCAGAAAGCATCAAAAGAATTAGATTAGAGGGAGTATAACACCAAAAATAAGACTATAGCATTAGAAATTTGAGTTTCCAATTTTTAGTGATACTATCCAGGAAAAAAAAAACTTTGGTCCTATTTTTTATAGTCTACCTAGTCAGCTTAACAACTTATAGTTTTAGAATCCTCTGTCTCAGTCCAAAAATCAGCTAAGTTCACTCTCTATCCCCTTGTTTGTTATTTTTAGTAATTAATTGATCAAATCCAAATTTATCAAATTAGTAGGTTAATTTAGGCATACTATATTCACATATTTTCTAGATTAATCCAAACCTCTTACTAATTAGGAAACTAAACCCTTAGTTTCCCAAAAATAGTAAAATATCCCCCTATGTTGAATCTAGTTAAAAAATGAGGAATGCTTAGAGGCCCAAAACCAATGTCTATCCTCTATCTAACATAAACTCATGTAATCTAGAATATGTAAAGAATATTTTTATTATGAAGAGTAAAATTTATCATGCCCCCACTCTAAACATATTAAACAGAACTGAGAAATGATCGAACACCCAAAACTAATGTCTATCCTCTGTCCCTCACAAACTTGTGTAGTCTAGGTCTAGGTAATATAATGGACCAACCACTATAGATGGTCATACAATCTAATATGGTGATAACCTAGGTAATGTTGGGTGTAATATGAAAATTTGGCCAATGTGTAAGAAGAGAATTACATGTCTTTCCATTCCATCTATATAATCCTAGATGATGAAGAACATGAACATCTGTGCCATGCTCTCAAATCTAGTATGTGAATGATGAATTTATATAGTATGGAAATATATATAACCACATGTGATATGACCTACCATGCTATGTCATATGTGTAAAATTGGAGATCAAAACATTGTGCTCTACACTATGCCTATAATCTACTATCTAATCTTATAACTGTGTCATGTTGTATGAAGCTGTATGTGTGAGACATGTAGTAATGTACATGCCTCCAAATTTGGTATCTAAGTCTAAATTTGTATCAAAGTTACTTAGAATCCAAATAATTTGAACCATTATACTTAAATACTCTATGTACTTGTAAGCTAAAATTACTCTAGATCCATATGATCTGAACCACTATATCTAAATAGTCTGTGTACTTTAAACTAAAAGTATATCCCTCTAAATGTCTTGAGTAATGCTGAGTGACCCATGTAATCTAAATCACTATATATTTTGATTGATCTAAGTTGAATCTGATAATTTGACTATGATGTGTACAAACCATGGTGTATCCACATATAAGAGTGGATGGGCATGCTGGGTATGTGTAGAAATAAGAATAGAAGGAATGATGTCCTCGGGAGAGGGAAAAAAATTGTGATAGAGGAGGTTGAGCCAAAAGTGATGACTAGTGGAATAAGTAGAAACAAGGTTGGCTAATTATGAATAGCTTGAGAGGTTGTTTGATTGACTAGAAAGAGTTGTTTAAAGTAGAACAAATTTTGATTGGTGATAATCAATGTGTGTGTCTGAGTATAAAGTAAATATAAAGATGTGCATGCCATAATAGTCAAATGAAGTAGTAAAATAACTAAACTTGTATGATGTCAATGGTATCATTATCACAATTCCATTGATAGAAATGGTTTGAAAAATGGAGTTATGGGGTTCTAGTTATGGTCAAAATAGTGTTTTATTTTAAATGAAAAATTTGGTTGATATAGGAAATTGGAATGATTCTTGATTCATTTGTGCATTGACTAGGTTAATATTTTGAGCTCTTGGATTGATAAAATTCCAAGGAGATGATCACCTACCATGACCCAATTTGAGTAGTTGGCAGCCCATGTTCAGGCTGGTGGTGATGTTACCCTTGTAAGTAGTTGAAATACTTGATGTTTGTCTATTTTAAAGCCTGATTTTAGTGTTTTTAAGCTATTTAAAGTGTCATAGGAAAAATTTCACTAGTTTTAGTTCTCCTATATTGCATCCAATGCTACTATCTAGGTTCTAGTGCTCCTATCTAGTGCTATTGTCTTATACACAACACTGTTGTCCTAGAGGCTTAATGTTTTAGTGATGTTACTTTATTGTTGAGTATTATTCTATTTTGGCTTTTGATTTGTCATTATTGATATATACATATATATATATATATATATATATATATATATGTGTGTGTGTGTGTTATTTTTAGTGTTTTTAGGGTGAGGTGTAGATGAGAGAGTTTTGTAAGGGAAAGGTGATGGAGAAATTGAGGTTATTACCATTGTTTTCTAATGAAAGAGATATCATGGATAGAGCATGATTGGGTCATGTGTGACTTAGGCACAGTGTAGTGAGATAGATATCTTATTACCACCTTATGTAAGAGGTGGAATGTAGATACATTTAATTTATGGCTTCCTATAGTGGAGATTACTATGAATATGGAGGATGTGTATTGTGTTTTATATTTACCAGTTAGGAGATGACGTGTGATATTATAGGATGACATGGGTGTTGATGCTATTGATCATAAATCCTTATATTTTGCTAGTGTTCCCTTAAGTATACATTAGAGAGGGAGTGATAGTGATATATTGTTATTATTTATTGTTCAGTCGAGTGTTTCATGCTTTTGAAAGTAGTTGGTTGTGTTGTTGGCATCATTGTTTATTGTGGATGGGAGTAAAGTGTCTATTACATATATCATACATAGGATTATGCATAGTGCTGAGGTATATGGCACTATATTCTCATGGGGGAGGACTATGATAGCCCACCTATATAGGGATCTATATAGGTTTACATAGAAGTCATTTAGTGGTGGATTGAGTGCAATGACATTATTGCATTGTTGCGCTTATGAGCACATAGCAGTTGTGTGATCAATAGGATTACCGAGGGAGAAGTGGGCACCTCCATAACCATTTGGGGAGTAGTGGATGAGTACATTAGCTATCAAATATATTGAGATGGATCATTATAGGCATGTGATAGATATATTGGTGCCTAGTGACATTATATGGAGGCCTTATAAAGGATTTTTTGGGTAGGCTGAGGATGGAGTGCAATTATAGTATATGAGGGTTAGCTATTGGATACATGACCAATGGGTTTGATTATACGAGTGATTTCAGTATGATCACATGACTAGATAGTTTTGGGTACCACAAGATATGCCCCAAGAAACATGGGTGTGAGTGAGGAATGCATGAGCACTTGGAAGGGTGGGAGTTTGTGCAAGGCTTATGGAGGTTGAGCTAGCACCATTACCTATGGATGTATGAGATGCGGCTATATAAATTCATGATGTGGATGATGTTGGATGTATATATGCATATATTACATGGTAGATGAGGCATCAATGGGCTCCATTATACCCTATTGATGGAGGGGATGCTCTAGAGTATGAGGATCCTTAGTCGATCTAGATGATGGGAGGTAAGTGACAATTTCATTTGAATTATCTATAAATTTATGCTTTTAGTTTATTTTTTAAAGTATATATCTAATGTAATGCCTTATTTTGTGTTCAAGTGGAGTGGAAGGTGCATAGGATGAGGTACATGCTAGGGTGGGGAGTGGAGGTGATGATTATTGGGAGGCCATCATTGAGTCTACACTCTAAGAGCTCACATGGCATGTTCTTGATGATGTGGTGGAGGAGGGATTGATAGAGTGAGTAATGGTTAAGGTTGGTATTCATGCTCATCTATTTGATATGGATGTTATAGTGATAGCTGCATATATTAGAGTAATAAGAGAGAGATATGAGCTAAGAGTTGAGCTAGATGGGCATAAGATACCTCCACCTGATTATGGTTTTATTAGCATGAAGATCATGGATGAGTATACAAACCTTCAGAGGTGGTATGTGGACTTTCATGAGGAGCATGGTTGGCAACAAGAGTGAGATAGTCATTTCAAGAGGCATGTGACAACTTGAGGTGGTGTGGGTTCATCGAGTGTTAGAGTGGATTATAGGACTAGTACATGTGGGGAGAGTGAGACTTAGAGTGAGGGCATGAAACCCATTCATGATTGATTGTATTTGATACGGTGTATATGTTTTTGAAAAATCATTAAATATATGTGTATGTTGGTTTGATTTTGTATTTAGGCATATTATGTTATGGATTTTTTAATAGATTGGTATATTTATTGCAAATGGTTGATTAGAAATAGTTGATTTGACATTGATGTTAGGGTTGCATATGTTTTGGTAAAATGGTATTTGGGATATGTGATTTTACTGTTGTTAATAAGTGTGATGTTAGTTTTGATTTTGAATTATATGTGAGTAAAAATTTGTTGTTTTATAATTTGTAAATTGATTTGATAAAATAAGTTGGTTTAAGATTGGTAAAATAGGATATTAATAAGATCAAGATTTGGATAAGTTGGTTTGGTTAGGGATGGTTATTTGAAACTTGGAATGTTAGTTGTTAGTAGAATGGGTTGTTATAATATATCACTCTATGAAGATCCCCTTTTACTAACAAACTAACATTCCTAGTTCTAAATAACCATCCCTATCTAAACCACATTAGCCAAATCCCAATCTTACCAATATCTAATTTTACCAATCTTAAACCAACTCACTTTATCAAATCAATTTACAAATTAAAAAACAACAAATTTTTACTCACATATTATTCAAAATCAAAACTAACATCACACTTATCAACAAAAATAAAATCACATATCCCAAATACTATTTTATCAAAACATATGAAACCTCAACATCAATGTCAAATCAACTGTTTCTAATCAACCATTTGTAATAAATATACCAATCTCTTCCAAAATCCACAACACAATATGCCTGAATCCAAAATCAAACCAACACACACACGCACGCATGCACACGCACGCACACACACACACACACACACACACACACACACACACACACACACACACACACACACACACACACACACACACACACACACACACACACACACACACACACACACACACACACACACACACACACACACAATGAGTTTTCAAAAACATATACACCATATCAAATATAATCAATCATGAATGGGCATCATGCCCTCACTCTCAGTCTCACTCTCCCCACTAGTACTAGTCCCATAATCCACTCTAACCCTCAATGGCCCTACACCTCTTTGAGCTACCACATACCTCTTATGATGACTATCTCACTCTATTATCTAACCATGCTCCTCACACAAGTCTACATACCACCTCTAAAGGTTTGTATATTCATCCATGATCCTCATGTTAACAAAACCATAATTAGGTGGAGGCATCCTATGCTTATCTAGCTCAACTCTCAGATCATCTCTCTCTCATGATGCCCTAACATATGTAGTTATCACTATAGTGGCCCTATAAAATATATGAGCATGAATACCATCCATAATTTTCACTCTATCTATCATTCCCTCCTCCATCACATCATTAGGAACATGTCATGTGAGCTCTCAGAGTGTAGACTTAATGATTGTTTCCTAATAGTCATCATCTCCACTCCCCACCCCAACATGTGCCTCATCCTGCACACTTCCCACTCCACCTACACACAAATTAAGGCATTAGATTATCTATACACTTTAAAAAACAAACTAAAAACACAAATTTCTATACAATTCAAATGTAATTATTTATTAACTCCCATCATCTAGATTGGCTGAGGATCTTCATACTCTAGAGCATCCCCTCCATAAATAGGGTATAATAGATCCCACTTACGCCTCATCTACCATGTATTATATACTTAATACATCTGACATCATCCACATTAGGAATCTCTATAGCCATATCCCATGCATCTAAAGGTAATGGTGTTATCTCAACCTCTGTAGGCCTCACACAAGCTTCCACCCTTATAGGTGCTTGCACACTCCTCACCCACACTCATGCTACTAAGGGCACATCCTATGGTACCCCAAACTATCTAGTCATGTGATCATAATGAAATCACTCATACACTCCAACCTAGTGGTCATGTATCCAATGACTAACCCTTATATACCATAATTGCCCTCCATCCTTAGCCCACCCAAGAAATCCTCTATATGGCCTCCATTTAATGTCACTAGCCACAAATCTATCTAGCACTACCTATAATTATCTATCCCAGGGGATCAGATAGCTAATTTACTCATCCACCACTGACAAAATGGTTATGGAGGTGCCCACTTCTCCCTCATTAATCCTATCATCTGCACAACTAATATATGCTCATAAGCCCAATAATTCAATAATGTTGCTACACTCAATCCACCACCAAATGCCTCCTATGTAAACCTTATAGATCCTTGTATAGGTGGGATAGCATTGTCCTCCCTCATGAGAATATAGTGCCATATACCTAAAAACTATGCACAATCCTATGCATCCTATATGTAATAGACACTCCACTCCCATCCATAACAACAAATGATTCCAACAACATAGTCAACCACTTCTATAATCATGGAACACTAGACTGCACAATAGCTAACAATAATACATCACTTTAACTCCATCTCTGATGTATACCTAATGTCACACCATGAAAATACAAGGATGCATGATTAATAACATCAACACCCATGTCATCATGTAATGTCACATGCCATCCACTAATCAGTAAATGAAAAATATGATATACATCCTCCAGAGTCATAGTAATATCCCTTGTAAGAATCCAAAAAGTAAATATATCTACATTCTACCTCTCACATAAGGTGATAATAAAATATCTATCCCACTGCATTGTGCCTAGGTCACACACATGGCCTAACCCTATCCTATCCATGACAGCTCTCTCATCAACAAATAATAGTAATAGCCTCAATGTCTCCATCACCTAGCCCATACAAAACTCTCTCATCTACACCTCACTCTAAAAACACCAAAAACATCATATATATTAATCAATAATGATAAATCAAAAGCTAAAAAAGAATAATAGTCAACAATAAAGTATCATCACTAAAAAATTTAGCCTCTAGGACAAAAACACTAGATAGAAGCACTGCAACCTAGATAAGAGCATTGGAACCTAGATAACAACATTGGAAGCAAGATATGAACACTAAAACTAGTGAAATTTTTCCTAGGACACTTTAAACAGCTCAAAAGCATGAAAAACAAGCTTTAAAGTAGACAAACATCAAGCATTTCTACTACTTCCCAGTGTAACATCACCACCAACCTGAACCTAAGATGATAACTACTCAAATTGGGTCACATCAGATGCTCATCTCTTTGACATTTTCTAACTCTAAGAGCTCAAAAGCACAACCTCACCAATGTACAAATCAATCAATAATCATTCCTATTTCCTATATCAACCAAATTTTTCATTCAAAACAAAATACCATTTTGATCATACCTCAAACCCTATAACTCTATTTTTTAAACCATTTCTTTCAAAGAAATTATGATAATGATACCTTTGACATCACTCAAGATTCATTCTCTTACTACTTCATTTACCTATTATGGCATGCACATCTCTATATTTATTTAATACTTAGACACACACATTGATTATCACCAATCAAAACTTGTTCCACTTTCAACAACTTTGTCTAATCAATCAAATAACCTCTCAAGCTATTCACAATAAGCCAAACTTGTTTCTATTTAATCCAATACTCATCACTTTTGTATCGACCTCCTCTATCATAAGTTTCATCCCTCTCCAAAAGGGGGGCATCATTCCTACTATTCCTATTTATAAACCTACTCAACATGCCCATCCACTCTCATAAGTGGATACATCATGGTTTGTATACATCTAATAGTCAGATTATCAGATTTAGCTTAGATTGGTTGAAATATATAGTGATTTAGATTGCATGGGTCACTCATCATTACTCAAGACATTTAGAGGGATATACTTTTATTTTACAGATACACAAACTATTTAGATATAGTGGTTCAAATCATATAGATCCACAGTGATTTTAGCTTATAAGTACATAGACTATTCAGATATAATGGTTTAGATTATATGGACTCATGGTAAATTTGATATATATTTAGACTTAGATACTAGAATTGGGGGCATGTACATTACTACACATAGCACACAAATAGGTTCATATCGCATGACACAATTATAGGACTAGATAACAAGATTATATGAATATTACATAGCACAATGTTTTGATCTCTAGTTTTGCACATAGGACATGGCATGATAGGTCATATCACATGTGGTTATACAAATTTACATATTTTATAGATGCATCACTCACGTACCAAATTTGGGGGCATGGCACAGATGTTCATGTTATTTATCATCCAAGATTATACAAATGGAATGGCAAGACATGCCATTCTCTTCTTGCACATTGAATAGATTTTTAGATTATACCTAGTGATACCCAAGTTTTCACTAAATTAGACTGCATGACCATCTACAGTGGTTGGTCCATTATATTATCTAGACCTAGACTACATGAGTTTATGTGGGATAAAGGATAGACATTAGTTTTGGGCCTCTGAGCATTTATCAGTTCTAGTTTAGATATTCAAAGTGGGGGCATGATAGATTTTTCTCTTCACAACAAATAGATTCTATACACATATTCCATATTACATGAGTTTATGTGGGATAGAGGATAGATATTAGTTTTGGTCCTTTGAGCAATCCTCATTTTTTAGCCAGATTCAACATAGGGGGTAGGCATTGCCCTCCATGTTACATGGATTCCAATTTTAGATTCAGTACAAGGGGCATCCATTTTAGGGATTCCTTCTTTCTTCAAGCACTATTTGTCTCTCCATCCACTTCCCTAGCTAGGAAGTGAGTTGGACCCTTTTCAAAAAATTCATATCCACATAGGTAGGTTCAGGTACACATTTTCTTTTCTTTCTTTTACTTTAGTACTTCATTTCATTACATCACTAGAATAAAAGGGGGGTAAATGTATATACCCTAAATTGGTCAAACAACCACACATATCATGTCTTTTCATAGTCCTTTCACAAAAGACTTGAATTGGAGAATATGAGCCTTGTTCACATTAGCCATGTCTTTTGTTTTACTTATCTTGGTCTTGTTTCATGCTTAAGTAACCTTTTTGCTTATCCCTAGTCATCTTGAGCTTTTTGAATGGTCATTTCACCTTAGCCAAATTAAATTTTTTAGGCCAATCCTATCCCCTAGGCCCTGAGCCTATAAGATAAGAGCACCAAAATTGAAATATAACATTAGACCCAAGGGTATTCCATTTCTAGTGCTCATATTCAATTGCATTTTTGAGTCTTGATGGTCAAGTTCCCTTGCTTAATGAGTCTCAAGCCCTTCTTAGCTTCATCCTTAAGTTTTTTTGTCTTTTAAATGTTGAAAAAATATGAATAAAAGTTATCAAATTTAAAATAAGGAGTCTCATATATAAAGGAATTCATAAGTCATTTTATATCTAGCACTTACTACTTTAACATAGTACATAACTAAAAAACAATCAATATTATAGCTCAACATTCCACATCACACATAGATTTGCATGCTTGATCAAGGAGGGGCATAGGTGAAAGTTCATTCTTACATCTACCATGCATTTTGATTATGCACATTCTTTAAGGGATAATTACATTTGATCTAAGAACCTAGCTTGAGGGTTAATGTAGGTAATGATCAGGATAATAGGGGTTCTAGATTGTGTGATCATACTTCCCCTAACCTAGTTTTTCCCCTTTTTGATTTTTATGTATTTATTATTTCATGTGTGTATATGGAACCAAGGTTTTGAATATTAAAACAAATCTACAAGGAGCTTCATCAACATTCAAGATTCAAAATTTCATAGGCAAGTTCACATAAGGACAACAAACAAAACCTAGAAAACTTAGATCTCTATGACTAGTTTGAACAATAGCAGCAAGACCTAGATTATAGTGTTAGACCTTGAAGTGTCCTATTTTTGGTGCTCCTATCCTTTCATCAAATGAAATATAGATCCATATTCCTGACATCTTCCTAGTCCTGTGCATTAGTTTTAAGGCTCTGAAACAATCATCTCAGTCTACTTTTATAGATAAGTTACTTCTCTTCCCTATGTAACTAATTTGATCAAAACTTATATTTTACCATATTAGATTACATTTTCCCCCTTAATCTAGACCATTTATTTTTTAGGTACTAAACACTATTTTCCCAAAAATAATAAAACATTTGGTGAACCCCATGTGATAGTATACTTCCAAATTTAACTGTATATGCCTCATTCTATACTATCAAATTTATGGAGTCTTGTTCCTAATTTAGTTAAGAGTCTAGAATAAATAAATTAGTAAATAATATTTCAATAATTACAGTACTAATTTGTATAATTTATTGTGCTTTTTAAAAATATCAATAAATAAATAAAAATGCAACTTAGCTTAAAACTATATCAAGATAGCTGGGACAGAGGCTGAAATTGGTTTTGCATGATTGGGATAGTGTTATGAACCTAGATCTGGATTTTATTTGGTGAAAGGATAGGAATGCCAAAAATAGGATACTTTGATGTCTGGTGTTATAGTCTAGGTCCTACCACTATTGTCCAAACTAGTTATATAGATTTGATTTTTATGGGTTTTGTCTACTCCTTATGTGTGAGCTTGTCTATGAAATTTTAAGTTTTGATTATTGACAGAGCTATTTGTAGAGTAGATTTAATATTCAAACCCTAAAAATTCATTGTACTAGAATAAAACTTGAGAAAGAGGGGGGGTTAGTGTGTGTAATATGCACTGAATATGTATGCACACCCCTTGTGTGGGCACATTACCTACATACCAATAATCTAAAAAAGGATCAAGCCATATTTATTTATCCCATTTGATGTGCTTTGTGAAATAGTGTAATGAGGATGTAAAAATGCCAAATTGAGAGTGATCCAACCCCAGTGCTCTTATCCTACAAGCTCAAGACCTAGGGGATGGAATTAACATGGAAAATGTAGCCTGGTTGAGCTAGAATTAGGTCTCAGAAGTCTATGGATGACCAATTATAAGTAAAAAGGTGTCTGGAAGGGTCATTAGAGCATACACGAAGGTCTTATGGATTGGGTGTCACAAGCCACACTCAAGCTACCAATTTGGACATTATATATAACTACATTTACCCCCCTTTTATTTTAGTGATACAATAAATCAAAATAGTAAGACAAAAGAAAAGTAAAAGGCGTACCTAAACTTAACTACAAGGGTGAAGCCCATGAAGCTATGTGATGTTGAGTGTGCATAGAGAGACTACATTGTGAAATGTGAATCTATGAGAGAAAACAAAGAGTAAATCAATTCTTACTAGACATGTTATGTCTAAAATAAGAACATAAAAAAGTTGGGTAAGATGGAGAGGAAGAGAAAGGGATGAATACACCTCATTGGGTATGCATACCAATATAATACCTATTATGTTGTTGAGTGATGTTGGGTATGTGCTGTATCAAGGTTATTATCATGAATGGAGCTAAATGCTCAATTTGTTGAGAGTGGCTCAAGAATGCAAAGGTTGGCCCTTTGGATCCATCATTGCCTACTATGTGAAGCTATGTAATCATGCATGTGTTAATCGATACTTGTACTATGTGTCCAATCCATCTGAGTAAGTGGATCAAGAATACAAAGGCTAGATAGTCCTTTGGCTTCATCATTACCCATTACATACAGCTATGAAATGATACTATTATGAATGTGAATCATATGAGATGGCTCCTAAAGCCCATGAATGTTTTTAAATCTGATAATATAGTGTAGATAGTTGAATTTATACTAGAAACTAGGTTAATCCTAGCCACTCTGAAAAGAAGAGATTAGGCTTGTATGAAAGCCACTTTGAAACTGGGAACTAAGCTTATGTAGAAGCCACCCAAGAATGTGGAGGTTAGGCTTATATGAAATCCAATCTAAAATGATGCCAACCACTTGTAGATGGAATAAATCATGTAACTATCAAGAATGCCTTGGTAATATGCTGATCTTGGAAAGAAAATAAGTCAAATGTGTTGTGCACATTGCCCCCAATAACTAGTGTCTGTAACATGGATTTTGATTTGAAATTTATACCAACTTCCCAATCTAAAACTAGAATAAAGATCCATAATTCCATGTATGATGCCCCCTATATCTAGATTCTTGAAGAAAAATTGTATTTAAACTATTGATTCTAAACTAAACTATATCTAATAAAACTGTAGTTGAGCTTACCTTTCTTCTTATTTTTAGAAAATCTATTTTTCATGTTTGGATAGGAGTGCCAAAAATAGGACACCCACTATCCAATGCTATTGTCCATGTCTGTCACTATTGTCATTTACTAAATTTGATAATTATTTTGTAATCATCACTATTTTTTTGTCTGTTCTGCCTGGTTTGGCCTCTGATTGTTGTTTTGAGTGTTTTGAAAACTAATTTTTTGACCAGTAGGATCTTTGATCTTTGTGATAAAACCCATGTTTTTTAGCCCATCTTCTGAGGGTAGGAATGAATACCCAGCAATGATTTCTCTAATAATAAAAAGCTCTACAAGTGTGTTATGTTGCAAACTACATAATATAGCAATTATAATTAAAAAGATGTCTCAAGATATAGTATATTTTATATTGGAGATTATTAGATCAATATGGGTATGCCTAGATATATATAACAATGTAATATCATGTGTAACATGTTAAATTAAAACTGTAAATGTTAGTTGTTAGTTGTCAAGGAGGGATGGAGTATGATGTCCATTATGGCATCCAAGATAAAAAGAAAATGAATGATGTGGATCATGGCATTGAAAACATTGAGAAGAAAATAAGAAACAAGCACACAAGGCAAGAATAAAGAAGCACATAAGAGTGGCCAAGGGGCCAAGCAAATAAGGGACATGGGCACATGTCACTCAAACTGGAAAGCAGACATATAAAGCATGTTCAAATACCACATACACATATAATTGAAACTAAGATAGGTTGGCATGAGGGCCACAATCACATAGAAGAGTAAAAACAAAGGACATTGAAAAATGTCCTATGGAATACATAAGAATAGAAACTAAGAAATGCAATCATACCTAGCTAGGCAAAGTAGGGAAGGAAAGCATGTAATATGCTGAAAATACAAGCACATTTAACTAATCGAAGAAAGAAGTGAAAGTATGCAAGACATATAGGACAAGACCAGGTATATGCTAATAAATACATGAGTGTTATATACTAGTGAGTGTCGATAGAGTAATCTATGTAAGCTAGTAAATAATGTACATCATCATGATAACTGGAGTGTCTGGTGTGGGAATGACATAACCTAGATGGTGTAGTCATGTAAAAGATGCCCCCAGGGGTAGATATATTGATGTATGTCTCAAATGTAGAAGTAGGATGCCCCCTCAATGGGTAGAGTGAAGAAATCATGGATCTATATGTCACTACACACACTCAAAGAAGATCAAGTGAAGCATGGTAATCTAGATAAATTGACAAACAATAGCATAGAAAAATAAATGTAAGTCTAGCATGGTAGTAGAAATGTAAAGCATGGTTAATGCATATAATTGAAATGTTTTTGGTATTTTGAAGTATTTGAATGTTTTTGGTTTTTTGATATATTTGAATATTTTTGGTATAAGCTATGTGCAATCAAGTATTAAGAGACTATGTACATGAAATACAGAGAAACTATGTATAAATAAGTAAAAAGAAACTATGTACAAGTAATTAAAACAAAGTTACATACAAGTAATTTTGAAAAATTATGTACGATACAATGTGTGAAATGAAATACTAGACATGGAATTTGCATAGATGCATAATATTCATTATATTTTTGAGTTTATTTTTTTCAAGTGAGGCTAGATGATAAATTTTAGGTCTAAGATTTTCAGTAATAATGTATGAACCTAGCCAATTTAGTTTGAATTTTCTTTTAAATTCTTCTTTGGAATTGGCATTGTAAAGATTTTCTTTGAGAATGAGATCATTAACTTTGAATTCTTTGGTGTGAACTCATTTGTTATAGGATTATTATATGTGTTGCTAGTAGATTTTAAGATGTTCTGCTTCTTAAATACATGTATGGTTTAACTAATTGAGATGGTGTAGATACTTTTCATGATATTGGTCATCAATGAGAATACCTTTAAGGGAGACATGAAGAGATGGTATTTATAATTCCAATGGTAAAATTTATTTTGTCCCATAAATGAGTGAAGAAGGAGTGCTCTTATTGGTAAACAAATGCTTGTGTGATATGCCCATAATGCAAAGACTAGTTGATTGTGTCAATCATCTCCAAATTTGGTCACTATTTTTATCAAAATATGGTTGATTGTTTTATTGGTAACCTCTCTTGACCATTGACTTTTGGGTAGTATGGAGTGGAGAATGTGTGTTTAATATTATATTTTGTGCAAAAGTTCTTAACATTTTTTATTCTTGAATGATCTTCCATTATCAGAAATGATTGTTGTGGGTAAGACAAAGCATGTAATAATGTGAGTCATGAGGAAGCTAAAAATGTCCTCCCCTGTGGTAGGTTGAAGTGAAATGGCTTCCACCCACTTGGTAAAGTATTTTATAGCTATAATGATAAACTTATGCCCATCAACAGATTTAGGGTTAATTTTTTGAATAAGATCAAATCCCCATAACATAAATGGCCATGGATAGATAGTAGGTTGTAACTGTTATGATAGTGCATGTTTTAGGTTCTTATGTCTTTGACATTTATTGCATAGCTTTGCATATTGTGAACATTCTTCTTCCATAGTGGGCTATTAGTAACCTTGTCAAAGCAATTTGTGTGACATGTTCTTTCCATGAAAGTGACCACCAAACTCACCATTGTGTATCTGTGTAAGAGGAATTTTTGCTTCTATTGAAGTCAAGCATCAAATAAATTATCCATCGAAGGATCACTTAAAAATGTCTCTACCAATGATTACATAAAGGAGTGCTTATTTTTTTAACTTGCATTTATCATTTTGTGAAAAAGTGTTTGGTGTAATGGATTTGTTCAAAAAGTTATAAATATCAGAGAACCACTCTAGAGTTGTAGGAATACGTGTAGTGGCTAAGATGGAAAGTAAAATCAAATCTACATTGGAAATTGATGGTGATTGTAATAATTTAATTATGAAAATATCTTGATCATCATTGGTGTCATATTAATCAAAGATGCGGCAATTACCATGGCATTTGCTTGTTGGTTGTCTTTTCTTGGTATACTTTCTATAGAAAAGTAGTCAAACTAAGATGATAAACATTATGCCATGTTATGGTATGGGATAAGATGTTTTTCTTTTGTCTGATAAACATCATTAACTTGATTGACCACAAGTTGGGAATCACCAAAGACTTGAATAGATCTAATTTGGAGAGATTGGACAAAAAATAGACCTAAAACAAGTGCTTCATATTTTGTGATGTTGTTGGTGCAAGCAAAGCTTGATCGATATGAAATAGGTACTATGTGACCAAAAGGGTCGATAAAGATAATACCTACCCCTACATTAGATGTACATTGAGAACCATCAAAGAACATGGTCTAAGTGTTAGAATGAGTAGAATGGGTAGTAAAATCATCTCTAAATGTGTCACTAATAAAATTGGTGTCCAGGAGTGGTGCAGTTGCTAAATGGTTTACAATGATTTAGCCCTTTATTGATTTTTGGAGAACTATCTTTAAGTTAAAATATGTTAATAACATGACCCATTTTTTGATGTGACTAGAGAGATGTGGTTTTGCCATTAGAAACTTCAAGGGGTTATATAAATGATAAAATGGGTTCTAATGGCCAAACTATGTCATTTAGTTTTGTAGATAGATGTTGTTTTGCCATGTGAAATTCATCCTAATAAAATTTGTCTAGCCAATGCTATGTTTATTTTAAAACCAAATCTACATCTTAAATTAAACTATTGGCATATTCCTTATTTATTGAGCTTAAAATTGTTACATAGAATGGTAGGGTTAGAGTTGACTACCATTAAAATGGCCTAAAAGGAATTGTCCATATAATATTTTTAACTTGTAAGTGCCTATTGGATGGATATCATGAATAATAAAAGGACCATTCCACCAAATTTGTAGTTTACTTGAATAAAATGCAAACTTTAAATCATAGACCAAGATATGCATACTAGGATGAAAAACTTTGGTTTTTATATGTTGGTCATGCTAAGCTTTTTATTTTTGCTTCTCAACCCTTTGACTCTAGTGTGTGAGAATGCATCCTTCATCTAATTGAAGTAAAAAATCTAGTTGAGACTTGAGGGGTTATTCTTCATCTAATCTAACATTGTATGCAATACATAAGGAAGGTATAAGTAATTTCATCGATAAAAATGCTTCAGTTCCAAAGACAAGGTTAAAAGGAGTACTCTTGCTCAACCTTTTATATGTAGTCTAATAATCCCATAAGACCACTGAAACATGATTATCCCAATTAGTGTGGCCACTATTTAAAATCTTATTTAGTGTATTACCAAGGACATTATTTAAGGCTTCAAATATACCATTTGTTTGAGGGTGGTATGGTGTGGTCTTATGGTGTGCATTCATGAATTCAACTAAGAGGATGTGCAGTGTTGCATTGATAAAGTGAGTATTGGTTAGACTTAATGGGCATACATATCATATGATGATATATTCCCATATAAATCTAGAAATGGTAGCCACAATATGATCCCATGTGGGCATTACTTCAGCCCAACATGTGAAATAATACATGGCAGTAATGATATAGCATGTGCCAATCCATATTATATCAAGTTGAATAGGGCCAACAAAATCAATATCCTATTTTCCAAATGGTTCATGAGTAAGCACTAGATGAAGGATCATGGCATCACATTGGTTTAGTTTATGTACATGCTGATAGATATCACATTGGCACACATAGGCTTTGGCATCCTTTAATAACATGTGTCACCATAACCTAGATAGTAGAACATTTCTTGCTATTGTGTCACTAACATAATATCCTCTGACAACACCCTTATGGACTTCCTAAAAGAATTAAATTTTATTGTGATATATTACATGCTTTAATAATACGTCATCATGTCTCAGTTTGTATAACTCTCCTCTAATAAATTGAAAGGTGGTAGTGCAAATAGCCAATTATTTTTTTTTTTGGGTGTTAATGTGGTTTGGCATTAATCTTATTGTAAGAAAAACAATAATTTCTTCTATTTATTCAAGCACATGTGTAGCTTGAAAGAGTTAAATAGTAGGTAAATCATATTCTATTATACTTGTCGGTTCACCATATTGAATACATGAAAGGTGGTATGGGCCAAAATTAGTTTTTCCTAGTTTTAAGACCATGAATAACTAGAACTCCTAAAAGAGGACAATCCATCAGCAAATGCATTTGTGCAACACTATCTTATTAACCAAATACTTGAGCACCTCATCATATGTATAGAAGATAAATAGAGTGGCCAATAAGTATTAGCAAAACTTTTGGAGTGCATAAACCATGGATAAGGCTTCACAGTCTATATTAGAGTAGTTTCATTCAGATAGTGTGACCTTCTAGCTAGGAAATTAAATGGGATTATTAAGTTTTACTTCACCAAGATATGCAAGATTGGTGCCCACTACCATGCCTAAGGCATCGACATGAACATGAAATGGCTGGGTCTAGTCTAATAACTGGAGAAAAGTGTAATCACTAGTTTTTCCTTTAGAACCTCAAATGTTTGTTGGTACTTAATGATCCATAGGAATAGGCCATTCTATTTGAGTAATTATTTTATTAGAGTTTTTATGTAAACATAACCCTAAATGAAGTTAAAATAGTATCATGTGTTACCTAATATTGCACATATCTCACATTGATTGGTTTGAGATGGGAGTTAAACAATGACCCCAATCTTGGCCAGATCCACCAATAGTCCATCCTGACAAATGATGTGTCTAAATAGGATCCCAAATGACATGGAAAAGATGATTTTTTTTTAAGATTCAAGTAAATCTAAAGATGACGATAGTGCTCGAGCATGAGGTGTAAATTATCATAGTGGTTACACACTAAACCATACATGGTCTAGTTATCAAGGTACACCTAAATAAAATTATGGATGAAATCATTGAAGGATTCCACTACAATGCATGAGAACATCATTGGTGCATTATTCAGGCCAAAAGGAACAATATAATATGTAAAATATCCCCATTCAATTACAAATGTTATTTTTTCCTTGTCTTCCTTAATTTACACTTAGTGATAGCCATAAAAGTCATTAGTGAAAGTGTAGATCTCACATCCAACAACACCTTCCAAAATTTCCTTTGTGAAAAGAATTAGGAAAGGGTCAGTGACACACATAGCATTGATTTTATTTTAATCCATGCAAATGGAAATTTTTCCAATTTTATTGATGTTGATCACCATAGGACTAACCCACTCAAATTCATCTATGAGAGCAATAAATCTAGCATGTAACATACTATTAATTTCCTCTTTAAGTATAACATGTAGATTAGGGTTAATTTAATATGGTCATTTCCTCATTGGTCAAGTGATTTAAACCAATTTGAAATGCATATTTCCCAATGATGGATGCAATCCCTTTATTTATATGTAGTTTCATGGGAAAATATCTTAATATTCTTGAAAGCTTTCAATTTTTTTGGTTAACCCAACATCAGACCAGGAATTACTGGCAATGGCTATTTTAAGCACATCCTCTATCCCAATATTATGTTAAACTATTTTAAGGGGTGTATAATATGGTTTCCACTTGGACTTCATAGTATCCCTAATGTCACACACCTCATAATCTATATGTAGATGTACATGTTTGAATGTTGGTTCTGATGGATTAGACTTGCTATCCTTATCAACTTAATACATGACCTTCTACTTTCCCTTTTATATCTATTCTTGATAGGTATATTTATATTGAGAGTGAAAATCCAAAAATTCAAGGTAGGAGTATCAAGTTCTTGAAATATGTCTAAGTTATCCTCAGGTATGCCATGCATATGACATATGTGGTCTTCAACTAGTGATTGAACTCATAAAACTACCTAATAGATTTATTGCAATAAAAAATGTAAATACATTCATGGAAAATAAAATAAAAATGTTGTAACTAGACCATATGTGATGTGCTAATAGGTATCTTTATCCCTACAATTTTCTTGATGGATTCATCATACCCTAGCATAGGCACGTAGAGTACCATAAATGCATGAATCCATAAGGATTTTGGTAAAAATATTTCTTTGAAATTTCAAAGGATTTCACATATTGTTAGATGGTCTTATATAGAATAAATGCCATAATAAATCAAGGTTACATGAACATGGTTGTCATGGTGGAATTGAAAATGCATAGTGGCACATACTTGTTCCCATGTATGCAATTAATATCGATGAGTAGACCATTATTGATTAGTTGTTCCTTGAAATAAAAATTTGATGACATGAAAAAGTTCACCCTCATTAACATAATATTATTTTAATTGCTACAAATAATCTGTGAACTCAATTTGACCATAGAACTAAGGTGTATGTTCTAACCTCAAGGGTGGTAGACCAATAAGGCTAACATTTTTTTGGCATTGAGATAACTTGGGGGAATAATTTAGGTACCTATCAAGGACACCACAAACACATATTTTAATATCATATCCTCTTTGATCCCATTGGTCACAAGTAATACTTATAGTGTCTAAAATGGAATGCACGTATTCCCATTATAATATACCATCAAGAGTAGGATCCACATGTTCATTCCCTTTGGAAGTGACATTATAAATAGTGTTGAGATCATCATCAACATTGATATTTTTCACAAAGGGAGTTCTTTGGTCATTATTTAGATGAATGCCCATGCACTAAGTGTCATTCTTAAAGATAATATAATGCTTCTTAAAATGTAAGTCAACATTGTTAACATAACACCAAGGTATACCCAAGAGAGTAGGAAAGTCATCAACTCCAACAAGCTTGATTACTTAAAAATCACCCTTAAACATGACCCTAAAATTTTAACTTTGGAATCCTTAATAATTCCTATAAGAAGTGCATGAGTCTTATTGGCCATGAATAAAACATGTGTGGAAGGTTGCAAAGTGGGACTCCCCATATTTTTCTAGGCATCCCTTGTTAAAATAATAACCTCCACTCTAATGTCCACCAATATATCATGGATCATCCAACCATTAATGAATGATTTTAAAATGACCTCCTTATCACACTCCATATTTGGTTGGTTATGAGTCTCTTATCTATGCACATGGTTCAAACTGTGATCCTTCAAAGACTTTGTCATTTTTGTAACAACCAATTCTTTAGGAGGGGGATGATGTCTTCACTAAATAATAAATTTCACAAATCATGAAATTAATCATGCCCTGAGTCCATGAGTACCATAATTTTTTGCATCTCAGTATGCATGGTAGTATCCTTGTCTTTCAAAAAATCAACTTCTCCTCACAGCTCTTGTACTAAAGACATTGTGTTATGAAATTGTAGTCATATAAAATGTGAAAATTGGTAACTTGAGTGTGGATAATGACACCCAACCCATATCTCCCTCTTGATTTATCTCGTGACCCTCATAGGCTTCTTTTCATTGATTCTCAGTTATTTGTAGCCTTTTAGACTTGATCCCAAGTCATCCATATTACTATTTCCAAGACAAATCCATCCCCCCAAGTCCTGTTAGCTAAGGAAAATAGCATCCAAATTGGACTATAATACTAGTGCCACTATTGTCTGGTTTTGGTGCTCTTGTTCAACTACATTTTGGCCCCTATGGTTAGTTATTTTTGGTTCCCCATCCTTCTCCTTATCAGCCTAACGTGAGTACATTCGACCCATGACCAATAGATCCCTATAAAATCCCATTCAAAGATCATTTGGAAAGGGTTGGAAAATATCAATAAGAAAGCAAGAATACATGCAAGACTACTCAAGAAATCTTGATTATTCTCTACATAAAACCAACCACCACTTACAAGCTTATCTAAATTCTTACACTAGTCCTTAGCCACCTCAAACACATCTAGTTTAGTATTTTTCATATTCATACACTCTATTGCATAAAGCACATCAAGTGAGAGAACTAAATATGGCTTTATCCCTCTTTCGAGTATTGGTATGTAGGCAATGTGCCCACACAAGGGGTGTGGATACATCTTTAGTGAATCTTACACACACTAACCCCCCTATTTCTCAAATTTGGTCAAAGTATAAAGGAGTCTAGGATTTGAAGATAAAATATGCTCTATAGGGAGTTCCACAGACATTCGATAGTCAGAACTTCATAGGTAGGCTCACACAAACATAGAAAAAAAACCTAAAAAGCTTAGGTCTCCTAGATAACAAAGGTAGAGGTGGACTACAACATTGGTGCCACTAGTGTCCTGGTTTGATGATCTTGTCTAATCATAAAATGAACTTTAGCTCTTGATTTATGACATTGTCCCAATCCCACATAGTGAATTTTAGACTCTATAATAATTGTTTTAGTCAGTTTCTAGGTAAGTCTTATTTTCTCTCCATTATTACTATTTTTAGAAAGATCAAAATTAAATTCAAATTACACAAATAAGTATCTTGATTATTGCATATTTATTTACTGATTTTACTACTCAGACCTTGTAACTAAATTAGGAATAATACTCCAATATTCTCAAAATAGGTTAAATCATTTGGTGAACCCAACTTACTTTGTTTGTGCATAAAAACCCTAAAAACCCTAGGGTAAATTTCCCACTGATTTTTCCTATATTTTTCTAATTTTTTACCTACATAATAATATCATAAATTAGCATTAAATTTTAAAATTTTGAAGTAAGTTTAAAATAATTTTCTTTCAAACCCTAGTTGCCCATACTAGGTCTCGATATTTTTCCTAGTAATTTTTCAATAATTTTCTAATTTTTTACTAGCATATTAAAATTATAAATTCACCTTAAATTTTAAAATTGAATAGTAATTTTCAAAAATGTTTATTTTAAAAAACCCTATTTGCATATACTAGGTCTCTCTAAATCACAAATTTCCCAATAAATTTTTGATTTTTTACTTGCATACTTAACTCAGAAATTCACTTTAAATTTCATAGTAATTTTTCAAATAATCATCTTTTAAAACCTAGTTGCATATACTAGGCCCCATTGCTTCTTGAGGTATCACCTTACATCTAAACTCAGATTGCACATCAAAATAAAAATAGATCTCACTTATTTCCAAATATTTCTTACATTTCTTGCAAATAATGAGACCATACTTGGTCTTATCATGTGCATGAATGATGAATTTTACCATATATTAATGCAAAGTTTCATTATTTCCCTTTCATGCTTAATTTTCATAATAAGCGATGATATTAAAAAATTTATTGATAAACATGCACAAGATTTCTCTCTCTCTCTCTCTCTCTCTCTCTCTCTCTCTCTCTCTCTCTCTCTCTCTCTCTCTCTCTCTCTCTCTCTCTCTCTCTCTCTCTCATGTGGAATAATTTCCAAATCTATTTTGCTAAACATGTTAGAAATATTATGTTACAAGTCAAAGATTTTTATGCATTAATGTACAATTACATTCTCCCTATCTCTCATATGTAAAAAATTTCAAGTTTATCTTGCCACACATATTAGACATATCATAGCAAATGTAAAATTTCTTTATGCATTAGTGCACAATTTCATGCTCCCTATCCCTTTTCTCTCTCTCATGTGTAATATTATTTATAATCATATTTATATACAACTTATAACTAAAATTACATTAATTTCATCCCAAATACATGGTTTCTACCTAGAGGATCCATTACGTAAGATAATAACCATATGTCAAGTTTCAATGTCATATCTTATGCATAAGAAATAGTTTCCTTCTCCTCCTCTCCCCCAAGAGGCTGATAGCTACTTTCCCTCTAACTAGGTCCATGCTATCACCCCTCTAAAAGGTGAGGAATCCCATACTATTGTTCCTAATGCATACATTCATCCTATAGATTCTTCAAAACCTCTCCAACATATGTGCTTACATGTTCAATCGAAAGCAACTAGGGTTTACACTTGTGAGACTCTAAGGGATCAAATCACCAGTATGAGTAAGATAATTTTATCTTTACAAATGTAGAATCAACTATTACATAAAAATATCACAACATTGGAAAATAAGATTATAATACAAAATCCTTAAAGGCACCCTAGGCCAATTATGTGTATACACCTTCACCTAGTCAATTGGTTGCAAGCAATATTACATATCAAAACAAGAAATCAAAACAAAGTAACTCTAAAACTAGTGATTAAAAAAGCATTCAAAGATCAAATAAGATTTAAAGTGAGGTACTAAGGGAAAGGATTAAATCTAAGTTGATCAAACTATCTCCTCTACATCTAATAAGAAAATATAGATATTATTGTGCATATCATAGAATGCATGGGCATCACACAGATTCATGTTTGGCATTGAATAAAAATATACAATAGATAATTGCTAATGAAGACCCTATACAAGGTAAATCAGTCAAGAAATCCATAGTGACACATGAACACATTCACAAAGGGTCAAATTCAGAAATAATATAAAGTGGTTACCAAAGCATAACTTAGAACAACAAAAGGATAAAAAAGCAAAATCAAATCAAAAATACCACAAGCATAGGTAAAAAATAAAAAATATGCAAATCTACCTATCAAAATTAAGACTCAACTTTCAAAGTAGTATGGGTTTGGTCAAAAATATCTACAATTGTTTGATTATCAAGGTCAAGGGTTGGGCAAACATGCTCAAATCACCACTACTCCTATTCCATTAGTTGATAATGTCTATCACCAAGGTTTGGTATTTATTGAACATCATAAGGCAAATAATTCATAGACACAATTTATCAAAGGAAAAAATCTAGATACAACAAAATTCAACACTAGCATTTCATTGGTTTAAAATAAAGATGACAATGATGAGTGGAATAATATAGGTTATTATGACCTCCAAGATACTGACAGTTAATCAAACATGCATGATCCCTCTCCTTGATACAGGACATCATGATAGGGATTCTCCCATGAGACTCATTAGTTAGTATCATCTCTTCTTAGCCTTGCTTGTGCATAGTCTCCTTATGATTGTTAGTATATAAGTTCTTGTCAAATTATTGTACATATTCTTCCTATGATTGATTGTACATAGCTCAATATAACTTAAAATCCAAAAACAATATAACATTTCAAAATTAAAAAAAAACATTCAAATATGTCAAAAAACATTAAAAATTTGATTGTATACATTATCCATGCTTTACATTTCTATTGCTATGCTAGACTTACATTTATTTTTATATGTTATGTTTGTTGATTTATCTACATTACCATGATTCACTTGATCTTCTTTGAGTGTGTCAAATGACATCTAGCTCCTTGATTACTTCAATCTACCCATTGAAGGGGCATCCTACTTATACACTCATGACATACCTTGATATATTTACCTATTGGGGGTATTTTCTACATAACTACACCATCTAGGTTATGTCATTTCTACACCACACACTCTAGTTATCATGATGATGTACATTATTTACTAGCTTACATAGATTACTCTATTGATACTCACTATTATATAACACTTGTGTATTTCTTAGCATATACCTAGTCTTATATTATCATGTCTTGCATACTTTCACATTCTTGCTTTGATTTGTTATATGCGATTGTATTTCTAGTTTTTACATGCTTTCCTTTCTTGCTTCACTTAGATAGATGTGATTGCATTTTTCAATTCTTGATTGTCTCTTGTATATGCCTTAAAACATTTTCTAATGTCCTTTCCTTCTATGCATGTGTGTGCCTTTGGACATTTTCCAATGTCCTTTGCCTATACTCTTCTATGTGATTATGGATTCAACGTTAACCTTTCTTATTTTAATTATATGTGTATGTGTCATTTAAACTTGCCTTGTATGCTTATTTTCTAATATGAGTAAAATGTGCCCATGTCCCTTGTTTATTTGGCCCCTTGGCTACCCTTATACGTTTCTTGTTTCTTGTCTTGTGTGCTTGTTGCTTGTTTGAATCTCATTGTTTGCAATGCCATGATCCACATCATGCATTATCTTGATATCTTGGATGCCATGATGGACATCATGCTCCATCCTTCCTTGACAACTAATAATTAACCAAGCTTCCAATTCTAATTTAATACATTGTGTATGCTATTACATTGTTATATCTATTTAGACATACCCTATTGATCTAAAAATATCTCATTACAAACCATGATATATCTTGATATATTATAAATTATCATTGTTATGTCATGTATCTTTATAGTATAACACACTTGTAAGGCTATTTATTTTGAGGGAAATCATTTTAGGGTCTTCATTCCTACCCTTAGAAGAGGGGGAAAATTAGGGGTTTTGTCATAGAGATCAAAGCTCTTAACGATAAAAAATTTAGCTTTTAGAACACCTAAAATAATAACCAAGCATCAAACCAAGTAGAATAGACCAAGTAGATAGTGAAAATTTGAAAACAATCATCAGTTTAGCCTAAGACAATAGTTCCAAGATTGGACTACAGTGTTGGTGCCACTACTATCTATTTTTGGTGTTCTTATCCAAATAACAAAAAAAACCAAACTTTCCAAAAGGAGGTAGAAAAATAGGTTCAATTATAGTTTTGCACAGTTAGACTAGTTTAGAATCAATAGTTTTAGTATACTTTTGTTTAGAGAATCTAGATATAAGGGCATCATGCATGGCATGATGGCTCTCACTTATAGTTTTAGACATGGTAGTTGGTATAACTTCTAGATCAAAATCCATGTTCTAGACACTAGTGATTGGGGGAAATGTGCATGACACATTTATTTTTTATTTTTTTTGAGTTCAATATTACCCAAGTGTTAGGTTATGGAGCTAAAAGCTTCACCAAGATGCAAACATGAGGAGTTACAGAGGTTGCAGAGAGTTGAAAAATGAGTTGCAAGGCAACTGACATTGGTCTAATCAACTGGCATTGGTCAGATAGTAGTACAGAAGCAACTGACATTGATTACAAGTTGGTTGACATCGGTCAGGAGGAGCCGACGTTGACAACCTGTGTGTGAGCATGTAGTTTGCATGCAGATTCTGAAGAGTCTATTTTTGGACTATTAGTTTGCATGTTAAAGGCTAATTATAGTCTTGGAGTTGCGTGTCTAATTATTGTAATTAAGATAGTCTAATTATTGTATGCATGAGATATATAATAAACTCATGGGTTGTATTGTAAAAGTGTGTTAGAAAGCCATTGAGCTTGAAGAGAGAGCTAGAGTAGCTCCTCTTAGTTCTAAAGGGGTGTTAAGTGTGTATGATTAGGGAGAGTTTTAGGTTGTGCAAGTTCTACTAGGAGATCCACCAGGGTACTGGTTGAAGAATCATAAGGACTTGGTGAGGTAAGGACAAGGGTTCTTCAGGGTGTAGAGACATCTACATGGTGAGTAAGGTCTGGTGATTTGTAGGTGGCAGCAGAGAGCAGGAGATCTACTTGGAGTACAGTTGTGTACTTGGTGTACTGATAGCGTTCTTACTGACTGGTGGAGGTGAACACCAACTTTGTATTGGAGTTGATTGTTGGGACCGTAAGAGAGAGAGGGAAGAAGTCCTTGAGGTGTGGCAAGCCTTTGAGGTGGAACAAGAAGTGGCATCTTCTTTATTGTATTTTCTTCTGAGTGATTATTAATACAAGATTATGTATTATCTCTCATATCCTGTGTTGTTTCATATTTCTAGTTACTTATCATTCTGGTTAAATTCTGTGTTTAGTTGCTAATACAAGAGGTAATCATATGTGCTCTAATTGAGGAGCAAGATCCTGATAGTTGGTATCAGAGCAGGTTGACCAAGTTGACCAGGCTGGTACCAACTTGACAGTTGGTATCAGAGCTTTTGGTTGGGTTGACTAATAGGTGGTTTCAGATCTAGTTAGTTTTTGTTGATTACAAGTCACTCACAGGGGTTTTAGATTGAGTGGGAGTATAGCAATGGCAGAAGAAAGTAAGCTATGAATGGAGAAACTGAATAGCACGAATGGTCTAATTGATGGAAAGAAAGACCATGTAAAGGAAGATTGTTGTTTGGTAGAAGATCAACGTGTAGAAGCAGATGTTACAGGTGTTGTTGCACAGGTTGATCTGGATAAAGTAGAATCTTGGTTTACAAATTCTTTTGCCTCTTTCCATGTAGCTTGAAATAGAGCATCTTTTCATGGGTATGTCTTTGGAGACTTTGGAGAGATTTATTTAGGGGTTGGTGAGCCTTGTCAGATTATTGAGGAAGGGGAAGTGAAGCTAAAATTGCAGACGGGTAACACACGGGTGTTGAAGAAGGTCATGCAGGTTCCAGTCTTGGAGATGAGTCTAATTTCTTCCAGAAAGTCAGGTGATGAGAGATGCACAATAACTCTCACAGTGGATGCACTCAAATTAGATGGTGGTAAGAAAGTAGGTATCCTTTATCTATCTACTTATATTACTGATTCACCTTCTGTTGCAGAGATATGGCTTTGTAGGCTTGGTCACATATGTAGGAGGGGAATGCAAGTTTTTAAGCAGAGGTCAGATGTCTTTGACAAACTTAAGAACTGGAAAGCCTTGGTTTTCATGGAGGAGATGGCGAACAAAGATCAGTTGAGGGGACTAAATTATTCTGAGTAGGGCTGTGTTAATTTAAATAGGGTTTTGACCCAAAAGGAGCTCGCAGGCAAAAAGGTCATCACTCACAGGCAAAAAGGTCATCACTCACAGGCAAACACAGGTACTGGCATCAGTCAGACAGTAATCGATATCGAAAATAGGAAGACTGACATCGATCATATAGGAATTGACATTGGCAAAAGGGATACCGATGTCAGCCAAGGAAACAACGTCGGCAGTCAGGGTCAGTGCAGGGAATCAACATCAGTCAAGTGCAGATTGGGAGATGGCCAAGATCGGTCACTGGAACAGATGGTGGGTGGACAGTAAGCTGTCAAAAAGGTCTCAAACACTCATATCAAGGACTGAAAGGGTAAGTGAACCTCATATTTGTTGTTCACCTTATTACTAGTTGCTTATTGATGGTTGAGAACCAAAAAGATGTGAAGAGGCAATACAGGTAGAATCTAGAAATAGTGGGAGCTTGGCATGGATGAGGAGTGTGAGTCCTTAGAGAAGAACCAAATAGGGGTTTATTGGTGGAGTTGTCAGCTGAAAGAAAGCACTGAAAGATAGATGGATTCCCAAGTTAAAGAAGAGAGTGGATGGATATGTGAGATGGAAGGCCAAGGTATATGGTCTTGAGGAAGTTGCAGGATAGTGGTACAGGTTTGACAGGTGGATGACAAAGTAGGGCTTCAGTCAATGTCAGTGTAACCATTGTGTTTAATTTACCAGGTGGATGATGAGTCGTGACATTATCCTGTTACTGTATGTGGATGGTATGCTTGGAGCAGGTTTGTACATACATGGATTTGCTAAGCTAAGGGTAAGGTTAGTTCAGAGGTATGTCATGGAGAATTTGGGAGTAGTGAAATTCTTTGGCATAAGAGACATGGAGATTTTGTCTCTAGTGGGAGCTGATGTGAAGACGGTGTTGGCGGGGTTCAATATGCAGGATGCAGAATCGGAAAGCAAACCAAGGGCTAGATAGTTCAAGCTGAGCTTAGAACAGTGTTCAAAATCACATGAGGTTAAGTGTAGACCTGAGTTTTCCCAAGCAGTGGGAGTTATCAGAGAGTTTGGAGCCAATTCGGGGAAGGTGGATTCTCCAGTATCTGAGAGGGACCAGTAGTAGGGATTCATGTTATGTAGGGTCAAGGTCTTCACTACATGGGTTTACAGGTTCGGATGTGGCAGGTTACTTGGATGATAGGTGTAGCATCACAGGTTGTGTGGTGGTTGGTCTTCAGGTTTGATCTTGAAGAGGGATACAAGATAGGGAATAAATTAGATAGTGTACAGGTATAGGTACAGGTGCAGCTATTTATCTCCAAGTGGGAGATTGTTAGGTTGTAGAGCTAAAAGCTTCACCAGGATGCAAATAGGAGGAGTTACAGAGGTTGTGGAGGTTGTAGAGAGTTTTAGAACAAGTTGCAGGGCAACTGACATCAGTCTGATCAACTGACATTGGTCAGATAGCAGTGCAGAAGCAACTGACATCGGTTACAAGTTGGCCGACATCGGTCAGGAGGAGCTGACATCGGCAACCTGTGTGTGAGCATGCAGTTTGCATGCAGATTTCAGAGAGTCTATTTTTAGACTATTAGTTTGCATGTTAAAGGCTAATTATAGTCTTGGAGTTGCATGTCTAATTATTGTAATTAAGATAGTATAATTATTGTATGCATGAGATCTATATAATAGACTCATGGGCTATATTGTAAAAGTGTGCTAACAAGCCATTAAGCTTGAAGAGAGAGCTAGAGTAGCTCCTCCTAGTTCCAAAGGGGTGCTGAGTGTGTATGATCAGGGAGAGTTGTAGGTTGTGCAAGTTCTACTAGGAGATCCACCAGGGTACTGGTTGAAGAATCATAAGGACTTGGTGAGGCAAGGACAAGGGTTCTTCAAGGTGTAGAGACATCTACATGGTGAGTAAGGTCTGGTGATTTGCAAGTGGCAGCAGAGAGCAGGAGATATACTTGGAGTACAGTTGTGTACTTGGTGTACTAGCAGCATTGTTATTGACTGGTGGAGGTGAACACCAACTCTGTATTGGAGTTGATTGTTGGGACTATAAGAGAGAGAGGGAAGAAGTCCTTGAGGTGTGGCAAGCCTTTGAGGTGGAAGAAGTGGCATCTTCTTTATTGTATTTTCTTTTGAGTGATTATTAATACAAGATTGTGTATTGTCTCTCATATCCTGTGTTGTTTCATATTTCTAGTTGCTTATCATTCTAGTCAAATTCCGTGTTTAGTTGCTAATACAAGAGGTAATCATATGTGCTCTAATTGAGGAGCAAGATCCTGACACCAAGCATTCTTAGTAGTTTCATGCCTTATTCCATCTATAAGTGGTTGGCATCATTTAGAATTGGATTTTCATATAAAGCCTAACTTTCACATTTTGGAGTGGCTTTCATATAAGCCTAGTGTACCAATTTTTGAATGGTTTTCATACAAGCTTAATCTCCACCTTTCAGAGTAGCTAAGAGTGGCCTAGTTTCCAGCATACATTTGGATATCCATGCCAACATTATCAGATCACAATACATTCATGGGATTCAAGAGCCATATCATATGACACACATGTCATACCAATATCAATTCATATATTCACTTCATGGGGCAATAATGGAGTCAAAGGACTAGCTAACCTTTGTATTCTTGAGCCACTTATTCAAAGGATTTGGGCATATAGTCCAAACATTGATTAGCACATGCATGATCACACAACTTCACTTAGTTGGTGACAATGGATCTAAAGGGCCAGCCTTTTCATTCTTGATCCACTTTTAGGGAATTGAGCACTCATCTCCATTCATGATATTACTTATGGTATAACACACATCCAACATTACTCAGCATCACTTATTATCACAATAGGTTTTGTATTAGTCTGTGTACCAAATGAGGTGTATTCATTCTTTTCTTTTCCTTTCTCTCTTACCTAGCTTTATACATTCTTATTTTAGATATAGCATATCTAGTAAGAACTGATCTACTCTTTATTTTTTCTTATAGATTTTGCACTTCACAATGTGCTCTCTCTATGCACACCCAAATTCACATAGTATATTTATGGGTTTCACCCTTATAGGCAAGTTTAGGTACACTTTCTATTTTTACTTTATCGTAGTATTTCACTTTGCTAAATCACTAGAATAAAGGGGGGGGAATGTAATCATATAAAATGTGAAAACTGGTAAATTGAGTGTGGATAATGACACCCAACCCATAGGTCCCTCTTATTTGCTCTCATGGCCCTCATAATATTCTTTTCACTGATTCTAAATCATCCATAGCCTTTCAAACCTAATCCTAACTTAGCTAGACTACTCTTTCCATGACAAATCCATCCCTTTAGGTCCTGTTAGCTAAGGATAATAGTTCCTAACTTGGAATACAGTGTTGGTGCCACTACTATACACTTTTGGTGCTCTTGTTCAAGTACATTTTTTGCCCCAATAGTCAGTTCTTTTTGGTTCCCCACCTTCTCCTTGTTAGCCTAACATGAGTAAATTCAACCCATGACTAATAAATCCCTATAAAAACCCATTAAAAGATCATTTGGAAAGGGTTGTAAAATATCACTAAGAAAGCAAGAATACAAGCAAAAATAATCAAGCAATCCTTCCTGTTCTCTATATATAGCTAGCCAATACACTTACAAGCTTATCCAAATTCTTACACCATCCCTAGCCACCTTAAGCACATCTAGTTTAGTATTTTGCATATTCATACACTCTATTTCACAAAGCACATCAAGGGGGAGAACTACATATATCTTGATCCCTCTTTCAAGTATTGGTATGTAGGAAGCATGACCACATAAGAGGTATGGATACTTGTTCAATGAATCTTACACACACTAACCCCCCCTTATTTCTCAAATTTGGTCAAAGTACAAAGGATTCTAGGGTTTGAAGACAAAATCTGCTTTATATGGAGTTCCACAAACATCTGATAATTGAAACTTCATAGGTAGGGTCACATAGACACAACAAACAAAATCCAAAAAGATCAAGTCTCCTAGATAACAATAGTAGAGGTGAACTACAACACTGGTGCCACTAGTGTCCTAGTTTAGTGATCCTATCCAATTATAAAATGAACTTTAGATCTTTATTTGTGACAATATCCCAGTCCTACACAGTGAATTACAAACTTTGTAATAGTTGATTCAGTCAGTTTCTAGCTAAGTTATTACTATTTTTAAAAAGATCAAAATTATAATCAAATTACACAAATCAATAGCTTAATTATTACATATTTATTTACTTATTTTACTACTCATACCATTTAAATAAATTAGGAATAATACACCAATATTCCCAAAATATGTTAAATTAGAAATACCTCTTTTTTGATGTTGGGCATTTAGATAGAGTGGTGAATGAGTTTTTTCATGCCAAACCTTTTTAGCATATGGATTTAAAACAATAGGTTGAGAATGAGCACCAATATAAGTAGTGATATTAAATTTGGGTATAGTTTGTGGAAATGTATGGAGTGATATCCACTAAATAGTTGGAGTTTTTAAAACACATATCATTCCAGTGCCCTTCTCATTCTGTTCTTTGGTAAAAGTAGCATACAAGCTAGATAATTATTCTAGATAATGCTCATTTTTTAAAAAGGTATAAAATAGGGTATACCATGCAATCATGATGATAGTGGTCTAGATACCCATACTTATAACATGTTTTAGGTGGAAAGTAAACACCTCCTCATCTTTTACCACAACATCAAGCTCTGAAAGATTGACTCTCACTAGTTTTTTGTGTATTGGATATAAAATCTTGGTGAGTTCACCCTATGCTCATGCTTCATGAATATAATTGATGACTATAAATCATTAGTATCATGGGTATATGCATCACATATATTATAATATAGTGACACTTTGTCTTGGGTGGCATGTTGAAGAAAAGGATAGGTTCGTACATCATGGTCTTCATTATAGATTTCATAGGACTATTTTAACATGACATAAACATTACTTCTTGCATAATTATTCCTATTATGTACCTATACTTCATATTCAACACACCATTGGCTACTATGAGTGTCATGAGCATTGTTGGATGAAAACTTCTCCAGTTGATAAGCCATAGAAAAAATGTGGGCCTCCATAAAGGTGTTGATTCAGATGTCTATACTTCCCATAACTTAAGTATAGAGGGTAGCTTCTAGTACATCACATAGATAAATAAAGGTCTTGTGGGATAAGGCTCATATAAAAGTAATTAATAACCCTCTTAAAAATAGCTAAGCAAGCTACATTATATTGATTTCAAATGATATCTTACATATAAAGGTTTTAAATTGAGCATCATATGTGCATACACTCTTAGTGAGCACTTGATTAATATATTTTAAATTAATAATACTTTATTTATCAAATTAATTAATGTCAACTTCTTAAATAAATTTAGTTTTAAACATCTCATAGTTGTAAAAAACTTGTTGAGGATCAAACTTTTGATACCATTTGTGTGCACGATCTAATAGGGAGTGGTAAACTGAGTTGCCTTTCACTCAGTGGAAACTATGCCTCATGCCCTCCAAATGAGTTCACACTTTTGAACATTTTCAACTACATTATAAACACCTCAATACTTAGGAGTATGAAGTTTCATCTCAGAGTAGATTGTAGGTACACTATGTGGTTGTAGTGAACCCTATAGTGTCACTCCTCTAGTTCCTCCTAATCCTTGTGGTAGAGGTTTGATAATTCCTCTTAACCCACCTCTTGATCCTCTTTCACCTCCAATATAACCATCATCAATACTACCTCTTGTGCCTCTTATAGTAATAGGAACACCTAATTTATTGGGTGCTAAGGGAGGTTGATTAGTTAGATTTGGTCCTATATTTTTCACACTAGTATTTGGTCTAACTAGTATTCTAAGTTTATCCATATGTCTTAACTACAATATAAAATTAAATTATAATGGTAAATTTAGTTAGACCTACTATAAAATGATACTTTTAATTTGTACTCTCAAAGTTTCTTCTATGGAATCAATGTCAGATTTGGCTTTAGACTCCACATTGTTAATATTCCAGTTTATTACAATGATTCTATTAAGCATATATACATGAGCATGTATCTTATTAGGGTAATCAGGCCTATTTGGATTGGGTTCCGCTATCATAAATGTTTGTCCTACATCTTCCATGCATACATGTACCAATTAAGGATGTAGATATGTGGTTAGGGAGTACTCACTAGCCTTTCTGCCTTCCTATGGATTATTGTGGTACTTCCAATATCCTCTCATTTTCCCTTGGTATTGTTGACTCTCATGGCCTCAGCCTATAATTTTCATACTTATAAAATTCTTGCTAACTTATTTCCATCCTAAACTACCAATACTATACCAATGTATACCCCTTTATTTACCCACCAGTTATGATGCTCATGTGTGAGATATTTTTATCCATCCATGGGGAAGTTCTCAAGTCCAAATTCAAGTATAAGTTTATTAATTTCTAAGGGAAACTATCTTAGATACCTTTTACATGGTTGATTAGTTAGATTTGGTCTTATATTTTTCACACTATTATTTGGTCCACCTAGCATTCCAAGGTTATCCATATGTCTTAACTACACTATAAAAATAAAGGCTAATGGTAAATTTAGTTGAACCAACTATAAAATGCTAATTTGAATTTGTAATCCCAAAGTTTCTTCTATGAAATCAACTTTAGATTTGGCTTTAGACTCCACACTATCAATATTCTAATTTATTAAAATAATTCCATTAAGCTTAGATACAAGATCATGTATTGTATTAGGGGAATTAGGCCTATTTTGATTGGGTTATGATATCATCAATGTTTGTACTACATCTTTCATGCATACTTATGATAATGAAGGATGTAAATATGTGGTTAGGGATTAATAACTACCATTTATACCTTCCTATGGATTATTGTGCTACTTCTAGTATCCTCCCATTTTCCCTTGAGATCATTGCCTCTTATGAGCTTATGCCTTTCCTCATCATACTTATGATTCTATAGTTCTCACTAACTAATTTCCTTTCTAAACTACCAATATTATACCAATGTATACCCCTTTATTTCCCCACTAGTCATGATGCTTATGTGTGAGAGAGTTTTAGCCATCCTTAGGGAATTTCTCAAGTCTAGATTCAACCATAAGTTTATTAATTTCTAAGGGAAACTATCTTAGATACCTTTTGTATGGTTCCCTTAGAAAATTGAACTATGCTTCCTTTGAACAAGAATATGTGGACACAACATATTCCAATATTTAGATATTTAGTGTTTCTTTACAACAAATATCCACCACATCTATCCAAGTATTTTCAACTTTGTCAAGTCTATTTAATACTCTACTAATTAGGGATCTTCATGTCCATAATTTCTCAAATGGTCCTACATGTATGCTAAAATCCAAGCATATAAATGGATGGTTAGTTCTATAAAGAAAGTTTCATATAAAGAATCATAAAAATTCTAATCCACCAATTATCATAAAAAATACCTTGGTCTAATATATTGAAGCATAAATTTATCTTCTACTATGCCAATCCAAGCTTGATGTTTTCCAAATAAAACTACACAAGCATCTTTTAACCATCGCACTAACAATTGCAATAGGTCTCAATAACATAACCAAAATGTTGGGTATTTCTCCTTAGTTTTTTTGACTAAAAACTAGTCATGTTCCTAAAATAAAAAAAGAAACTAATGATCTAACATGTTGGTATATCATGTGAGTAGTGACCTCATGCATTGGCTCAAAGCATGTAGCTAAGACCGGTTCCCATTGATTCTACCACCCAATGGTGGATAGAATTAAATATATTTACACTTATGCACTTGGGTTAGTTATATTATCATTGTTACTATAACCATGATTTTAGAGTTAACTATTTTACTCATTTCACACATTCCATGTTCTTATAATTAATACCATAAAAACAAATTAACACATTAAAAATTTTAGATAAAATAGTGATTCCAATCATTTCATTTGAAGAAGATTAAAAATATATTTCAACAACAATATCTTTATCTTATACACCCAAACACGTCCATATCTAAACAAATATAAGGGTTATTTATACATAATCTAACCCCTCTCCTTAGATTACATCATTAATACAATAAATATGACTAGCTAATGATTGTTTTATAAAAAGAAGTCATGGAAGGCCAATACAATAATGTTATTTTGACTCAGGCCTAACATCCCATATATAATCTCTATGCTAGATATTCATGTTCATGATCCTAATCTCTTATGAACCAATTATAGATTCATGCTTGGTTAGTCTGTGATGCCTCTATGACCTACTTCATAATTGTCTCTACTTCATGTGTCATTGTTCAAGTATAAATTTTTTGTCTAAGTCCTACATCTTTTATTTCTCCTTATTCTCTATATTTTTGTATACCACAACTTACTCTTACATGACAAGGTAATATGTGCCTCTCTTCCATGCCTTTCTTTTGAGCTTCTCTCTTTTGTGTCATTAATTTCCATGCCAAGGTCCTCCGTGTTATTCTCATGTCCTTGTTATTCTATGTTATGGCTCTAAAAACCTTAAAATATATAAATACAATATTTGGGGTCCAACAACATATTTTATAGTGTTCCATGTTTATGATAGTTAGGACATATTATAGAAGAGTTAAATTAATGTCCATTATTGCTAAAATCTATTAGATACATTATATTACCAATCACATGTGGACCACAAGTCATCCCTACAATCATATGGGTATTAGATTAGGAGCCACATTTAACATTCCATTTTGGGTAACATTGGTTGATTGATATTAATGTAATAAAGGATATTAAACAAATGTTCATAACCTTTCATTTTTAAAGGATAAGGAGGTTCATATCCAATATGATGTATATGGTGATAAACTAATACCAATGGCTTCCATTAGCTAATTACAAGAAAATATTGAAGAAACATTAATTATTCACTATAAACAATGGTGGTAAAAAAAGAAGGTGATAAGGCCCCTAGGTAGTCCTATACCTTCTGATTGTGGTGACTAATTAGATTAGATCTTTCTTTAAAATATTCAAAAAAATCAAAAAAATAAAAAAATAAGAAAATACAAAAACATTCAAATAAAGCAAAAATACATTTTTTTTAGCATTTGACATCTTTACTATTTTTTTCATATGTTTTTTAATTTATGTTAATAAATATCATATCATGTATATGCACACATATGTTTCATAAGTACTTTAGTGTGATACATGTGTACACTAGATCCATGATACATGCACATGTTATTGTTAGACCTTTCCTCTTACCATGTAACACATTACATTGGGGGCATCTTGATTATATTGATCATGATTGATACATATTCTATTTTTATGATCATTTTATATTATCATGTTGATTTTATATACTAACACTTACACATTACCATACTCATGTTTCTATCTAACATAACATACTTGATATGTTACTCTATAAGACATGTTACTAACACATGTATGTAAAAAGTAGTATGGCATACTTATGATAGTTTCATATATTTCATCTTATCACATGGCTTACTTGATCATATTCCTTGTTTTCTTTCTTGTGTCAATTATAGAACATGTTCCTTGTTTTTTGTCCCTAATGCCCCGAGTGTTGATTGTTCTTTTTGTGTATGGACATTTGAACATGTCCTCCCCTTGAGTGTGAAACATTAAAACATGCCCCTTGTTTGTGGTCTCCTTAAACCCTATTTTTCATGGCATTGAGTTTTTTATGTGTTTGCTTTATTTTTTATTGAGCTAGTTACTTTTATACATTACCATGATCCATATCATGCATCTTAGGGATTTTTTTGAGTTGATACCACGAGCTTCATTAATACATCTAATTATACATGATACTAATATATATTTCTTTATTACATGATTGGTGTAGATATAACATGGTTATATTACAATTTTGAGATAAGAAAACTATCACTTTTCTTTCCCCTCACTTAAAAAGGTGGGGCATGTAAAAGAGACATGAGTCCAAAAGTTGACAGAATGGGTAGAATTTGATATAGTTTACATGATTCAAACATACACTTGTGACATAATTTTATATATTTGTCATAGATTTGGTACAAAGTTTTTCATATTTGTGACACATATTATACATACTTTATAGATAAGAGGTTATATTATTATAGATACTTTAGATTGAGACATATTTGAGGTGCATATTCCATGAAAATCCACCAAATTACAGATAGATTATTCAAAACATACCAATATTCATGAATCAACCTTACCAAGAAGAATCAATTAATATCTTAAATACTATAGTAATTGGCTCCCTTGAGTAATGTAATTGAGATTTTTCACCCTTGATAGACTTGGCACTACTTCTATTTTTTAGGTTGATATGATTATACCATTTGACTCGTGTGAGTTTAGTTATATTATGTTTACATGTGGGTTATATAGCTCATCCTTGTATCATATTAGGGGTGTTATCACCCTCAAATTCCCCTCTTCACATATCCAAGGTTAAATTGTGAACATCTCTCCAATGATTCAACTAAGAAGCATCATTATTAAAACAAGCTACTAAGGGGCAACATGATTTCAATGACACACATGTGTATTCCTTCCTTGATCTCTTTTATTTAAAGAAATTTAAATTATTCATTTATAGATTATATGCACTAATTCACTTGTAACATGATTTTGGTTTTAGGTCATACACATACAAGAAATTCAAACTAGGCTCAATTCAAAGCAAGGTGTGTTACACACACCAAAATACACATTTGTTTCATTTAAACTAGTAATTTTATCCTTATGCATTACTAGATTAAGGGGGGGAATGTAAATACTCAAATATGGATTTTACATGATAAAATAGTCTTTCACACTTAAAAAATATCACTCTAAGATCTACCCTTTAGTTCTTAACTTTCTTGGTGTTACAAGGCTCACATTCACCATATCACTATGCCTACATATTTATGTTATGGTCCAAACCTAATATTCTAATTACCTAGATCACTTGTATCCCATAGTATGCTTAAAATCTGATATATATATATATATATATATATATATATATATATATATATATATATATATATATATATATATATATATATATATATATATATATATATATATATATATATATATCCCTCACTATCAGTTATAGAGATTCAAAAATTCTCTATTCTTTGAGGCACTAACATTCAAATTTAGCCACTAATGTTGATGCTAGTGTCCCAGTTCCATCGCTAATGTTTGTACCTTACAAACACTCAAATTTTTAAATATTTTGATATATATGGGTCAGTCTATTTGCCTTAATTATCTCTCTATGAGATTATTTTTAAAAGGTGATATATAAATATAATTCAAATACCATTCATTATCATCAAGTACTATTCAAACACACATATAACACTTACCAAGAAAAAACACCTCTCAAGTATTCAAAACGACCATTTTCTTCCCTATTTTAATATCAATCATTAAATAAGTATTATTATAAGTTTCAAGCATTCAAATAATATCCCATGAGTGTTATTTATTAAGTTATAAGAAATATCACCACATGCATTTGCATATAGCATATTGAACCACTGTTCACACACAAACCCACACATAGGGGAAAACTACATATGTTTGAGGGCCTCTTTAAAGTATTGGATATGTAAGTAGTGTTCATTAACAAATGGGTCATTGAGGTCAAATTGACTTCAATTGATCTTAATAACCCCTTTTTTTCAAGGTTGTATGCCCTAATTAGAGGATTTAGGGTTTTGGGAAAAATACTAATAGTGAGAACCTATGCATGTGATCCAAATATAAAATACAAAAGGTGATAGTGAACCCTAACTATCTTAGGTGGAATTTTCAAAAAAGAAACAATATTTTGTACAAGACATTAGTGGCATAATTAGGGCACTAGAGTTGACACTAGTGACAATAGGGTGACACGAGTATCCAAATTGGAAAAAAAGAAATAATTAGAATCTGATGACTAGAAACAAATATTTAGATAGTCCATTTCTACACTTGTACAAATCAAACCTACCTACACATTAGTGTATAAGCTAAGTATAATTTCTCCTTCATGTTGATATTATCAAAACAATGAATGTTGTAATCTCTATATTTAACATATTCTTAGATTTATTATGTCTTTTCAAAATATCACTAGAATCAAAATTTATTTAATTAGATATTTTTTAGAGTAGCTTACTCCTTTCTTGATTAGGCTACTCTTTCTTTTAATCATTATTTATGAAAAAGGGTTAAATATATACAATAGATTATGTTTAGATTTAGCTCTCTAAAGGTTGTTCTAAAAGATTATCCCCATTCTAATATAATTTCTCATGCTAAGAATGTTATGTGCGAAACATTATAATCAAACATGTTAGAACATCAACTTTTTAGGGCACGCCCGATGGGACTAGATTTAAATCTTCTTATAAATCCCCCTAATTTAAATACTATATATAATTTTGATGAGTCTCTTAACTATATCAATTTTTTAAAGTAGAATACTATCACACATTGACTCTGCAATGAAATTCATCAATATAATATCAAAATATTAGTTTCCTAGCCTATGAGAATAAATTGAAATAATAGATTCATTTACATAAAAGAGTATTATTGAATTATTAAAATTATATTCAAGGAAAAAAAGAGGTAGATCTGCTAAAAAATCCATTTATTCCACTTTTAAAACCCAATCCACTCCACACAATAGGTTATTTACTATTTTAAACTTAAATATTCACCTCATAAGCTTCATGGCTAAACAAAGAAATAAACATTTTGTCTCATTCACTGAGGGAAACATTTTTAACCTTGAAGCACCCAATCCTATTCCCATTTAAACTCTAAAAGCTTTGCCTTACTTTAGTAGGGGGATTACATTTACTCCTATTGAACATATCAAAATTATTTCTAGCCCTTATGGATTCCACCATATAATAAAAGATGATATAATAGTTATACTTATATCCTCTTATTTTATAGGAAATATGTTATACTAATATAGGATATTGTCTATAAATAATATGATAAATTGAGATAAGTTGGGGATTAAGATGCGTAACTAGTTTAAAGAAAGAGGTTGACATCCTTCCCCTTCTAGAGAAATTAAATCATATCAAAAGAGCTCCTACAAAAAATATATTTGAATTAAATCATAGATTTATGAAATTTAGGATAGGATTTCAGATAAATTTCACCCCTCTAATGACATGACCTTTTTATATTATCATAGAGCCTTATACTCTAATATATTTGTGATGATATGATCCATGGGAGGAAGCACCTTACCAGATGATTTTAAAATTATTGTAAGGGTAAATAATAATATAATATAAGTTAGGACATTAGCCCCAATTCCACCTATTATTTTATTTATATAATTAAAAAACTTATATAAGTCTTTACTACCTTGCAAAACCTATGATAAAGCCAACATTTGCAGAAGTCTTAAGTACTTCTAAAATTTATAAGAAGATATATGAACTTAACAATATGCTAATAAATGTTTATAATGATTTGATATCCAAACTCAAAATGATCCAAGGCCTTTTTGTTTATATAATCTTTATTTTAATGAGAATGAGCCTCAACCTAGTGGGCAAATAGTTCATGTTCTAGCTAGACCTCTAAAACAATATCTAACTGTCATTAATCCTAATAGAGATAAATCCCCAGTGAAAAATAATATGTTTTATGAGGTAAGGTTATGGTGTTTTTAATTTAATTTGACACATGATTCAAATAGTTATGCATATGAAACTCAAGGACAAGATCTAAATGTGTAAAATGCTTTGAAGCAAACTCAAGAATTAGAACAATTTTAGCAACCAAAAGCTCCAAAACATAGCATGGTCAACTATTTTATTAATGAATTTGATAATTTGAGCACTAATGTAGAAGCTCTAGTGAATGCTCAAGTGTAGTCAAAATTACATAACTAGATTAAGTAAAATATATATTGAAGAACCAGCTACTAAAAATATTCTAATTGTGGCTAAAATTATCTCTCCAAAGGTATTGTCCTTATCTAAAATAACAAAGGTTATAGTTCTTAAATATATGCCAATGCCAAGCAAGATACCCATAGTTTAATTTGAAAGGGTTGATCAAATAACTTGGAAACCAAAGGGGACCTACTCTATGATAGATAATATAGGAAAAGAATGGACAACATATGTTCCACAAAATATGTAACCCTCTAATCTACTAAATGATGTAAATAAAAAGAATAAAACTAATGCAAACATTACTATGTGAGAAGCTTTATTCATATAATTAAAAATGTGTTGTGATTATATGCTTAATATAGACTATAAGGGTTAGATAGACAACCATGAAATCCTAAACACAACTCTCTCCCTACAAAACTAAATAACCTTAGATTGGATAAAAAGAGGAAGATAATTAAAACAAACTAAATGAAATATAAATAATAATCATTATACCTCAAATGTACATGTAATTGAATGCCTCTTGATGATTGTAGATGTATCTAAGTATTTGCTTAAATTGTTATATTTATTGAAATGTTGGATTTCTCTTTAAATGTTGAAGACTTTTTAGCAATGGAGTTGAAAGATTTAAAGGATTCAAAAGATTCAAAAGATATAATTTGTATGGGGGTGTAGTTGATTAAATAATGGTTGATGGAGGAAATGAATGGTTAAGTTTCATCAATTGAGGATGAAGATATAGGGTGGAGGATTTTTATAGGAATTAAAAATCCTCTGTAATTCTAGAAGAAACCTGGTGAGGGGATATAGGAAGCTTAGAACTTTATAGAACCCATTAGAGTTAATAAATTATGTTAGAGTGTGATTAAGAGGAGTATTTTTAGGAGATATAATGGAGGTAGGTAGAGGTAGTTGGGAATGAAATTTTAAAATCTTAAAATAATATGTAATAAGATATTAAGGATGAATGAAGTGTTAAAAAGAAAATTAATTGGGAGAGATGGTGTTATAAGTTTAGTGTGTCATGTAGGAAATGCAGAATGGAGTATTATAATACTATATTATAGATAGTGATATAAAAGTGATTAATAAGATAAATAAATATGGAACAAGGATGGAATTAATAATGAGTGATGGAATGATGAATTTTAGATGTATACATTTTTTCCATCTTTGAAAGGTCATTAAAATTAGAATAAGTAATGGCATTTCAAATAAGAAAATTATCCAAATTATTAAGTTATCACAATTAATTCCCCCTCAAGGGGTCATATGAGGAGGAACAAGATATATGGCCACTCAAAAGAAAAATTAAGGGTGGGATGTAAAAATAAGTAGAAAGAGGCTTAGTTTTTAAAAATAGGTGATGGATATGAAAGGTGATGACAAAGAATAGTATTGACATAATAAATGAAACACAAGCTTAATAATGCCCTTGGCAAAGACATATGTGAGGGAGTGAAAAGGATTATGTTATGGCCTTATATGTGCCCTATTTTGGAGAAAAATCCATAAAAAGAGGATAATAAAGGAGGCCAAAAGTGTTGGATGTATCATAGGCAAAGAATCATGCCAAGTAAATCTTTAGGATTGGATTGAATGATTGATTGATCAATGTTGTGATATTCGGACATATCTGAGGTAAGGATGAATGCCATAGAGACTTATCATCTTTAATTATATGGATATATGGATATCATGAGATTTGGATGTATCTTAGGCAAGGAGGAATGCTAGGGAGAGTTTAGAGCTTAGATTGGATGGATAGACTAATGTTATGAGCTTTAGATGTATCCCAAATGAGGATCTATATTAGGGAGAGTTGTGACCTTGGATGAATGGATGGATGTCATGAGATTTTGATGTATCCTAAGAAAATATCCATGATAGGGAGATATATGAGATTTGATTGGATGGATGGAGTGATTTTGAGAGCTTTGAATGTATCATAGGTAAGGACTCATGCTATGGAAAGACATGAGATTGGATTGGATAATATATCAATTGATTGATTCACTGATTTCTAGATGGGTTGTAGCTCAAAGATTATATGAGTGGAAATAATTATGGGAGTAGGATAGATAAGGGATAAGGGAGGAAATGATATGAAAATGAGTGGACATTGGACTAAGGATGAGAAAATGATGGCTGACGTGACCTCAGGCACTCCATATGACAAAGTTTTTTCTAGATAGTCTGTACGAACCTCAAGCCAATGTAGTTCTACCTTGGAGGGAGTTAGTGATGATAGATGATAGGAAAAATTAGATGATGATGATGCTTAAAATTTTCCCATAGGATATTGATTAGAAGTGATAAAAATTGTTGAAGATGATGAGTATTAGTTATGTTAGATGTTGGATAGATGATTGGATATATAATTTTTAGATATGATTAGAGGAAGGATAGATGATTGGATTGAAAAATGAGTCAATTGATTTGATTAGATTAGCTGATTAGATAGATAAATAGTTTGATTTGGTTGTTTATGTGATCAAATGGATGATTGGATTTGGATGTAATTGATGATTTGTGTTACCAGGGTATTTATCCATATGCATAATCAATTTTATTTAATTATCACTAGGTAGAATGTACCATGATATGTGTAACCATGATGGAATTTATCCATAATACAAAGATAAAAATATATAAAGACATGAAATTAATATTGAGTGTGGTGCACCATTTGTATTTGATGGACCGATATGACATCCCTGCTTCATGCTAGTGTGAAAAACATAAGATAATATGGAAAATGATAAAACAAAAGGATAAATGAAAAACATTATGACTATAACTACTTACAAAGAAAGATGATAACATGTAATTAAAAACACATAATGAATATAAATAATACACAAATATGTACAGTGATGATGGTTGCTATGATTTAGCCTTTGTTACATCAATAATTCCAAGATGGGAAAAGAGTAAATTTGATTGAACTTAATGATATTGAATCCTTGCCCATAGGTCATGATAAAATATGTAGGGTGAATTGTGTTATATAGATGCAATGAATTTTTGAATAGTGATAAGGTATGGTAAGGCTAAGGGATGTAGGTTTAAATGATATAAGACTTAGATTGTGAGGATGGGTGATTGTACCAAAAAACTTTGGCAAAAGGGAATCTAAAATTAATAACCAAAAGGATATTAATAATGGGATATCAAGGGATATAGTAAGGAAGGATTATGGATTAATAAAGGATGAAAATGAAGCTCTAGATAGATATCCAAGAAATTTATATTCATGTTCCTATATTCCATTGAATTTTCCCAAGTCAAAGAGTCACTATCATGCTATATATTTCCTTGAAAGCACCATTACACACATAATCTGGGACCAAGATCAAATGAGGTGAATGAGATGATGGATACAATAGGACAAGTGAAGTGGGATGGAAAGAGAAGATGATGGGATGAGAGATGATAATATGGATGGACTTCCAATGAGTATACGAGGTCTAGATATGAGATGATTATAGACAAGGGCATACCACAAGTGACATTGGAGATCGGTTTTCATCACCGTGTTTATACAAGGAACTAGAGAACTAGTTTTCACCACTGGATGAAAGTTGTTTTTTAATAAGACTATGTAAAATGAGGTGAGATAGGGAATTTATTAGGTATAGAACCAATTTAGATGCATGATGTTCATTGACTCATCTAATTCATGACTATATCGAGTAGCTAGATTATACGTTATTGAAAAAAAATTGGAGAAAATGACATAGGGTACAATCTAATTAGGCTTGAACTTGTCATTATTTTCAAAATAAACATTTATATTTATTTTATTATCTTTTAGGATTAAATCACCAATTTCAAACACTCTTGGCTAGAATTTGTTATTGTACTACTTACACAATCAATTTTGATATGAATTTAAATGATTAAAGGAATGAATATGATTTTAATCTAAGAGTTTGAGCTCTTAAATTTGGGAAACCCCATATTCTTCTTCATTTGTGAGGCCTTGGAATGATATACACAAAGGGGGTAGTTTGACCTTGATTAGCAAGACAACCTCAGTACCAAAAACTAATGGATAGGGAGTATCAATAGTTAGATTACAAATGCTTAACTATAAATCCCATAAAGTGGGATATATTTGATGATGTCAACCTTTTCCAACACCATTTATTATTTTCTTGATGATTTTAATAATGGTTTTGTTGGTCACCTCTTCTTGGACATTACCATGGGGGTAATATAGTGTGGAAAACTTATGTTGGATGTGGAATTTTTTTCTTATGGCCTTGACATATTTATTTTTGAATGATTTTACATTATTATAAATAAATACAAATATTATACTATAATAGAAAATGGTATGATTAAGGATTAATTTATAAATCTACTCAATGGTGACATAAGTGAGGAGCATAACTTTCACCCAATTAGTAAAATAATTAGTGGTTGTGATAATGTGATTATGTCCATTCGATGAGGAGGGATTAATATTTCTAATGAGATCAAATCCTCAAATGTAAAAATGCCACAAAGTGGTTATGAGTTGTAGTTACTATGATGGAGCATGAATTAGCTCTCCATAATTTTGACATGCCGTACACTTTTTGTTGTATTGACAGGCATCATGATCCATGGTTGGCCAATAATAACCAATTCAGAAGTTCTCGGATAATACCATCCCAATGGTATGTTACCATTAAAATTATTAGTGTAGTGATTTTTCCCACTGGGTTTTACATACAAGGTTGTATGGCCTTTCTATGTATTTAAGCTTCCTTTAGTTAGCTATAAAGGGTCCATAGGCTAATTTTATTTAATTTTAATTAGTTAATTAAGAAAATTAGAGGCTTCCTCATGTTGCCCTAATTTTCTCTATATGTACCCCACTTTTCATTTTTAGAAGGTTAATCGACTCATTCATAATTTGCAATAGATAGGTTAATACATATTTTTCCTCTCTTGGAATTTTGGAGCTCTCTCTAAAAGAATTGACATTAATTGATTGAATGCTATTTAGATATCTTGGCACATTATTTCATGGTACTAGAGCTATCCTCATAGTCTCATGCATCAAACTCCCTGGTAAGATCCTCCATGCATTCACCTTGCTTGTTTTTATTTTGTCTTGGCTACCATTTTTTACCTTAGAGGTGTTTTCTTAATCTACCTCAAAACTCATGTCAAAAGGCCTTTGCTGAAAAATCCATTTGTATATATTTTTTGGGTTTTTTGAGATTTAAAATGGGTTATTCTTAGTTTTTTGAGAAACTTCATATTTTTTCTTAAAAATCAATGTACTTTAACTAGTACAGTGCCTATACAGACCAAGTAATCACCCCTACAAACCTTGATCTACACTTCATAGGCCAAATCAAGTTATTTGGGATTAATTAATTAAGCCCATAGATCATTTTGGGTTTCTTCCAAGTGATTACTTGAAGTAATCAGGTTTCTCCAGTGTGATTACTTGACCGTAGACCATTTTAGGTTTCTTTAGGCCAACAACTTGAAGTAATCAGGTTTCTCTGGCATGAAAACTTGCTACTAGACTAATTCAAGCTTTTAGGGTAGTCTTACTTCTCCAAGAACTTGATTTTCACTAAGGAAAACCAATACAGGTTTTCCAAGGTCAATTACTTATTACAAATGTAATTTATAAGTAAATCAGGTTGATGAACCTGATTTGTACTAAGAAGACCAATCTGGGTTTCCCAAGGTCAATTACTTATTACTTATTTACTTTATAAGTAAATCAAGTTGAAGAACCTGATTTGCACTGAGGATGACCAATCTAGGTTTGTGAAGGTCAATTATTTATTACTTATTTACTTTATAAGTAAAGCACGTTGAAAACTTAGTTTGCACTGAGGAAGACCAATTTGGGTTTTCCTAGAGTGATTACTTATTACTCATTACTTTCTTTATAATTAATAATCAATTTAAGTTTAAGAACTCGATTTGCATTGGCTAGACCAATCCAAGTTTTTGAGGTAGTCTTACTTGTTAGAGAGTTTGAAGTAATGCAATTGCATGAACCTAAAGTAAAGATGAAACTTTACCATTTTTGGAAAGGGTCCATGAATATGTGAGAGTAAGAACCAGTAAGTGTTGTAACTTTCAATCTATAACTCCTTTTTGGGTGCCAATTTTTTTAAAGTGCATATTTTCTTGATCTCTATGCATTAGTGACATTGTTTTAGGACTTTTGTAACATCTATTTTTTATTGGTATAATATCTTAAAAAAATTTCAAACCTTTGTACCTTTCCTCTTGGATGCATTCTCGATAGTGCCCAATGTCCCTCTCATACTTTCTCACATCGATTGCTCATATATGCATTCTCGATTGTGCCCAACATCCAAGACTGAGTGTGTGTGCATTGTAACTTTAGGAGGGGTATTCTTGATAGTTCAAGGGGTACTTGTACTATGTGCTTTCTATTTTTTGCTTTCATTTCAATTCTATAATTTATCTCATTCTAATATGTACTAATAGATCTAAACATTAAACCACTCACACTGTTTAACTATCTAAAATGGAAGTCTAAAATACAACTCACTTTGAGAGGTAAAGGACTCTATCAGATTACTATGGGTGAAGAAACTAAGCTATCTAAAGATATAGAAAAGGTTAAGTGGTATAATACATGTGATGATGCCTATGAATTATTATGCCCATCAATGTCTCCTAACCTCCTGTTTCATGTTAAATCTACAAAAACTTTGAATGAAGTTTGGACAATCCTAGATAAGATTTTTGGAGTATAAGACATCATGAGGGGTTATGAGCTCATCACATTGAGCCCAAGTGACTATGACACCATACAAGACTTATTTACAAATTATAAATCACTGAGATTATAATTGAAACAATGTGGCATTAAGAAAATAGATGACCAATTGATTCATCCGTGCTTACAAAATTAGTTCATGACTATTCAATTTTTGTCTCTATATTTTATGCTACCAAATGTGCTCTTGGATCAACTTAGAAAATGACATCATTTGATGAGTTTGTTTCTGATCTAACTTAAGAGTAAGATAATTTGATTCAAATGGGTACACTAAAGTCTTTAAAATCACATGCATTGATTGTCAATCAGGACAAGAAGAAGCCTTCTAGCAGTGGTAAAAAGGAGAAGAAACAGTATAAAATTGATCATGAGCACCAAAATAATCATAAATTAGATACCAAGCCCAAGGCATCATCAAATGAGTCCTCCTTAAGCAAGAAACCTAAGAAGGAGAAACTCAAATGTAACTTTTGTAAGAAACTTGGGCATGATGAATCTCAATGCATGAAAAAGAAGATTGACACCTTGACTAAGATGCTTGAGAAGAACAACATCAATGTTCCTAAATCCTCATCTTAGAATACATCAACACAAGATTCTACAAAAGGTAAAGATAAAAAAATAGGGTAAAAATAAGGGCAAGGCACTTGTTGTAGTAGCTTCTTAGCCTTCAACTTAGGTTATTGACTTAGGTGCTTCCTATCACATGGCCTCCTTAGAGGATCTATTTTTAGAAATGGATCCATGTTTTATGCCTTCAATTCTCCTGGGTGATGACACTTTAGTAAAAGTCAGTGGTAAAGGATTGATAAAAGTAAGTGACAAAAATTTCAATGATGTTCAATGTGTTTCTTCACTATCCACCAATCTTCTATCAATAAATCAAATCACTCACATAGGTGCATAGAAGTGAGTTGAGTTCACACCTGATTCAATGGTCATCAAGGAGCTACATAGTGCACCATAGTGGCTTATGGGAGGACAATCAATAGTCTAGGCTATATACCTTCTCATAATTTTCCTTGGATCAACCCTCAATGGCACTACTTACTCATATAGATGGAGTGAACAAACAATGGCATGAACAGTTTGGCCATTTAAACTACCATAACCTAGAGAAACTCAATCATCAAGACATGGTTTTAGGATTTCCTAAAGTCAAATTCTCAAATGGCCTATGTAATGGATACATTCTTGGTAAGCATCTAGAAGATAAATATGACAAGGTTAAAGTAAAGAGAGCTGAACAAAAGCTAGAGATAGTCCATAGTGACTTAGCAGGACCATTTCCAAAACCTTCATTCAATAAGACAAGATATATGCTCACATTCATCAATGAATTTTTGAGGTGCACCTAGGTGTTTTTTTCTCAAAAAGAAGTCTGATGTCTTTGATCACTTTAAGGAATTCAAAGTACTTATGGAGAAGTAATCATAATGTACCATCAAAATCTTAAGGACTAACAATGGAAAAGAGTATGCCAACAAGTTTGAATAATTTTTCACATCAAAGGGGATTCAGATGAAACACATAGTTCTATATAGTCCTCATTATAATGGTGTGGCTGAACACAAGAATGATACCTTGAAGGAAATGGTAAAATGCATGCTTCTATCAAAGTCTCTTGTTCCTTAGTATTGGATCAAATTAATCAACTATGCATGCTACATTCAAATCAATTTCCATACAAAGACTTGAAAGGAATCACTCCTTTTGAAGCTTAGGATGGTCACAAGCCTATAGTAGATCACTCTTGAGTGTTTAGATCACTAGCAATGGCTTATGTTCCTAAGAAGACATGTAAGGCAATGGACCCTTAGAGTTAGTCTCACATCTTTATGGGGTATGCAAAGGGTGTTAAGGGATATAGTCTTCTCCATTTTAAAACTCATATGTTGTTCATTGAAAAGAGTGTCAAGTTTTGTATGGGCCCACTTGAACATAATCTTGGCACTCTAGACTCTTTAAAAGTCCCACTGGACATTGATTCCACTTCAATCAGTGACATAGATCCACCTCTAGATCCTCCTGATGATGAGGATGACTCTTCTTATTCTTCAAGTTCAAGTGATGAGAGTAGTGATGAGGATTCTCCTACTCTATCTCACACTCACACTACATATGATGAGGACTCACCTCCTGATTCTCTAATCTCATACAATTTTGGTTTAATTTGGGTTAGAAAGACACTTTAAAGTGCTAGAATATGGGTTGGAAATCCATCAAATACAAGGTATACATGATCATAGTTTTAGGGGACATCACATGCCTACTTGGACATTGTCTCATATCTATAAAGATTTCATGAGGCATCTGGCATTTCAGAATGGGATTCTACTATGCAAGAAGAGTACAGTTTTCCAATTAGGAATAAATCATGCGACTTGGTCCCTCTTCCTAAAGGAAGAAAATTGGTCTAGTGTAAATGGGTTTATCAGACCAAGTATGCTATAGATGGGTCAGCCGATAAGTACAAATATTATCTAGTTATAAAGGGGTTTTCTCAAGTGCTTGGCATATATTACACTGAGACATTTTCTCTTATAGCCAAGATGATGTCTATAAGACTCACTCTAGACATCGTAGCCATACATTGGTGGGATGTTCACCAAATGGATGTAAAGAATGCTTTTTTACATGGTGACCTCAAGGAAGAGATATTTATGGAGCAACCACAAGACTTTGTGGAAGATACCTCCTTGGTTTGAATACTCATTAAATATATCTATGGACTCAAATAGGCCCCTCAGGCATGGTATGCTAAGATGGACTCCTTTCTCCTTACAATTAGGTTCACCAAATGCCATTCAAATCTGAATGTCTACATTTTGGGGCATGATGATTATCCATTGATCCTATTTCTCTATGTGGATGACTTACTAATTATAGGGAGCTCAAAATCATCCATCTCAAAAGTGAAAACTACACCATCGAATAGATTTTCAATGATAGACATGGGATTGCTATACTACTTTATTGAGATTAAAATCATTCAGTAAAATTTTGGGATAAATTTATCACAATCCAAGTATTCTCTTGATTTGCTTATGAGGTTTAACATGGCTGATTGTAATCTAACTCCTACTCCCTTCTTGTCTAGTGTGAAGCTTGAGGTTGATTATCCTACACCACTTATTGATGCAACTCCATATCAACAACTCATGGGCAGTCTTATCTATCTCACACACACTAAACCTGACATATCCTATGCAGTTGGTTTGGTCTCCTAGTTTATGCAGGAGCCACATGAGTTGCACTAAAAAGAAACAAAGTAGATTCTTCACTACATTCAAGGTTTGTTTAGCTATGGGATACACTATAGATCAGGAATAGAGGTTGATTTGATTGGATACATTGATTTAGATTTTGCTAGAGATATTCAAAGTCAAAATTCCCATTTAAGCTATAGTTTCTCACTTGGTTCAGGTCTAATAAGTTGGTCATGTAAGAAGTAGCATGTAATTGCTTTATCATCCATAGAGGTAGAATACAGAGGGGCTATCAATGCCACCACTGAAGTAATCTAGCTTTAAGGGAATCTCATTGAGTTTGGTGTCTAGTTTCATAATCCAGTAATCATCTATTGTGACAACCAAATAACTATCCAAATTTGTAGGAATCTAGTTCTCCATCAAAGGACCAAGCACATAGAGATTCACACGTATTTCATCAGGGAGCTTAATAATGAGTAAGTCATTGATCTTTGATACTATCCAACATTAAATCATATTGCATATATTCTAACCAACCCTTTCATATAGAGTAAATTTGTTCATCTGTGAGCTCTCATTGGGGTTAGGGCTGCTCCACCTTCTTCTTCCTCCTATGGAGGTTCATCACTATGTACTTGGGTACCTCATCAGGCTTTCAATGCTGGGACCCAATTCTCATCTCACCTAAGCTACAATTAAAGGGGGTGTTAGTGTAGTGATTTTTCCATTTGGGTTTTTCCTACATAGTCGTATGGCCTTTCTATGTATTTAAGCTTCCTTAAGTTTTTATAAAGGGTCCATAGGCTAATTTTATTTAAATTTAATTAGATAATTAAGAAAATTAGAGGCTTCCTCATGTTTCCCTAATTTTATCTATATGTACCCACTTTTCCTTTTTGGAAGGTTAATTAACTCATTCACAATTTACAATAGATAGGTTAATGCATATTTTTCCTCTCTTAGAATTTTGAAGCTCTCTCTATAGGAATCAACATTGATTGCTTGAATGTTATTTAGAGATCTTGGCACACTCTTTCAAAAATCCATCATGTACCTCCTTGAATACTAAGTGGGCCTCATCCAAGTTTAGATGTCTCAATAGGGTTATGTTATACCCTTACCAATAGATCATGCTACCAAGGATGGTGAAATGAGAGGATTTTTGAATAAGGATTTATGATGGTGTCAGTTAAGGTTGGGGGTAAGGATATTATCATGAAGTTAATTATAGATAAATTGATACCATGGGGGACTAGGACCAAAATTTTCACAAACATTTTTTGATGCATGAGTTTTATGGGCCAAGATTAATAATTGTTAAACTAAGAACTAATGTTGATGTGTGTCCAAAAACATCTAAAGTGAAGAACCAATGGTATCCATTGCATCTATGGAATTTTTGCTAACTCATGGAACCTACTCAAATGTGATATGCTAAAATAATTCTTTTAAGGGATAGGATTATCATCCTTAGTTTTTAAGTCATTATGACCTATTTTATTATTAATTATGAGTCACCATATATTGGAGATGTTGAATATTCCATTGATGAGCAATTTTAAACTTTAAAATAATCACCTCATACTATATGATGTTTTTGGTAGAAGGGAAATAAATTCTAAAGGCCTTTGGAATGAGATCACCTTAAGACAAGAAGTATGAAATCTCTTAAGCCATGAGTAGTGAAGGAGCCTTCAAAATAGAGATTCCAAATGTGTGGCTCGTCATTTGTTAGGATGTATTCATTAATAAATATTGTATCGAATGGTTTTGTATCAGAAAAAGGGTCTTCCACCAACTAATCTACCAAAACATGTCCTTTAATTATTTTACAATTAACATATTCAATGTAAAACTCAATGATAAGCATGATCCACTTGTCCATTCATCTGGTAAGGGATGAGATTGATAATAGATACTTTAGAGGATCAATTTTGGTAATGAGCTTGGTTTGGTTGTTTAACATGTAATGGCAGAGTTTTTGGGATGTGAAGACAACTAATAAACATGCCTTTTTAATTGGAGAGTAATTAAGATCATATGATACTAATGTTGTATTGATATAGTAGATGACCCATTATTTTTCATGCTCATTATGTTGAGATAAGAGAGATCATAAGACATAGTGAGTTGATGATATGTAAATAAATAATGGTTTTCCTAGTGTTTGTAGTGATAATAATTAAGGATTTAAGAGATAATGATTAATATATTTGGATTCTTTATAACATTAATAATTCTAATGATACTCCATCCCATTTTTCAATAGATGTGTAAATGGTTAACATTTGTTGGCCAGCTATTATATGAAGTGATAGATGGCCTAAAAATTTCCTTTAAGACTTATAATATGCTTGAGATTTTTTGGTGGATGCATATCAGTAATGGATTTGAATTTGGATAGATAGACTTCAATGCCTCATTGAGAAACAACTAATCCCAAAATTTTATTAGATGTGACACCAAAGACACACTTCTTGGGATTTAATTAAAATTTGTATTCTCTTAGTCTCTCAAAAATCCTCTTGAGAACTTCATGATGCTCATTTAGGGTTCTTAACTTCCCCAAAATTTTATCGACTTAATATTTAATGATGTCACACATCATGTCATAGAAGATTATTGTCATTGATCATTGATATGTTACACTATCATTATTTAGTCTAAAGGGTATGAATTAGTAGCATAAATTTCCACAAAGTGTAGTAAAATATTTTTTATGTTGATCCTTTAGTGCGATATGAAATTGATCATAACATGAAAATCCATCCATGAGTGACAACATTGTATAGCCAGTTGTAGAATCAACAATCATATTGATGCTTGGTGGGGGAAATTCATATGTTAGATAGGATATATTGATGTCTAAAAAATTGATGTAGATGTAGATACTACTCTATGGTTTAATGATAATAACAATGTTTAAGATCCAATTAGAATAATCAATGGATCAAATAAATCCTACATCTAGGAAATTGTGTAACTTTTATTTGACTAGAAATGCCACCTTGGGGTAAAATTTTAGAAGTGTATGCTTAGTATGATTAACATTTGGATGGATGACTAGGTGATGTAAAACTAAATATGGATCTAGGTATGACATGTTAGCATAGGAAAAAACAAATATGTCGATTAATTATTTGAGAAGAGCAATCAGGGTCTCTCATTCTTCAAAAGTGAGGGTGGCCCCAAGATTGATCATCATGGGGTTATATTTTGTTCCAATGTTAACATCAATAATTTATTTTAATAACGATAGTGATTGATCTTACATATATTCTAGATGAGGAGGAATCTAACATTCTCCATGCATCTACATGACATCTATAAATTCTATGAATAGATCATCAAACACCTTATGTTCTTGTAGAATAAGAGAACATATTGATGGTATGATTGGTGGTTGGTCTAATGTTGCATTGGCATTCTTAGAGGACAAAAAAAAATTCCCTATTTATTGGTACCTCAAAGATGTTTTCACCAATAAATATGTTTATTTTTAGATTTTCATTTTTTGTCCATTATCACATCAAATAGGTTTTCATTAGGGAACTATTTTTTATTGTTTTGAATTTATTGATTGTCCTCTAATTTTTACAAATTTGTTTTGTCTAAGAAATTATCCATGTTCCCCCAAGTAGGAAAACACATCCAATTTGATTCCTAACCCCTTCTTTTGATCTCCTAATGGTAAATTTTTCTATATCTCTATGATGGATTCATCATTCTAAAAGATATCAAAAGATGATTCTTCCTATTGTTCCTAGTTAATTAGGTTGGGGTAGCAAAGGTCAAATTTAATGGTATAAATGGATGTGTTAGTGAAGAAGTTAATTGAAGTAATATCCTTGTAGATATTATGAACATGCCCTATTTCAACATCTTCATTATATAAAGATTCCTAAGAAAACATGGAGGTTTAAGATATGACAATGTAGGGATCACCACCAATGGTTTGTATCCTAGACCATGATGCATCTAATGATATTTAATATATATAGGTTCTAAAATTTCCTACTAATGGATTAAAAGTCACTTTACTTTATAATTAACAATATTGCACATTTTTTTATCCTTCAGATACTCTTTATGATTGAAACATGATGCAAGGCCTTATTCAGATAGCTAAGAGTCATTTAATCACTAAATCTATTATTTTGACACTAGGCCAAATTTATAAAATGTTATCTTATCAAACTAATGAGATGTCAACCTAACCTCCTTCATGGTGGGACACCCATAAATTTTTGGTGACATGGGGAGTTATCCAAAACTAAAGTTGTGGTATTCATATTTGTCACATCCTTTGCAGATGGTTTTGATGTGAGAAGATGTAGGAAAATTAGCATAAGTGGAAGGTAAATAATATTGATGGATGTAATAATTTAAATTATTATTGATATGAGGATCAATCTCACTACTAGGATAATAAATGGCATTTTGATATTGCCCCTTTAACACTTGAAAATATTGGAATGATTTTGGATGGCCAAAGATTGTGACTTTCATTCTAAAATGAGGAAATTTGAGACACTAATGAATGGATGATGGCACAACCTCCATTTCATTTATCTAAGGATGACCCAAAATGATATTTTAAGGTAATTTAAAGTCTAACACATGGATTAGGATTCAATACTTAATAGGTCATATTATTATAAGAAGGTAAATAATGCTAGCTGACTTCATTCATTATCATCATAAGCTTTAAACATGATGATCTATGGCCTAAGCATGAACTTTGAATATCCTATAATCTTGATCAGATTGATGTTCTAGAGGTTGAATCTATGTTGACCATTGACAAACACTCTCTTAATTTTGTGATTGGAAATAAATACCTCAATATAAATGGGGTTATTATGATTGGGACCAATATGAAACATTAATTATGGATCTACGGTAAGTTATTGGGTAGATGAGAGTTGACCCAAAATGGCTTAGAATTGATTGAGGCCAATATTAATTAGAACTCTTAACTCCTATAAAGGTTTGCTAAGAATTTCATGGTGAATAAATGATGATCTGAGAAGATCCATATTATACATATGTGGTAGGGTCTTCTTAAGATATTAGATGATGTCGTAGTCACATGTAGGAGTAGTTAGAGGATGTCATTAGGCATTGACCTTTAGGGGTTCCCTTTAAGGGGAAGCTTTAAGAGGTGCCTCTAATATAGTTATTTTACCATGATTTATGGTAGAATTAAAATTAGAGGATGGTCATTTTATCTTAACAACATTACAATTTTAGACATTAAGGTGTTCAAGAGACTTGGTCTTTATCTTGATGGTGGCACTATGTGCTTATATTGGTTGATGTGATTGAAAACCAAGTCATAATGGTGAGGATTCCTCTTGTAGTCCACATGTTGGAATAAGATGTTTGACCTTGGTCATGATGTGTATTTTTCTATCTTTTTCATTCTTGGCAAAAGGATCATATTATATTCCTTACTGTTGATTCTTGGAATAAGACACGTCTCCTTCAACTTCTATTTCTACATGGTTGATCAAGTCTTGGATATAATTTTTGAGTTTTGTGCACACTTAGGTGTCATGAACCTTGACTCAATTATATCCTTAGTATTCATTTTCCTTATAACATGATGGTTTTATTTGATGCTCGTCACTAATTTTTTTTTCAAAAATAATAATCATGTTAGTAACTATAAGTAAAATACTAGAGGAGTATGCAAAAGAGGATTAATATCTTAATAAAATGTTTTAGGATCTGATTGGATTGGTAATAAGTGGAAATAAAGGATAACAATCCTATGAAACACCAATAGTTTTCCCACCCCTTTCTTGGTGTTCCCTTTAAGGAATGCACTCAAAGAGATTAAGACTTGATGGGTTCATACAAGATAAAAAGTATAAGTATTTGATAAAAGTTAAAAATATTATGTGTATACATATGCCCCACTCGAAGCTCATCACATTTCATTCAGGTACAATAGGAGATGGTTCTTTGAGAAAGAGCATAGTAACACACAACATTGAGGTTAAAAAGAAGTTGTGGTATTTTAAAGAAAAAATAATTGAAAGTAAATGAATAAAATGGAAATAAATAAAAAAGTAAATGTAATGCATACCTCAACTTACCTTTATCACTAGATGGTTGTCTATTGTGTTTGTAGTTTTGATTATGGAGGGCATAAATACTACTTTTGATAAACCCAAGAATACAAAACTAAAGAGCAAAAGATAAACAAACGTAATAAATCCAAGATAACTGGTGCTATGTGGATGGGACATACATGGAAATTTGGCAAGCTTGGGTGACAAGTGCTATGTTAGACCAAATGACCAAGTCAAAATTTTAGAGTAAATCAGGTAACTAAAAATCCAAGGATACTAAAGACCAAAAAACTCAAACAAGTAAACATTAAGTAAGAAAGTCAAACTCACCAAATAAAACTATGGATACATGTCAAAAAATATGGTAATAAAAAATCAATGGAAAATTAGTAAAAATACTTACTTAAACAAAGATGGGCAAGAAAAATGGTAAAATAACATTGATGAGTGAATAGGAACAATCTTGACTTGATCATTAATGGAAAAAGGTGCTTAAAAGGGAAAAAAACATTAATGAGTGAGAAGTAATAGGCCAGCCTCACTCAACAAAGGAAAAATTACATGAAAGTAAAATGGACTCAGGTGTTCACAAAAAGGGGTATTACAACAATGACAAATGGTAAAAGGAAGCAAAACAAGTCTAGAAATGTAGAGCCATAGTGTAAAGAAGGTAATCCATAACTACTTGAGTATATTATTTTGTTTTAAGGAGAGATAAAATTGAAAAAAATTAGTGCTATCATGTTTTTAAGATGTGAATAAAAATAAGTATAGAAGATTAAAACCATATTGAGAATCACAATTTGTTTGTCAAGGGGGGAAATGAAATGGGAGGAGGAGAGAATGAAAGAAAAACCAAGGTATATGAACTCTTTATCAAAGTCAAGACAGTCAAATTAGGTTTGTCAAAACAAGATTACTTTCATTTTTTAAGGATTCTAAAGACTTTCTCTTATCCACACAAATCTTAGGTCAACAAATAAAGTATGTAGATCATCCCATGAAGGCTATATGCATGAAAAGTAAAATGGACCTACCTTCCCAAAATGTTTCCCCTATTCTTTAGGACCCCTTACAGAGATGTCAGTCTACTATGAAGATTGGGTACTTACATGATAAATTAGGTATGATATAGATGTTATTGAATTCTCCTATTCTAATCTACTGGCCTATCACACCCCAATAGACCTTGACCCTATTGTGAGGCCAACTGTGGAGTTTGAGCTTTGATTGAAGATAGGAGATGTGCTTGGAATCACAACTTTTGGTGTAATTTTAAATCTTGATATTTGTATGTTGCCTTTTGTATATCATTACCTTTTATTTCAAGTGATTTGGATTTTAACTTTCTTGATGTCTTTTTTTCTATTCCTCCTCCATATGGATTTGGAAAACCAAACATGGGTAGTAAAGATGACTTTCACTTGAATAATTGGGACTTGGTTGCTAAGAGAGAACTTAGAGAGTATGGTGTCTAAGTGTCTTATAAATTTAGGTTAAATCAAAGTGATATCTTGAATTTGACCTTTTTTATCTAATGTGGATTTAAAATAAAGGAAATAAAGGGGAATGAAACATGAAATAATTTGAATTACTTCAAATCACAAAAAATGTAAAAAAGGGTGGAAAAAGGGATACAATGATAGTAAAGTGTGATTCTTTATCATAATAATGAGGGAAGTGGATGAAAACATGCTAACATAGATTTTTTTTTCAAATTTTATCTATAAAAATAAGCTAAAGATAAAGCTAAGAACAACAATCAACACTTGTAATCATTACTAAACATGCACTAGAAAAAGTAAAGATAGGATGGTGATTTTATGAGGAAGGCCAGGTCCTATCCATGGTCTTACACTACAACTCATAAAATGGAAACCCATGAAGGTGCCAAAAAGTATTGAAAAATAAATGGGATTATAAAAATATGCCATTTGTAAGGAAGGCCAAGTTATATCCACGGTATTACACTATAACTCACAAAAGGAAAACCCAAGGGGTGTCAAAGAGTCTTTAAAAAGTATGAAAATAAAGTGACTATATTACATCATGAGGAAGATTGGGTCCTATCTGTGGTTTTATAATTTAACTCATGAGAAAAAGGAAAACCAAAAAAACAAAAGGAAGGACTAAGTTTTGTGAAAAGAGGGAACTATTGTAGAGGGTGAGACCCATGTAAGTATCCTAAAAATAGTGTTAGATAGATAACATATATAAAGCATGAAAAAGAAGGGAAGGATTTAAGAAAAATAATTCTTAAGTACTTGTGCATTGGTGGTCTCTTTGAAAACATGACCTTCATTAGTAGGCTCTTTGAAAACATGACCATTTTTGGGCATATTTACCTTCTTTATCATGAATGTAGTCTAATTTAAGGACAAGATCACTAACATTAAACATGTGTTAGAGGTACAATCATTGAGGGGGGTGAATCAGTGAGCCCAAATATTTCAATTACAATTGTATTCCTTTAAAAATATTAAACAATTAGCATATATCAACTTGATCAAGCAACATTAACAAGAGAACTCATTCATTCAATGCATACACAAGATAAAACACATCACGCAAAGTTCCTATGGGAAACCCTCATGGGGAATAAAACCCACTCTCAAGCCTACAACACATGGACTACTATCCTATAATAAATTACAAACAAGATACTGGTTAACTCTTTTAGACCAAAAAACCTTGATCAACTCCTCCTAACCAAAGGTCTTTAGTGAAACACCTATTTCACAAGGAACAACTACCCCTATGAAAGATCAACTCCTTTAGAACCTCCTTTGATGTGAACAAATCCACTTTAGAACTAATGTCTTCAACACCTGATGATGGATCTCTAATTATCTAACCCCTACATAAACTCTCTCTCTATCTCATATAGGCCTCTAACATAGTCATGTCACAAACTCTCTCCTTCTCCACTCAAACTATCCTCATATGCACACTCAGACCTCTTCACATATCCTCAAATTATAAGATCACTTTTCTAACATCATAAATATGAAATACAAGTCATACACATGGTCGTCAATCTAATCTAATCATTAAGTCATCAATATGCACACAATCTATCCTTTCTTCTTCACTTCAATGCATACTCTACACACAAGCCTTGTATAAGTCTCTCTCAAGATTCACACACTTCTCTTCCAAAAACCTAGAAACCAACACATTTGGTTTCACTATATATAGATCATTCATGAATGATCAATTACAAATTATTTCCTTATTTGATCCAAAACTCAGAAGTTTTGGTTGATAAATATTTCAATAGCATAGAAATAACATAGTAACAATGAATTCTCTGAGAAGAGATGTAGTATTACTCAAGATCACAATACAAATATATGCTTATATTTGGGAAGAGATGTCTATATTCACATTTTGGGTTACCTCTTCATTTATACACATTTTGAAATCATGGGGAGGATGTGGAAGGTCACCAATATCAAGGGAGATTAAGTGGTTCAACTTCAAAGATTTAAAACAATACAAAATTTGAGGAATTACTATTTTTAGAAACTTACTATTTTTAGATTGCACTACTAAAATTAAAATTTAGGGAACTTCCATTGGGTTTTTAGGGGTCAACCTTCATTGATCAGATCTCTATGCCATTCTCACAACATTATCCTCATTCTTAGATTTCCAATGGTTCAAATGGTGAGTCAATTGGAGCTATGGTGCAAAAGTTATGGCTCTCAAAAGTTTCATCATCAATTAGGGTGGAACTGTCACCCAAATTGTTGCCTAAATTTTTGCCCAGACCATTCCTCCCTCCTTGAAAATCAATGGTCCCCATTTCATCAATGTTCCCCATCAAGTGTGGTAGTTGTGTCTTTATTTGATTCTCTGTGAGCCACTCACCTTGGTGGCTAAGCTGGGCCCTTTTGACCACTCGATAAAGTAGAATAGAACATCCTCTTGTTGTCTTCATCTAGGTATCCACAATATGATCTTCTTCCACTAGAGAAAAACTCTATGGATCAAGCTCATCAATGTCTAGTTGTTCTAATACAATTGAAGTGTCTAATAGAGGTGGGTGATATGGTTTGAGGAGCTCCACATTAAATATTGGATGCAGACCAAGGTAGGCTGGTAGGTTTAACTCAAAAGAATTTTCTCCAACTCTTCTGGTGATGGTGTAGGGACCATATCATAAAGGTTGAATCTTTTTGTGTGGGCCTGCAAGTCATTCCTTCTAAAGCTACAACCAAACCTTGTCACCCAAAACAAAATGGTGTGTAATCCTATGTTTGTCATGGCATTGCTTATACTTCTGATTCATCTTCTCTAGGATGTCATGAACTTGTTGCTAGATGTGTTGCATTTTTTCAATAAACTTTGTTACTTTTGCTACCTTAGATCTTCCATGAGGTGTGTATTCCATGATGGAAAATGGAATAGCTACATTAATTGGTGCCATGGGTTGGAACCCAAAACATACATGGAATGGACTGTGCTTGGTCGATCTGTGTAACACCTGATTATATCCATGTTGTATGAAAATAAGTCCCTCATCCCATGTGTGTGGATGTTTGGAGTGATACATCCAAATCATGTGAACAATCAAGTGATTTACCACCTCTAGCTAACCATCAGTCTATGGATAGAAGGCTATGGACTTCATCAGCTTAGTATCCATCATATTCCATAGAGTGGACCAAAAGATGCTCAGGAACCTCCTATCTTGATCTGAGACAATGGAATTGGGGAGACCAAAATGGAGCCATACATGACTAAAATATAGTTGAGCAGTTTCCTCAGTAGATATATTTTTCTTACAAGCAATCATGATAGCCATTTTTAAAAAACAATCAACTACCACAAAAATACAGTCCTTACCATGTTTTGAAGTGGGAAAACCTGAGAGAAAATCCATTTTGATGGATTCCCAAGGCCTGGTTGGTTATAGAAATCATGTGTACAATCCTTAATTTTTTTTTATTGGCTTGTCTATCACACATGGGGTGCAAGATTTGAGATATATTTCCACATCCTTTCACATATGGGGCCAATAGAAGTGTTTTTGAAGAACTGCCAATGTCTTTTTGATACCAAAGTGTCTAATTGTCCTACTTAAGTGTGCTTCCCATATCATATTTTGTTGCTCTACAACTAGAACACATATGTGTCCCATATGACAGAGGACATTATCTTGCAAATATAAATTAGAAACATGTTTACCTTTTTGAAGTACTTGATATGTATTAGCAAAGGTAGGATCTTCTTCATACAGAGCACCCCAAGTGGCAGTCTCATGTCCGCACAGGTTAAGAACTATTGTCAGTGCAGTAATTGGTGGGTGGATTAGATAATATGTAGCTATATTTGAGCTCCCCTTTTTGTGTTTGATTATCAAGTGGAATTTTTGAAGATATGTGGCCCACTTTTGGTGCCTCTCATTTCATAGTTTTCTTTGTGTTTGGATGAATTCCAATGGTCTGTGGTTAATGTGGATGACCGTCTCTTTCCCCAAGATGTAGTGTTTCCATTATTTGCAAGCTTGTATAATGGCATAGAGCTCCTTATCATATGTTGGATATTTCTTGACCGTATCAGTGAAATTCCCACTATGATATGCAATAGGATGGCCATGTTGCATGATGACAGCTCCCATGGCATATTCAGATGCATCTATCATCAACTCAAATTGTTGATGCAAATTTGGCAAGGTAAGCATAGGAGTTGAGTAGAGTTTGTTCTTAAAATTCTCAAATTACCTTTATTGTATTTCACCCCACTAAAATGTAGCTTTAGCTCCTCCTTTAGTCACTTTGGTTAGTGACCAAGCAACATGTGAAAATCCAAGAAAAAACCTGTGGTAGAAATTTGCAAGACCCAAAAAGCTGTGAAGCTTTGTGAGGGTCCTTGGTGTGGGCCATTCTTGAATAACCTAAATATTTTTTGGATCAACATGGACCCCTTCCTCATTCACAATGTACCCAAGGTACTGAATTATTGTCATCCCAAATGTGTATCTATCAATATTTGCATATGACTTGTGCTCTTGAAGAGTTTGAAGTGCCTTACGAACATGTTGCAAATGTTCTTCCCATGTTCTACTATAGATGAGTATGTCATCTAAGTAGACAACCATGAATGAGTTGGTGAAGGGTTGTAGTATGTCATCCATCATTCTCATGAAGGTTGTAGGTGTGTTAGTTAAGCTAAAAGGCATAACAAACCATTCAAAGAGCCCCTCCTTAGATTTGAATGTAGTCTTACAAACATTAGTGGGATCAATGGGAATTTAGTGATAACTAGATTTGAGATTAATTTTGGTGAAGAAAGTCACACCATAGAGCTGGTCCAATAGGTCATCAATCCTGGGGAGAGGGTAGCGATTCTTCATAGAGATTTTATTCAGGGCTTGGTAGTCAATGCAAAGCCTCCATGTTCCATCTTTATTTGGTGCTAAGATGATTGGGATACCACAAGGTGAAGAGCTTGGCCTAATGTGACCCTTTTAGATCAATTCTTGAATATATATTTTTATCTCATCATGCTCCAAAATTGATCTGCGATACACAGGACTGTTAGGCAAAGGTGATCCTGGGATCAAATCGATAGAATGTTTTACCTGGTAATGCAGTGGAAATCTTGTGGGTGACTTGAATAAATCATCATATTCTCTTGTGATTCATCCTATCTACTTTTGTTATTGTTTTGATTGTGTAGTAAGGACTGCAACATCAGCCTTCTTAGATTTCTTTGGTTTGACCACCATGAGAACAAATTGCTTTGTCTTTTCCACTAATATCTTGCATTTCTTAGCACTAATCAGGGAGATAGATGTTAGAGGTGGTACCTCTAGTACCCTATAGTGTCATGTTTCAAGAGTGAATGTGATCCTTTGGGTTCATGATTCATAGATGCCATGTTGCTCATACATGAATGGCTGACCAAGGAGTACATCAAAAACATCTAGATTGACCACATCACACAATACTTCATCTTGGAATGGTTTTATAAGATATGAAAGAAGACACTAATGGGTGACATGGAGGTCTCTCCCTAGGCTTAACCATCCAATACTATAGGGCTTTGGATGAGGCTTCATGGATAGATTTAGACTTTTCACAACTTTAGCAGAGATTAAATTCTTTTGACTCCCACTATCAAGAATGAAATGTAGAGGCTTACCTTTTACCCATAATTTGGAGTGAAAAAATATTTCCTTGTCATTTGGTCTTTCCTCACAGGTCTGTGATAAAGCGACGATGGTGTTAGGCTTAGAATCTACAATTTCTTCTTCATCCTCTTCGACTGTGGGTTGTGTATGATGCAGAATAGTAGATGTCAAGTATTTTGACTCAGAAATTAGTGACTTGATGGCTCAAAATTCTTCTTTGGAGAGAGTTCTAGTTTTTTGGTAATCACACCATTTTCCAACCTTCTCCTTCTAGGATTTCTTATCTTGAAACTCCTTCTGCTTCCAATTTTGGCCTCGTGTTTGACCTTCCTTATCACTTTTCCATTTTGAGGGTTGACTCTTTGTATTCTTTCTACCATGCTTCTGTTCAATCTTCACTAAAAATTTATATGCCTCACTGAGGGTTTCCAAATTGAAGAGTTCCATTTCCCCCTATGTACCATTGTAGTCCACCATGATATTTGAGAGTCTTATGTTTCTCACTTTCTTGAATGCCCAATCTTGTAGACAAAGAATGAAAAGTGTTTGTGTAATCTTGAACAGATTGGTCCTTACCTTGGCAAAGTTGTTACCACTATATGTATAGATCATCATATGCTCCAATGGGATAGTATTCTTCTTTCACTGCTTCCACAAAATCATCCCAGGTAGGTTCCACCTCAAGGCCAATGTCATCTATATTGAACCTCTTTTGTACACTTCCCACCAATTTTTCATGGGCAATGATGATTTCAAAAGAGCAAAAGTAATCTTTCTCCATCGGTGAACTTATTTATAGAGAATTAGGAATACAGTTGATCTAACCAATTTTCTACTACATCAGCATTTATTTACATTCAAATGTAGGATATCAAAATTTACTTGAACCTTGAAGGGTGTTGGGGTGCTGAAAGGACATTCCCTAGATAAGGAGCCAGGAAGTGTAGCCATGGAGCTAGGATTTCCCATCGAAAGTGTTTGAAGAATTTGGGAAAATTGTTGCAGCATCTATGCTTGTTGCCATTGGAGGGCTTCATTCACCATTTCCTTGAAAGGATCAGATGTCTCAGTGTCATGTGCCATTTGAAGTCATTTGGAGCGAACAGGTGGAAAATTTAAAAGCTCTGTTGTTTCCCACCCAAGCTTCTTGTAGCCTAACCTCATCCTCAAGATCATACACTCTCAAGACAAACCACTCTGATACCACTGATCTAAAACTTAGAAGTTCTAGTTGATAAATATTTCAATATCATAGAAATAACATAGTAATAATGAATTCTCTGAGAAGAGATGTAGTATTACTCAATATTGCAATACAAATATATGCTTATATCTGGGAAGAGATGTCTATCTTCACATTTTAGGTTACCTCTTCATTTATACACATTTTGAAAGAATGGAGATGATGTTTAATGTCACCAATCTCGAGGGAGATTAAGTGGTTTGACTTCCAAGATTTAAAACAATACAGAATTTGAGGAATTACTATTTTTAAAAACTTACTATTTTTAGACTGCACTACTAAAATTGAAATTTGGTACATTGGGTTTTTGGGGGTAAAAATTCATCAAGTATAGGTCCATGCCATCTCAAGACATTATTCTCATTCTTAGCTTTCCAATGGTTCAAATGGCAAGTCAATTAGAGCTACGGTGCAAAAGTTATGGCTCCCATAAGTTTCTTCATCAATTGGGGTGGAACTGTCACCTGAATTGTCACCTAAATTTTTTCCTATATCATTTTCTACCATAATATATGCCTTCACCCTTAAGTTATTTAATTTGGGTCACACTTAAGCATAATCCACTTTCGAATAGGCCCAAGTCACTTTTAGGTCTTATGGAGACCCATTGAGCTCTTTGACACTTCTTCAAGAAAACTAAGAAAGATAAGAACACTTTCCAAATGCATGGACCCATTCCATATGATCTATAGGTCTTCCTTAAGTGCCAAAACCCATTACATTACCCTCTTGCTTAAGCACAAGTTTCTCAAACAAAATTCTATGTACACAGTCACCATGAACAAATATACAATCAACTTATAAACCTTTGTTCATATTTCATATGATTATTTAAACCTTCATAATGCACATATATCATCCTCATGGAGTCTAAAACATTCCCAAATAGATAATTCATCATTAAACATCAAAACAACATCTACATAAGCTCAATTACCCTTCTCATGTCACTTACAGAAAAAGAACAAACACACAATCAAATTTGAACCTCAATACATTTGACTATACACACTTTCAAACCTTCAAATATATATTTATAGATGACCCTTGGATTCTTATACATATTTTATTTTTACACCATGAGCAAATTCATCCTGGATCAAAAGATATGGCTCAAAAACTAGACATTGGTCTATCCTTTGTAAATTCAAATATTCAAATGCAAAGGATCATAGTTAAATTTCAAACATTATGCTTGCATCTCATGTCCCTACAGCGTTAGATCAATCTCGCACCATTGATATTTTATAAAATTTAGCACATAGTGTACCAATGACAAACATTAAACCTTGAACATGTTGACCTCATCTCATACAAGTTTGTAATATTGACTCATCATGAATCATTGATCTCTATAGATCAATCATGGCTTTATCTTATAGCACTCACCATTTGATCAATTTATATGAACCCTCACTCAACATTAGATCCTTACCCTTTACCTTTTCTTAGTCATTAAACATCAAGAAATTATTTCAATATCACTGCTTCTTGACATCTTAAAGTAAATACGCTTGGTCGATCTCCTTGAAAGTTACTCAAAATTTACCTTGTGTAAAACTGTATAAGTATGGGGACCCTTGCTTATCTACATGGAAGGCCAACTTTGCACTTCCATATATTTTACTTCGCTCAAGCGCATGTTCTAAAATTTGGATCATATGATATCCTCACATAGGAGAATCCAACCATATAAAAATTTGCTCTTGGAACCCTCACACATGTGAGATATAAATCCATTAATCTGTTCATTCATATTTCTTTATGCCATAGAGCCAACTATGTCAAGAACTTGTCTAGGAGACCAACTTTGAACATGCATATCTTTTGTCTTACTTCAGTGCTTGACCTAAAAGTTAGTGAAAATCAACTAGATATAAAACTAAACAAACCTATATGATCACCTTCTCTTGAAACATCCACATGAGCAAGATATGCCATCATCAAACTGATTACTTAGCTCTTTCTTACCTCATGCAAATTTGGCTATGGGAAAATACCATCAAGCTGCCTGGGAGCCCAACTTTAAACTTGCATATCTTTTTATGTTCTTAATTTTATGACCTAATATTTAATGCATAATATCTAGGCATAATAATAAACAAACCTATGTGACCATTTTCTCTTGAAAATTCCATGCATGTGAAATCTGACATCATCAACATGCTTACTTGACTCTATTTGAAAATAGAAAATATTATCAAAATGCCTAAGAATCCAAATTTATACTCACATATATTTAGTTATGATTCAACAATGAATTTAGATTTAGTGTATATCAATTGGGCATAAATGTGATCACAACCATATGACCAACTCCCCCTGACTCATCCACATATGGCAATGGTGATGTCAGCAAACTACCTACTAAATTTTTATGCTACCGGACCCAAAATATCTAGATGAAAACTATAGACTACCAGATGAATTCCACTCATGAACACAAGTACTCAAAGCATTTTTGACTTATGATAAGACCCCTTACACATTATCAAATTACCATACTCATCCGTGAACATCTCTAACTATGCCAAAATTGAAGATCAACTAAGCCAACTTTAAGCACACTAGAACAAGCACATTGCACACTTTATCATTATCACTTAGACTATCAAAGCACTTCACCCACTCACTATGACACCTCCATGACATCATTGGTAAATCTCCAAAAATCTCCCCCTTTTTCATTGATGTCAATAAACATCATACAATTCACCTTCCTTCTTCAAGCACTCTCACAATAGGAACTTTCTCCCCCTCTGACACAATGACAAAGTGAGCACCAAATGATCCTAAGGACCTAAAAACACTATCAACAAGAAAGTTACATCTTATAAATATGATACAAACTCCCCCTTACCTTGAGCCTACCTCTTCTTTCCTTAAAAACTTCCTCTTGATATATGTCAACACTCTCTTTAATCAAGCACAAGAACCAATGAAGAAAGAACACACAAAAATGACTAGGTTTGATCATGTCATCATACCAACCTTATTGAAATCTCATTTTTATTATATATCACCACATTTTAAATATGACTAAAGCATCTCACATATGCTTCCCCTTACATCATGTAAAACTCCTCAAGCCATTCAAGCTACCTGAGTTATCTCTCCCTAACTTTGTGCATACCATCTTGTAATTCATGCCATTAACCAAATAGAACAAATTATCTAAAACAACCAAATAACTCACCTTAAAATACTCATGCCTTTTTATTTTGAATAAATTTAACAAAAATCACTCTTCTTCTCACTAGGCCTATCTAGTCTCCTTGTATCCCTACCTAGAACTTTTAAATCCCATAACTTTTAGAAGACACACCATCAAGCTTGAAACTTCATATCTAGAGCATACTCATAGTCCCCCTTAAGCACACTAATTTTAAACAACTATCTCATCATCTAAAATATATTTCCTTCACAAACATACTAGCTAATTAGGTCTTTATCTTGATAAAAACTTGAATAACTAGAAATCCATAAGTCCTCTTTTACCACATGAAAACCTTTAATTTGCCCCTAAAAATTGAACATATATAGCTATGACATCACTCTGACATCACCACAACATCTCTTCCACTTGGACAAACCTATTCTAATTGAAAACACTTAACTCTAGCCTTCTAAGACCATTTGAAGAACACCACAACAACACTTGCTTCTCCACTAAAATAAGTATCTTAAGAAGTATGGATAAAGACATCATTTTCACCATAATTATATAACATAAAGTCAAGCTAGGATTGGTCCACATCTCCTTAGTAACCACTATAATCCTCTTATATCTATAAGACTTCTTGTTCTTGTTCTTCTTCTCTTTAGTCTAAACTATGACAACTGGTTCCTTTTATATATCACTCTCCTTATTTTCTAAGATATAATTGAAAACACATGGAATAGCTATGTAATTTTAACATACCTTTTCATTTGAATAATCAAACTTTTAGCTTGGAGCCTCATCACTAGGTACTGGCAAGTGATGTTCTTTGAATGATACTTACTCAATAATAGTGGGATGCTCACATGGATCCATACTTACCTCAAATTTATCATCAACCAGTGTTTTGGTCTTCTCCTCAAGCTTGGTCTCTTCATTCTGAACATGAGAAAATAATGAGATCCATTGGCACTCTTCATGTTATGTATAATTTTCCACCATAGAAAATAGATTACTTGGACCAACAGATCCATCATGACTCATACTTACCATATTTGGTTTCCATGAGTTAACTTGCCTCTTTCCTTGCACTCTTGGATCCTGTTTGAACTTATTTTAACTTAATGGACTTTGATCCTCTCTATTTATAGTTTTAGTAATCCATACTCCTTGATGGAAACTCAAATTGTCTTACCTTATATGGATAATGTTTTGAAAAATGTCCCATAACATGATAGTTTAAGCACTCAACCTTGATCACACTTTTTGACTGATTGACCCCATCATAATTCCAAGCAAATTCATTTCTAACAGGTCTCTTGCATTCTATAGCCTTATGACCTAATTGACTACGTGTGTAATAGTAACCATTAAAAATTGCATACCTCATGGCATTTGGTTGTCTGATCTGATTTATCTTCATTCTAACAACACCTTCATTCCTTGTCTAATGATTTGTATTTAAAGTATGATTATCCTTTCTCACATTAGTCTTAATATTATCTTTAATTATAGTATTTGGTTCTTATTTGTATCCAATACTAGTCTTATCACATATGCTTTTGATCATTCACAATATTATGTAGATCACTTGAACTCTTTTCAAATCTCACAAATAACATTACCTTACTAGATATCTTTGCTAACTTAGATTTCAATGATTCATTTTAAATTTCATACCTTACACATTCATCTTATTTAGCTTTTAGGCTTGTAGATAGGATTTCCAATTGACAGCTGAGATTCTTGACCATATCTTCATGTTCCTTAGCATCTTCATCCATTCTTAACTCAAATACACTAAATTTCTCCTCAAAATCCTTAACTTTATATTTCATCTTCTTAGTGATCTTCTTCTCAATCCTCAATTCTTCATGAACATTTATCAATTCAGTCTCATGTCCACCTCATATTCATCATCATCTAAATCATACCAAGTAGAATCATTTTTATGTGAGAAACTACCTTCCTCAACCATGAATAGGGATTCATCTTCAAAAGGACCATCATCTTCATGATTGTACTCTAAGTCATTGAATTCACTCTCATTTGATGAGCTATAGAGACATTGTCCTTGAAGTACTTCTTCTTATCCTCAAACCTTTTGAATCCCTTATTGCTTTTATCAGACCTAAAAGATCTCTTTCTATCATCATGACCTTGATCATGCTCTTCATCATCATCATCCTTATTTTACTTATGAGGGCACTTATTAGAAAAATTTCCTATCTCACCACAATTGAAGCATTTGAGGGGTGGTTTACCTTTATACTTGCCTAAACTTGTTCTCGATTTCCTTTAAATCAAATTAATTAGTTCATCCTCATGTATATCATAAATTTCATCCTCCTTGTGTTTCTTACCTTGGAGATTATTCTTTGGCTTCATCTCTATCTTAAATGTTGCCTCCTTCTTTGGTGGTATATCATCATTCTTCCTCATCTCATAGGTAGTAAGGGTGCCATGCAATTGATCCATCTTCAACTGAATAAGATCATGACTTTATTCTATGGTAGATATTTTTAGATCAAATTTGGGGGATAGAGACCTTAATACCTTTTGAACAACAGTATCCTCTTCAAGGTTCTCTCCAAAACCTCTAATGATGTTCACAATCTCATCAACTCTCTGTAGAAAGGATGCCACAGAATCTTCATTCAAATTGAGAATTTCAAATTGCCTTTTGTGAGTCTAAAACTTAACAAGTTGAACTTTGAATCTCATTCATAAATTATCTAAATTTTATCCCATATCTCTTTAGTAGATTTACAATGCATTGCCTTGGTGTATTT